>JAPQVY010000156.1:56508500-57108500 GCA_028535165.1 Quercus tomentella | reverse complement strand
ACTGGGCAACCAACAAGCATTCTATCCTTAGCAGGCATGCCTTATCAGCCATCACTTATCTCTGCGCCCTTATCAACATTATCAATATTATCAATACACTCTCTATCAGCATTAGCAACATGCACTCCTTGCAACTTCAGACAAGCTTGTGTCATGTCAAAGCCAATGTAGAATACAAAAAATTTATAAGTCACATAGCCAAATTCCTCACTATTTATGCTACTAAGTTTCAAAATCAACCACATTGTGGAAGTATCCATGCTACTTAGTCTCAAACTCCATGCCAACTGAAAGGTACCCAATCAACCACAGTATCCATGCCCTGAGAGGAATTTTTGTCATCCTATTAAAATAACATCAAAAGTTCAAAACAAATAGGTGAGCTTAAGTTTTATACAAAGAAAAAGACTATGACTAACAAATTCAAAAATATATAAAACAAGCCTAGAAATATACAATTGACTTGAGGAATATGCATAACAAACTTAGAAATATACATAACAAGCCTAGAATCAGGACAAAAACACTGCTAAGAACAAACATTATAATCAAAATAGGAAATCTTATAAAACAAAATCTTTATTTCCTTGCACTACAAATTTCAACTATTAAGATATAAAATAGAAGGAACCTATCCGGAACTTTTTTTGAGTTCCAACCGCTCTTGCTTCTTCTATGTAAAACGAGCTAGTCAAACAATTATTTCCTTCTTCACATTCTACGATTGAATGTAGAAGTTTATAAATTATGAGGAAGACAAACCTTGCCATACTTTTGACTTCTTGCTTGGAGGTGTAAGCCATCCTGCTGGAATCCAGGACTTCAGCCTGGGAAAAGAAGTAAAATTTGTCAAAAAAGATTGATCATTAATTCATGCTTGCTAGAATAGGTCAATGATGAGAAGTGTGTGTAAGACATATATAAGCAGTTATAGAATAATTGAAATTCTAGATGGATTCAGAACATCCTCTAAGTTGTTCTTTGAAGCCCACATTACCCTTCTGAATTACATCATTAGATAGCATCTTCTAATGCCATTAGAAAACATCAAACATAAGATTGTTTACCTGGTGAGCATCGTTAACGGGGATATGAAATGTGTTATTAGAATATATTTTAAACTCTTGAGGCTTTCCAGGGTACTTCTCATGTGAAGCCGATGCAAGATACAGAGTGCCACTTAAAGATTCACAAAATCAAGCTTTATATCAGCATAAACCTTTCACATCTCTGAACTAATTGAGATGGAACTCTAAAATCTGCAATTGGAGAGCTCGTCAATTTTTCAAGCTGTTCAAATTCATCATTCACATCAAATCCTAAAGATCCAAAATCTTCAGATGATAATACAAGCTGTATCTTCTTGTTATCAAGGCCAATCATAACAGGATTCTCTAAACTAAGTTTGGCCAGATGATTTACTTTTTCATTTAAGGTAGTAGATAATGGCAAATTCTATCATTGAGGCTCAAAATTACATGAAACGGCACTCTCTTTGTCAACAAACTCATTTGATACAATCAGATTTTTTTAGGTTTAAACCTACCACTTAAGAATCCAACCAAAACCCATGAAAATACTACAAAAAAGAAGCAAAATCCATACTAAATCAACAAAACCCATACCAATATGAACAGATTGATATCCAAAAAATAACCCAAACCCATCAAAATTTCGAAACACAAAGTTTGGGGAAATAACTAATCAAACAATAAAGAGAAATCAAAACAAACCTTGAGGTTAAGTGCGGCGGTGCCAGCTCCAGAACGACGTGTGCGGCGGCGCCACCGGCAGGGTGGAGTTTTGGTCCGGTGGTAAAAGCAGAGGAGTAGATGGAATAGGTCTAAGTGTGCCTGATAGAGTCTGCTCTTTGATACGTGTGTGAGGAATATAATTGTGTGTGATAGGGTGTATGGGTTTTTCATTAAATGTATGATATGGCAAACACTGATTGGTAGCGTAAATCTGGCCTTTTACGCCAGCTCCTGACCGCATGTTTTCTCTTTAGGCGTCCACAATTAGAACTTTGATATTTGATGTGTTTGCAACTTCGTATTACAAAGAACCTCACCTCCACGAGGCGCTCAACATGGGATTGGAGATATGGAGGAGGAGGGAAAGTCATTTAACACATTCATACACATGCAACTCATATTCGATCAGGCTTCTTTGGTTGACAATTCAGCCACATTGGGTCACATTGCAAGTAATTTGAATCTTTGGAGTTCAATTTGGTATAATTTTAATTTTAGTGCCTGAAATTTCAAAAAGTTCAGTTTTGTTCTTGAAATTTCAAAAAGATATATTCAGCATTTTCAGCCATTCTAATTTTGTTTAGATAAATTCAAATTTTCAACAAACTTTTAAGTTTTAACCATACTTTTTTTTTTTTTTTTAATTTTATTATCTGAGATATAAATTTTACTCCAGTTTGACGTATCTTAAATAGTATGGGGGTGTTTGTTGCTGTTGTTTAAACAACATTACACGAATTTCTACATATTTTTTCACCCACACGTATTTCCTTCAAACAACAACGTTATTAAAAATCTCTTACCAAGCAGCCAATATTTCATAGGTAAAATGATCTAATTATACTATGCCATTTTGGGATGCGGAGCAGAAAGAGAAGCAAAGACCTGGGTGTACCTCTGGCACTTCCCCATGGGGGAAATGTTCAGGTTCAATCGAACTGTTGCATATGTATGTGTCATTTTTACTGTACCACAACAAAAAACCTAAAATAGAGAGAAATATTCCACAAAATATTACAAGGTCAAGCCCATTTGGCCAAGAGAGACATAAGACCAGCCCCTAGAAGAAGTGATACGTTTACTCCTATTTGAAGCCTTGCATTGCTTTGCACCCTTGGATTCATAAAATCAGCCGCAAGAAGATCTACAAGTGCCATATAGATTAAGATCCCAGCCGATGCCGCATTAAAAATCCCTTCAAAAATTAGAGCATTGGGGTTGTTCTCATTGTAACTACTAGATATTCCTATTCCAATTGCAATCCCAACTGGGGTTGTAAGAGAGAAGAACGTTGCCATAACAACAACAGCTCTGTTCTGAAATTTTGCCTATAAATGCACACGAGTAAAAGGACATGCATGTTATACGGATTAATTTAATACACCAACTACCATAGTACTCTTTTTCTTCAAAAGATTCCACTAATGCAGTCATTAAGAGTGCAATTAACAGACTAACAAGCAAAATAATATTCTTTAAGAATGTTCACAGGTTACGTGCAATATTGATAGTTTGTTGTGGACAAAATTTCTGTTTAGGTTGGATAGCTAATAATTTTCAACTAAGGAAATCATGATCGGTCTTCATCATTCATTATCAACATTTGAATTTATATAACATGGGCTCCTAAAGTCTAGTTTGATCAAAGATAAAATCAACTTCTTAAAAATTATCAATGAAACTGATCATATAATTAATAAAATACATCCCTATCATTACTTATTCAATACTTATAAAAATAAAATAGACTTAGTACCAAAGTCGTGTGAAATATTTTTTTTCTTTCTCTTTTTTTAGCAAGAGTCATGTGAAATCAAAGTAAGGCATTTTGCAAGACACTTGTAAAATACTTCTTGCCAAATATGAGCTGAAAACTTTGACAAACGAACTTATTCAATGTTATTCAAAAGTTGGATGAAAGTCAACAAAAACCAATAACCAAACTGAAAATTTGTTTCTTTAAAGCGAATAATTAGATTAAGTTATATAATTAGGAAAGGAATAATTGGTATATATACACTGTAATATTACCTGAGTGATGCATCCACCAAGTCCCATGCCCTCAAAAAATTGATGAAAGGTCAGTGCAGCTACAAGAGGCCTTATTGTTTTGGGACTCTCAGAAGCACCCAGAGAAATTCCAATTATGACTGAATGTACCACAATCCCCAACTCTAAAACCTAATGTAATCAGAAGCATAATTAAACACTAATTCTTCTATAATCAAAATCAATACTTAATAGGATAAAATGATAAGAGCATCTCCAATAGATTAGTCAAAGTCATTTTTTGGGTTTTGGAGAACAAACCCAAAAAATCAGCTCCAACATATTCTCTACAAGCAAAACTTCTCCAAAAATCAGCTCCAACATATTCTCTAGAGAACATTGTAGCAGCTCCAAACCATTTTTCTCACCTAAAATAATTCATACTTGAATAAATCCGAATAAAGAATTTAGCACATTAAATTAAAATTTCCGCATTTATCTCAACCTCAACAGCTAGTCGGCTACACAGACAGCCAAAACACAATATAAACAAAATACAAAACGCAATCTAATCACAGAACACAGTCTCTCTCGTAAAACTAATAAAATTAGAACAAATTTTTTTTTTTTTTAAATCTGACCCACAATATCTGGAGCATAGTGGTGATTTCCCCTCTATGTGATGACAAGATGATGGCATGTTTTCGTGTTTTTAGTCCAAGCGAAAGAGAGAGCCATCTGGAGATAGAGGTAGACCGAGAGGTAGAAAATGAAAAGCAAAATTGAAGATAAAGTGCAGAAGTGGAGATACGTTTGTGGAGGGGAAAAAAAAGAAAAAAAAAAAGGAAAAACGTATGGATGGGAAAAATGAAGAGAGAAGAAAAAATAAAATAAAGAAATAAAATTGAAAAATTGAAAAATATTATTATAATATTTTTTTTTAATTTTTTCATAATATTTTAAGTAGAGCGTTATTGACTATTATGGTTGAGAAAAAAATAATTTTAGTAGTGAATTTAAACTAAATCCTATAGTAACTTATCATATGTATGATTCTACCCTTCTTATTAAAACTCTATGATCCAACATCACTGTACCATTGCCCCAAGTGCTATACAAAATTTGTTAAAAAATATCAGAAAAAATTTAAATATTAAAGAAAAAAATAAAGAAGTAATATTTAAATAGAATAAAGAAAATATAGATAACAGTTGAAAAGTTTATTTAAAAAAAAAAATAAATAAAAGATAAATGAAACGTATAATTTTTAAGGAAAATCGGTGAACACATTATATATTTTTACTTTGTCCTTTGTGCCAAAAAAAAAAATATCTCAAAGTACGGTACCCAAAAAACACATACAGAAACACACCATAAAAAAAAAATTAATAATAATAAAAAATAAAAAAAAAAACCCAGAATAAAATAACGATACAATTACAAAATTTGAAGCTTCCTACTATTTGATGAAATTACTGTTGGTACTATATTTAAATAATTAATTCATTAAAGAGAATATAATCTTTTAACCAAAATTATAACAAATCAACCAAAAACAGGAAGAATCGAATCACCTGTGATATAACGCGATGCCGAATAAGGTCTGATGAAGCCGAGTTATCAACAAAGGAAGTGGAACCATGAGCATGACCATGAGTAGCATGTGTGTGAACGTGTAAGTGGCCCTCATGCTCTCCTTCCATCTCCACATCTCCAACCCCGTTTTGAGCAGCCTGGTTGGAGTGAGACTTTCTATAATACGAAGTGGCAAAGGCATCAACCATCAAAGTCCCGATGGCGGATACCATCGCCACGAACCCCGTGAATGGAAAATCCTGCCACGGGCTGTCACTCAGACACGGCGATGTCAAGCTCTCGAAAGCATCCGGGAGAACATGGATGAACCCGGTCGATAATATCACGCCGGCAGCAAAGGCCTTGATGAAGAAGAAGATGTCCTTCTCGGGACGCAAAGCTGGTATGGTCTTTCCAAGTATTGGAATACAAACCCCAATTGCACCCGCTACAAGAATGGAAGCAATAGCAGCTAGTTTATATTTGAGAGCTTGGGTTTTGTCACGTCCTTCATCCTCGGTGTCACATGTGCAATCTCCGAAAGCTGAGGAAAGGAGTAGGAGGAAAACGCAAAAGAGTGTGAGGAGAAGAAGTTGAAGTTTGGTCATTGTGTGAGGAATTAGAGAGAAAATGAAAAGGGTGTGAGGGGTTTGTGTGCGAGTGTGAATCAGAGAATATGTAAAAAAAAAAAAAAAAACAACTCCTTGAGAAGAAAAGTACGATTTGAGGTCCCATAATTTGACTAGGCTACTCTGTCTTTGTCCTGTTTAGTTTGTTGACTTCTCATAGCATTGGGAAAAGAAAATTCATAAAGTAATGTTATTAGTTTCTGCGCTAATAAGATTGGTAATGGTCAAGAAATAATGAGCTCATTTCTCTCACGACTTGAGAGAGACAGAGAGAGAGAGAGAGGTTAATATCTTCGTAATATTTTTATAATAAAATATAAATAATTAATTATTATTAATTTTAATTTAAATTTATCATTAAAATTATTTTTTATTTCATCCATAATAACTCGCAACAATCTATTATATAGAATTAAATATAAAAATATTATAAATATAAAATTTCTCCTCAAAATTAAGAAGCAGATTCGTTTCTATCGTTCAAGAAGCAGATTTGTAATTTCCGAATATGTCTTTTTTTTTTTCTTTTTTTTGAATGAAGGTAACGGAGAAATCAAATTTTGAATTTTGATGTACTTACAAATACTAAAATTATGGAGATGGTACAAATGATAGATCTCTTTGGAAAAAATGAATCTAGATTCCTTCAAAACGTCAAAAAAGTGTTGAAAGAATGTCGACATAAGAACGACTGCCGTTGGAAATAAATGTCCATTCACATCTATTGTTGTCAATTAAGTTGGCTACGTTCACCCAAAAGTGACTCTATCATGTGTTAATATTTTCCACCATAAAAAAAAAATATAATAATAATAATAATAATAAAATTTATGTGTTAATATTTCCTTAAGATCTCTTGCCAACCTGCTAATTGGTTTGTACTTTTTTGTCCACCGACGTGAACTAAACTGACTTCTTGTAAGGTGAGTGTGTTTTTTTTTAGACTTCCTTCGAAGGCTTATAAAAAAAATGAATAGAATGATCATAAAAAAATGTAATAAAATTGTATATATTTAATGTAGGGATAAGGATCCAAGATCATATATTGGTTCTTGAGCTTTGTCTGAGGACATTGATGGGTCCAAGGAGGAACAAATAGCTACTAGTGGTTCCCAATTAAAAGTCTCATAAGTAGGGTACGAATGGAGGGTGATCCAAGGAGGAACTCCTCCTCGAATATGATACAGGCAACTCAAGTATGTATTCCAACAATTAGAGTGACCCTCTAAGAAGCCCCAGTGATAGAGACACACCTCATGAACATACGAGAAGGAAGGAAACTCAAAAATATCTAAAGGAAAGCTGCTATCATCGCATTAAATGTACTGCAGCTACTTTTCTGACCGCATTTATGTGGAGAAAACCCCTGAACAGTGCTGCCTTGGCTACCGCAACTCACAAGAGGTCAGAGGGGGTGTCTGATGGGATGGGTACTCAAGTAGGGGCTCAGATGATCAACAAGTGTAGGACCAAGATAACCCAAAATGAGCTATATAATGTGAGAAACCCTCCATAAGAAAGGGATCGGAAAAATACAAAGAGAGAGTACTGTAGCACTCAAAATTATACTTGTACCCAAAGGTTATTGATTTGTGTGATAAAATACATTCTCGGACAGCGAATTCATTCAGTTATATTCTTTTTATTCTTGTTTAATCATCTTTTAAATCCATACTAGCCGTTGTCAAATTCATTAGGGTTTAGTTCTTCGACCCACTCCCTACAAATTCATTGTATTGGGTTCATTGGGCCAAGTTCCCATACATCTTCGGCTTAGGCTGATAAAATGTGTCCCTACAATTGGCGCCGTCTGTGGGAAGAACTTGTGTGATAGTGAAAACAACGGTCAATTATGGCAGGTTCAGGTCCACGTCAAGCAGAATCCATGGCATCCCAACGTGAAAATCAGTTCACCAACCTTGAGCGTAGGAGAGATCAACAGGGTAACGTGCACACCACGCATACAAGCAAAAGCCACTCTCGAGTTGGGAGTCACGTCTCTCAGGAGCAACATAATAAAGCCATGCAAAAGGAGATCGACCATCTAAAGAGGAAGTTATGCCATGAACAACGGAGATGAACTCCCTCCCAGTCTGATTCCTCTTCCAACGATGAGAAGGATAATAGTTATCGACGTAGGTCAAGGACCCCTCGTAGTGAATCTTTCTCGTATGAAGAGGAGCCCCACCGTGAACGAAGATGCAAGAGCCCAACTCACAGAGGGCCGGGAAACGATGCTATAAGCAAAGCTTTGAACCAGATTTCCAAGTCGCCCTTCACACATAGGATTGAAGGGGCCATTCTTCCTTGGCGTTTCCATCAACCAATGTTCATCATCTACAATGGGCGAACGGACCCGATGGAGTATGTGAGCCATTTCAGTCAGAGAATGGTTGTCCATTCCAAGGACAAAGCCTTGATGTGCAAGGTATTCCCATCCAGTTTGGGACCCGTGGCGATAAGATGGTTCGACGGCTTAAGGGCAAATTTTGTGGATTCCTTCAAGGAGCTCACTCGGGCATTCGGCTCTCGTTTTATTACATGTACCAGGGTCCCTCGGCCTTTAGACTCCCTACTGTTGTTGTCCATGCGAGAGAGGGAGACCTTAAAAACATACTCGGACAAGTATTGGGAGATGTATAATGAGATAGACGGTGACTTTGAAGACGTAGCCATCAGTACATTCAAAGTCGGCCTCTCAACCGAGCGTGACTTAAGGAAGTCTTTGACGGGGAAGCCTGTCACCAATATGCGCCAACTCATGGATAGGATTGACAAGTATAAGAAGGTTGAGGAAGACCAGTAGCAAGGGAAAGGGAAGGATAAGGTTATCCCTCAAGAGAGGAGGGATTTCAGGTTGGACCGATACAATAACAACCGACCACGGAGTGATTTTACTGGACAGTCAGGGTCCGCCAACATGCAAGCGGTTAATACCGTGTTCTGAGAACCAGTGCACTAGGTACTGGAAAAGATTAAGAATGAGCCATTACTAGAGCCTTTACTGCCACTACCACCAGGACTAGGGACACACCACCGAGGACTGCAGAAATTTGTGGAACCATTTAGACCAGCTCGTTCGAGAAGGAAAGTTGAAGCACCTTTTGTATCATTCCAGCGGCCAAGGGAGCCAGACAAATTCGGAACCTCGGAGAGATGCCTCTTCAAGACCTCCTTTAGGCACGATAGATGTCATCTTCACCGCTCTAGGGCGAACTGGTTCTTGTCCCTCCAGAGTGATGTCTGTGGCTCGATCGGCCTCCGAGGGCATTAATCTGGCACTAAAGAGGGTAAGATTGAATGCCCAACCAGCATTAAGCTTTTCAGACGAGGATAAGATTGGAACCATACAACCCCATGATGACTCTTTGGTTGTCACGCTCAAAATTGGGGAGTATAACGTGAAGAGGGTTATGGTAGATGATGGCAGTGGTGCTGAGGTCATGTACCCCGACCTATACAAGGGGCTGAACTTAAGACCCGAAGACTTAACAGCATATGATTCTCCTTTGTTAAGTTTTAATGGGAAGGTTGTCACTTCGAGGGGCCAGATCAGACTACCCGTACAAGCTGGTCCAGAGATAGTAGAGGTCGATTTCATCGTTGTGGACGCATATTCCCCCTACACGGCCATTGTGAGCAAACCCTGGCTCCATGCCCTAGGAGCCGTCTCTTCTACTCTACATCAGAAGGTGAAATACCCGTCGGATGGCCAAGTTAAAGAGATTGTTGGAAATCAATCCATGACTAGGCAGTGCCTGGTGGTCGCGATCTCACGCCGGCCCGAAGCCGAGTCCTTGTCCTTTGCTGAAAGGGGGTTATAGCAATTAAGAACTTTGGAGTTGCCAGCCTGTGGATCAACCGAGGAGCCGAAGTGTGAGAATTTGGAAAAGTTCGTTATAGGAGATGATCCAGAGAAGTTCTTTCAGTTCGTGGCTTAGCTGCCTCCTCAAGAGAAGGAAGAGCTAGTGGAATTTCTCAAAAGAAACATTGATGTGTTCACATGGGACGCTTATGAGGCCCCAGGGGTGTATCTGAACTTCATCTGTCATCATTTAAACATTTAACCCCTCCTCACTCCCAAAAAGCAATCGCCTCGACGCCCATCTAAAGAACATGCGAATGCTATCAGGGACGAGGTGATAAAGCTTAAGCGGGCAGGGGCTATCAAAGAGATTTTCTACCCTGAATGGCTGGCCAATACTGTAGTGGTGAAGAAGAAGAGCAGGAAGTGGCGAGTGTGCGTAGACTTCACAGATCTGAATAAGGCTTGCCCAAAAGATTCGTTTTCTATGCCTCGAATAGACCAATTGGTGGATGTAACGGTGGGCCATCCTCGAATGAGTTTCTTAGACGCCTTTCAGGGGTATCTTCAGATACCACTTGCCCTAGACGATCAAGAAAAGACAGTTTTTGTCACTCCCACTGGGAACTACCACTACAAGGTGATGCCTTTTGACTTAAAAAACGTAGGGTCTACCTATCAAAAGATGATGACGAGAATGTTCGAACCACAACTAGGCAGAAGTATTGAAGTCTATATAGACAACATGGTGGTGAAGAGCAAGGTGGCGTCCGAGCACGTGGGAGACCTCGGAAACATCTTTGAAATTCTGAGGAGACACCAGTTGTGCCTAAACACTTTCAAGTGCTCATTTGGTGTGGGATTAGGCAAGTTCTTGGGATACATGGTGACTTACAGGGGAATCAAGGTCAATCCCGATCAGATTAAGGCGATAAACAGTCTACAACCACCTCGAAATCCCAAGGAAGTTCAGAAACTAACCGGAATGACTACTGCCTTGAACCGATTTATCTCCTAGTCAGCGGATAGATGCAGACCCTTTTTCCTGTTGATGAATAAATGGAAATGATTTGAATGGACCGAGGAGTGTGCTTTGGCCTTCCAGCAGCTCAAGGAATATCTCTCCCATCCGCCTATCATGTCCAACCCTGAGATGGATGAAATTTTATTTGCTTATATTGCAATGGCCCCCCATGCTGTGAGTTTGGTGTTGATACGAGTTGACAATGGCATACAACAGCGAGTTTACTACGTGAGCAGGTCACTACATGAGGCTGAGGTTTGCTACCTACCACCGGAGAAAGCGATTCTGGCAGTGGTGCATGGTACCCGAAAACTTCCCCATTATTTCCAAGCACATACAGTTGTCGTCCTAACCCAACTTTCGCTCAAATCCATACTTCGAAGTTCCGATTACAAGGGGAGGATTGCTAAATGGGGCATAGTTCTAGGGGTTTTTGACATCAAGTACATGTCTTGTACGTTTGTCAAGGGCCAGGTCCTTGCAGATTTAGTGGCCGAGTTTGCCGAACCTCCATTAGAAGAGGTGGCAACGATACAGAACATGGATGAAAAATCGGTTGACACAATCTCCACGCAAGAACCTCTATACTGTAGGGTATACGTTGATGGTGCGGCAAATCAAAGGGGCTCTGGAGTGGGTCTAGTTCTGATCTCACCTGAGAAGCTCACCATTGAGAAATCATTACGATTGGGCTTCTCGGCCACGAATAATGAGGCTAAATATGAAGCTTTGCTGGAGGGAATGTCCATGGTTCAAAAAATGGGCGGAAAGGCAGTAAAGATATTCTCAAACTTAAGACTAGTCGTCGGCTAGGTGAGGGGCGAACTAGAAGCAAGGGATGAGAGAATGCAAGGGTATCTAAATCAGGCTAGGTGTTTGCAATCAGGATTTGAATCCTTTAGCCTATTACACATCCCTAGAAGTGGAAACACACACGCAGACTCTTTAGCCACGCTTGTAACCTTCTCGGCGCAGAGCTTACCTCGAGTTATCCTTATAGAAGACTTGTGCAAACCCACGGAGGCAAAAGGAAAGATGGTCCATGTTCACCAAGTCAGAGTAGGGCCTAGTTGGATGGATCCCATAATACTGTTCCTGAAAGAGGACATCTTGCCGAAAGATAAATCAAAGGCTGATAAGATAAGGAGAAAGGCGCCTCGTTTCTAGCTGTCCGAAGGCCAAAAATTGTACAAGCACTCTTTTTCTGGGCCATATCTACTTTGCATTCACCCTAAAGCGTCAAAGCTACTCCTTGAGGAGTTGCACGAAGGGATCTGTGAAAGCCACATAAGAGGCAGATCTTTATCTCACAGAGCCATCACTCAGTGTTACTGGTGGCCAAATATGCAGAAAGAAGTGCAAGAATATGTGAAAAAGTGTGATCAATGCAAAAGATTTGCACCAAATATACATAAGATAGAAGGAGTTCTAAACCCCCTATCCAGCCCCTGGCCATTTGCCTAATGGGGCTTAGATATAGTTGGCCTTTTCCCCAAGGCAGTAGGGAACAAGAGGTACTTGCTGGTCGGTACTAACTATTTTACTAAATGGGTTGAAGCTGAACCCTTAGCGAATATCAGAGATGTGGATGCCAAGAAGTTTGTCTAGAAAAACATTGTCACCCAATTTGGGGTCCTCCACTCCCTCATCTCGGACAATGGCCTTCAGTTTGATAGTAAGTCCTTCAGGAGATACTGCTATGAATTGGGAATTACGAATAGATATTCTACCCCCGCCTATCCCCAGGGGAATGGACAAGCTGAGACTGTTAACAAGGTCATAGTGAATGGGCTCAAGAAGAGGTTGGATGATACAAAGGGAAAGTGGGTGGAAGAACTGCCCCATGTCTTGTGGATGTATCGAACCATACCTTGCAGATCAACAGGGGAGACCCTCTTTTCCATGACTTATGGAGCTGAAGCTGTTATTCCTCTAGAAGCGGGCTTCCCAACGCTAAAGACCAGCTCATTCAGTCCGAGCAGTAACAATGAATTGCTAGAAAAGAGTTTAGATCTTATTGAAGAAAGAAGGGAAAGTGCAATGGTCTAATTGGCATACTACTAACACAAACTCAAGCAAGGTTATGATGCCAAGGTAAAGCTGAGACCCTTAGTACCTAGTGACTTGGTATTGAGAAAAGTTCTGGGCACTGCAAGGAACCCAGCATCGGGAAAGCTAGGACCAAATTGGGAAGGGCCATATCGCATCATCTCGGTAGCTGGTATAGGGGCATACTATCTTGAAGACCTAGATGAACATGTAATACCATGCCCGTGGAATGTAAACAACCTGAAAAGACATTATTATTAATGACAGTCTCTTTTGTTAACATGTTCATTTGTCGTTAACATCATGCTTCCTATTATTCAATCTTTATGAGTGATTAAATAGATCCCAAGGCATGTCAGGTCTCCCGGATCATATACTTGGATGAAATTAACACTCATTGGCATTTTATAAGTGATTAAACAGATCTCAAGGCATGTCAGGTCTCTCAGATCACATACTTGGGTGAAATCTACACTCATTGGCATCCTTATGAGTGATTAAACAAATCCCAAGGCATGTCAGGTATCCTCGAACCACATACTTGGGTATAAGTGTTAAACAAATCCTAAGTCATGTCAGATCTCCTCGGACCACATACTTGGGTGAAATTAACACTCAATGACATCTAAATAAGTGTTAAACAGATCCTAAGTCATGTCAGGTCTCCTCGGACCACATACTTAGGTGAAATTAACCCTCAGTGACATCTAAATAAGTGTTAAAGAGATCCTAAGTCATGTCAGTTCTCCTGGACCACATACTTGGGTGAAATTAACACTCAATGACATCTAAATAAGTGTTAAATAGATCCTAATTCATGTCAGGTCTCTTGGACCACATACTTGGATGAAATTAACCCTCAGTGAAATCTAAATAAGTGTTAAACAGATCCTAAGTCATGTCAGGTTTCCTGGACCACATACTTGGGTGAAATTAAACCTCAGTGACATCTAAATAAGTATTAAACAGATCCTAGGTCATGTCAGGTCTCTCGGGCCACATACTTGGGTGAAATTAACACCCAATGACATCTAAATAAGTGCTAAACAGATCCTAAGTCATGTCAGGTCTCTTAAACCACATATTGGGGTGAAATTAACACTCAATGACATCTAAATAGGTGTTAAACAGATCCTAAGTGATGTCCGGCCTCTCGGACCACATGCTTGGGTGAAATTAACACTCAATGCCATTCTTTATGAGTGTTTAAATAGAACCTAAGTTATGTCAGGCTTCTTGAACCACATACTTTGGATAAATTAACACTCTGTAACACTCATTCGTCTTTCACCATGTGTCAAAACAGATCCAAGATTATGTTCTAATCCTTAAATTGAAAACGTTAAGTAAGCTGAAGTTTCTATAAGTGATGAGCTAGGTGTGGATGGTCTGCCTCTTTTATTTCCCCTTACTAAGTATAAGTTTATCAATTTTAACCTTCGTTACAGAAGGTTCCATTCACAATACGAAAGTATGATGCACAACTTTGTTTCGAGCACCTGATCAAATTACTTAGATTATTAGCAGCATATTATCATTGGCTCTTATTGAAGGCATAGTAACAACAGTCCAATGCTATGTATGATAATGATAAGCCTCAAAGCACATAAAGCAAAGGTATGAGAGATAAAAAGAAAAACATTTTTCATTAAACAAAAAGGGGAATACACTATCTGAGAACAAAACGCCATGGCAAAAGTTATACAAAAAAAAAAAAAAAAAACTACTACAAAAGAAAATCCTATATTAGGACTCTAGGCCTTGGCTTGGGAAGGGTCTTTCTTGGGATCGGTAGCCTTGGAGTGGACATCACCAGCATTAGACTTAGCCTCTGCATCCTTGGCCTAGGAGACCACATCCCTGATAATGAGGGCATCCTCGGAGGGCTTGGCCTTCATCGGTGACTGAGCCTCCTTACTCACTTTAGCTCCTTTAGAAGCTACAACATCAGAAAAGGGAGCTTGGATGGTAAGTAGCCGCTCGGGATGAGGGTCTGACTTTGGAACTTCTCGAATATCCTCGGGGAAGAAGATATTCTCGACCCTCCTCAGCCCAGAGTCTGCAGGGACTCCCGCCCGGTCCATCGCTATTCCCTATGACTCGGTGCAATAGTTCCTGCAAACTACGGCCACCTCCTCTGTCAACCGGGTCTCCATGTCCTGCACCCCACGTTCGTATGATGCATTCACCACGGCCTCAGCTGCATCCCTGGCCACCCGAGCTGCATCCTTGGCTTTCTACAACTTCGCCTTGAGATCCAAAACAAGTTGCTTCTCGGTGGCCAGGTTTATCTCTGTTATGTGCAGTTTTTGGCGCATGTCCTCAGCCTGCCTTTTCGTGGTCTTTAGGCTCGCTTCGGCACTATTGCGAGCCTGGATAGCTTCCTTAAGCTTCTCAAATAGCTCCGCCCGTTCTTGTTTAAGGGTTTCAAGGGCCTTCTCAGCTTCAAGACAAGAGTAGGCCTCAGCCTTAACCTCATCATGGGCATTCCTGACCTATTCCTCGGCCACATATATTTGCTGGGTAACCTGCACGAAAGTGGCAAAAGGGGTTGTGAAAACAAATAGATATATGAATGAACGTGTAGCTTAATGTTTAGCGAAAAGAGATGTTGGTTGGCTTATCATTGCAAGGTCCCTCTTCAGCGACATGCAGAGGTCCGGTTGCTTAATGTGCCTAAGACCCTCCATGTCTCAGGGGAGAAGGAGAGGTTGCTCCAAAGCCTCAACGAGGTAGGTGGAGTATTCCCTCTGAGACTCCCAGATCGAGGCATCCCAGGTAATTGGAGCACCCTCTATCTCCAGCCGAAGGGCCCAAATGCGCTGCCCTCAGCGTATTTCGACCTCATCTCGACTATCTATTGATTTGGCCCTCTTGTCCTTGGGGTCCTTGGATTTCTTCTGCTGTTTGGCACCCCTTTGAGGTGCCACCTCACCTTCCTCCAAGTCCTCTACTGGCCTCTTCCTCCTTAAGTCTTGGTTGGCCTTCAGTTTGAGGTTAGTAGGGAGCGAAGGGGGAGGAGGAGGAAGATTGGGAGCAATCTGGGATTTAGGGACTTCTTTCAAATTTTGTCCCTTATTCCTGCTGGCCATCAGACCCTTCAAGTCGGTCCTTTGCTTCAGGTCCATGCCCTCTTCTTTGACTTCAAAGCTAGAGTCGATCCGAGCAATTATCAACCTCGGAGAATGTGCAGCGGAGAGTCTGTCAAAATCAGCTTCAGAGTCTGAAAGCTCTACTGGCCTTGTTGGCACTTCACCCTCCTCGTTAAAGTGGAATTGGTCAATCTCGGCCTCGAGGGATGAGTGTGTAGAGGCTATCTCCTTTCTTGGGGCGGCTACCTTTTGAGGGATGCGTTGAACGGGCAGCTGAACAGGTGGAAGATCTCTCCGAGCCAAAAACCCTAGCTTAGAGACATCTATCTGAGCTAATCTAGAGCTTCCAACCCTTATTGCCTAACCTGCGTCTTGAAATATGCGGGACAGAGGCACGTAGTCCAAGATCAAATGAGCGGCCCGTAGCTATCCGTCCTCGCTCACAAATATCTCCGACCTCAAAAGGTAGTTGAGAGCCAGAACATTGGTCAGGCTGATCTTCGGAGCAACGTGGTTCTTATCTGCAAAACATTCGAGAAGGAAATCGTGGTCAGAACGAAGAAAATTATCATCAAAAGTGGATGAAGTGTTAAAAGCAAATGAGAATAAAATTGAAAGGACTGAAGTCCTTGCTAAGGGACCTACTCCTAGGGTACCCCACTTGGATCTCCCGCCCGAGTTGGGCAATGAAGACCGTCACTCCACTCCCCGAAGACAATAAGGAAGTCGTCCTTCATGCCCTTGTTTGATTTAGGAAGGCACAATATCATTCTGACGACGTCAGACCTGGACTTGAGATAGTATCCTGCGCTGGCGAGTTTGTGGCACTCGTACATGTGAACTACATCATGCCACGTAAGCCCCAAGCCCATCTGCTCGTTGAGAGCATCTACGCAACCTAGGACCTTAAATAGGTTGGGGGCGCACTGGCGAAGAGTTAGTCTGTGGTTAATCAGGTAATCCCTGGTTACCTACCCATGGGAAGTGTCATTCCTCCCTTTATGAAAGCAATCATGGGAATAACGACTTGACCCACATCTCTGTCAGTAAGTATTCACTCTGGGGGACAATACTCTAAAACCACCCCCCGTGGGATATGGTATTTGGCCCTAAAACCCTCCATACCGGCTGGTGAGTCTACTAAGTGCTTAAACCTACCCATCTAAATAAATAGAGATGACGCGGAAAGAGGCTTCTGGAAAAGAGAGGTCGAGGAGGAAGGCTGAGAAGAAAAAGAAGAATATAAAGAAATAAAGACTTACGAGAATAAGTATGTTGATCTCTGGAACTTTTAGGAAGATTTTCAAAGACTTCTTACAAGAAAGGATTGTGGAGACTTAGGAGTTTAGAGTGTTTTGTGAGATGGGCGTTGGAATTCTCTGGAGCACTTGAAGTTTTGTGAAGTAAAGAAGAAAATGAGTTCCCTTAAGGCTTTATATAGAGGGAGAAAATAAGTGGGAATAACTCCCGCTCAAAATTCTAGGGAGAAATATCAACCGTTGGATTGGCACCTCATCGTAGGATACGGGGGACATAAAGCTGTCTGGAGTAATTAATAATGCCTCGTGGGCTACGAAGTGTCAGTAGCAATTATGAGGGGCATAAAACCGCCCTTCCGCATGTGTGAATCAAGAAACCAGTTAGTCTTATCTCTCAAAAATCAAAACCCCACTTTTTCTCCTCGGATGAGAGGGAAAAACCGGAATTTTGAGGGGCTATTGTAGGGATAAGGGCCCAAGATCATATATTAGGCCTTGGGCTTTGTCCGAGGTCATTGATGGGTCCGAGGAGGAACAGATAGCTACTAGTGGTTCCTAGTTAAAAGTCTCATAAGTAGGGTACGAATGGAGGGTGATCCGAGGAGGAACTCCTCCTCGGATATGATACAGGCAACTCAAGTATGTATTCCAGCAATTAGAGTGACCCTCCAAGAAGCCCCAATGATAGGGACGCGCCTCATGAATGTACAAGAAGGAAGGAAATTCAAAAATATCTAAGGAAAAACTGCTACCACCACATTAAATGCACTGCAGCTACTTTTCTGGCCGCATTTATGTGGAGAAGACCCCTGAATAGTGCTATCTTGGCTACCGCAACTCACAGGAGGCTAGAGGGGGTGTCTGATGGGATGGGTACTTAAGCAGGGGCTCAGATGATCAACAAGTGTAGGACCAAGATGACCTAAAGAGAGCTATATAATGTGAGAAACCTTCCATGAGAAGGGGATCGGAAAAATACAGAGAGAGAGTACTGTAGCACTCAAAAATTATACTTGTACCCAAAGGTTATTGATTTGTATGATAAAATACCTTCTTGGACAGCGAATTCATTTAGTTATATTCTCTTTTTTCTTTTTTAATCATCTTTTAAATCCATACTAGCCATTGTCAAAAATTCATTAGGACCTAGTTCTTCGGCCCACTCTCTACAAATTCATTGTACTAGGCTCATTGGGCCAAGTTCCCATACATCTTGGGCTTAGGCTGATAAAACGTGTCCCTACATTTAAGTATCATTGTTTGGAAGTAATGTAGAAGAAAATGAATGAAATTATTTTATGACAATGTTACTATTAGACTTCTATTTTAAAATAAATAGCTAAATTTATAGGAGTATTTTTGAAGTTTTAGTAAAAATTTATTAAATCTAACTTCATAGTAGCGGTTCTAGGAAATATTTTTAGGATAGTCATTAAAAAACTTAAATTAAAAAAATTAATTAAAAAAATTTGAATATATCGACATTACAAAATATGCATGTAAATACATAAAGTTTTATAATTTCATTTTACGAGTTTTCATATTTTGAATTCGTTACATGATAATTTCATTACCAATGTAATAAGTTACATCTCCTAAATATACATAACTAAGCAATCATTCATCCAATATTGTGTTTGTAGCATTACTCAATTAAGATGAGAATTCAAATCAACCTTAATATTAGTTGTTGCATTTTTTTTGTTGTATGCATATCATTATGAATTTTTCTTAATACTTTAATTTTGTTTGTGTAAATGGTGTTACTCTATTAACAATTCAATGCCTTACTCTAAATTTTTTTGCCTTTAATAATTACTGCCCACTCCCACACATGCCCCACATGCCCCACTCAAGAGAGACAATTAGACAATAAATTAATGGTAAACAATTAAACATACTAAGAGTACTCACATAGGTTAATGCAAAATAGTATAAAATGTTATTTTTTACATTTAATTCCAAAATTCACCTAGATTAAGCCAAACTTGTGTTAAAAAAAGAAAAGAAAAAAAAGAGAGCTACATTGTTACTATGACTACGTAAATTGATAAAGAAATAATAAAAAATGAGAAGAAAAAAGATATATGAATTGGGAGAATAATAAAAAAATTGTTAAAGAAATAACATTTTAAAGAAATTTAGTATAAAATAATAATGTGATGTGACGTATTTTGAAAAATGGTTGTTTGAAATAAAAGAGAAATGATATGTTCATAACATTTTCAAAACAAATTATATATGATAGATTGTTATTGGTTGTTACTAGTGGAGAAAAAAGTAATTTAAGGTGTAAATTTAAATTAAAACTAATAACAATTTATTACCTAAGATTTGTTATAAAAGTATTGTAAAAATTTTGTAAATATAATAGTTCTCAAAATAAAAAGGATATACCCTTATGCTAAAAATAGACTAATATCACAATAATTCAGTAAGTAATATATCATATAATTTAAAATTTAGGCTTTAAAGCCTTCCACACGAGGCCCAAGGTTCCATAGAGAGAGTGAAGTCAGTAACTTGTTTTGTCAACTTATTCCCTAATAGTAGTCTACTGTCTAGTAGTCTACCATCTATGACATGTCAAACTCTAATAACTTCATTCACGTGGGGGAAGGGCTGGACGATAGCAATAGAAAAATAAAGCAGGGAAGAAAGAACTGAAGAATACAAAACACATGAACTGAGCAAGAAGACGATGATAAAGGATTGAAGAAGAAGCCAACCAAATATTCGTCTAAAGGTTTTTCTCAATCAGGATGGTCTTTTTTTTTTCTTTTTTTTTTTTTTTCAGGGTGGTCACTTTTTTCTATTAGGAATACAAATCATAAATTTTTAATATATATATATATATATATATATATATATATATATATTCAGGTCAGGATGACACTGTCACTGAATTTCACTTCTTTTAATTGTTCTAAATTTTGGGGGAATGATAAGATGAGGTTTTGAGTTAATAAAGAAAAATAAGTATTTTCTCTTATCCATTCCATTCTCAAATAAAGGAATGGAAAAATATTTTAAAAATATTTTTTTTATTCATTTTCTTCTTCTCCAATGAAGGCTTAGAGAAATAATATCTACAACATTTGTATAATATTTTCACAACAATCTTAGATGGAAGGTGATTACTTGTTATTATTAGTGAGCAAGAAAGTAATTTTAGTGGTGAGTTCAGATTAAAGTTAGTAACAACTTTTCATCTGAGATTTATTGTTGAAGTATTATAAAAATGAATGAATATAATAACACTTCTCATTTACTTCTCTCTTTTTGGGTAAATTGCAAATTACAAAGTTTAGATTAGATACACCCTAAATTTTTGCATAGTGCACTTGAGGACCAAGCTCTCAAATATTAAACTTTTTGCTATGGAGTTCTATTACGCGTACCGGGTGCAACTGATGTTTGTATTCCAATACGTGGAAAGACCACCCTACCGTGAAGGACATCTTCATTACAATCAAAGCCTTTGTTGTTGGTTTGATTTTAACGACCAGGTTCATTCATCCATGTACTTTCACAGGCTTTCAAGAGCTTGACATCACTGTGTGTAAAAACTAGAGAATCTAAATAGAATTGAGAGAATTTCATTGATGGAGAAGAAAATTACAAGAAATGGAATGAATGAATAATACATCACTATACTCTGTTTTTATATACACAGAAAACATAACCGCCCTACAATTGGCGCCAAATTTTGTTACTTGAAACCTTCTAGAATCTGTACACGTGGCAATCCAAGAGCAAAGGACTCCTGGATTGGCGGAACTAACTTCTTTAATGCTATTAGATGAAGAAATCGTGATCTGGCATGGCTTCAAGCATTTCCAACACTTTTGTGCTCATCAAGCCATTTGATGCAATCCTTGTGCCCTGAGAGATGCACTCCTTATCAGCAATTGCTGCCTTCGTGGCTTGAACAACACACTTGTCATTAGCAACTGCTGCACTGCCTACTACCCTTGTAGCTTGGCTGATGCATCCCACATCAGTAGATGCTGCATTACTAACCACCTTTGTGGTTTGGGTTATGCACCTCTGCTGTGGGATATTACCAGGACTTTTAATACTCCCCCTCAAGAGCACAGCTCTTGCCTTTTGCTCTTCCAAACCTGTATGAGGATAAGACACTGTAGAAGCAAAAATATTGATCACACCTAGCCTTCTGATCAGTTTGAAAAAACTTTCCACTCCTAATGCTTTGGTGAACACATCTGCCAACTGATCCTTGGTTGATACATAGAAGGTTTTAAGTGCACCTTCAAGAATCTTGTTTCTCACAACATGACAATCCGCCTCTATATGTTTTGACCTCTCATGGAATACTGGATTTGCAGCTATATGAAGTGCTGCCTGGTTATCACAGTACATTAATGCAGGCTTATCATGTTTGACATGTAAATCTTGTAGTAAATGCAAAATCCAAGTTAATTCACAGGTAGTAGTGGCCATAGCCCTATAATCTGCCTCTGCACTGGACCTAGACACTATGCTTTGCTTCTTAGACCTCCAAGATACTAATGCATCACCAAGAAATACACAATAGCCTGTTAAGGACTTCCTTGTGTCAGGGCATCCTGCCCAATCTGCATCACAGTATGCTTTTAGGTGCAGATTAGAGTTAGTAGGGAAGAAAACACCTTGACCAGGTGTTCCTTTAATGTATTGAAGAATCCTAGTAGCTGCTTTCATATGTGGTGCTCTAGGTTGGGCCAAGAACTGGCTAAGCCTATGCACAACATATGTGATGTCTGGCCTACTTAGAGTCAAGTACATAAGTTTCCCAATAAGCCTTCTATATTGTCCTGAGTTGGTAAGTAAGTCTCCACTGTCTTTAGACAACTTGAGTTGTTGTTCCATAGGAGTTTGGACTGGTTTACACCCTGTCATACCAGTTTCCTCAAGAACTTCCAAAGCATACTTCCTTTGAGATAGGTTGATTCCACTCTTGTTTCTTGCAATTTCTAAACCCAAGAAATACTTGAGTGATCCCAAATCCTTAATACCAAACTTCTGATCTAAAACAGACTTGAGAGAAGCAACACAAGCATGATCATTGCCAGTGATTACCATATCATCAACATAAACCAGTAGAGCAGTGAACAAAGACCCTTTGCTGTGCACAAATAAGGAGTGATCAGCCTGAGATTGAACAAAACCAAGCTCCTTTATAGTTGCTGACAACTTAGTGTACCACTGCCTTGAAGCTTGTCTTAAACCATAAAGTGATTTAACCAATTTACACACCCTAGGAGTATTGGAAGAGGCTGAACCACACTCCCCCTTACTGTGAAAACCAGGTGGCAAGGACATATAGACCTCTTCATCTAAATCTCCATGCAAAAAAGCATTGTTGATGTCCAATTGGTGCAAAGGCCACTGCCTGACAGCAGCAAGAGCAAGCAAGACCCTCACTGAAACGGTTTTAGCAACAGGAGAGAAGGTTTCAAGGAAATCAAGGCCTTCCCTTTGGGTATAACCCTTGGCAACCAGCCTGGCTTTAAACCTCTCAACACTACCATCAGGATTAAGCTTCACTTTGTAGACCCATTTGCAGCCAATGGGAGACTTACCAGGAGGTAAATGAGTCACATCCCATGTATGATTCATCTCAAGGGCTTGGATTTCTTTGTCCATGGCAGCCTTCCAAAGTGGGTCCTGAACTGCTTGGGAAAAGTTGTGAGGTTCTTTGGGGCTAGAACTGACTGCCAGCAAGTAAGAGTGATAGCAAGGTTCCAAATGGGAATAAGTAAGGCACTGAGCAAGATCATAGGGAGCACCAGCTGCAACAGCAGTACAAGCATAGTCCTACAGGTAGGCAGGAGGTCTGATGTCTCTAGATGACTTCCTAAGAGGTGCAGGAGGAACCAAAGCAACTGGTGTAGAGGAGTGTGGCACCTGATCAGAATTAGGCACCTGAATAGGACTTGAAGAAGTAGCATTAGAAGGTAAAGCACTAGGGACAGGCTGAACAATAGTAGAAGGAGATGAGACAACATCAAAATCTAAGGAAGCAGGATCAGGTATGCTAATGGGAGTAACAAATCCATCAACACCAGCAGGGCAGGAAGTTTCAACAGCAGCAGGAACAAAAGGATCTGCAATATTAGTTGAAATAGAGGCAAAAGGAAAGGAATGTTCATGAAAAGCCACATCTCTAGAAAGGAACACCCGATTAGTAGCTAAATCAAGGACTTTATATCCTTTAACTCCAAAAGGATATCCCAAGAAAACACATCTAACAGCCCTAGGAGCAAACTTGGATCTGTGAGAAGAAAGTGTAGAGGCAAAGCATAAGCAACCAAACACCTTTAAATGTGCATAACTAGGTGGATGACCAAATAACACTTCAAAAGGAATTTTGTTTGATAAAGCAGATGAGGGGATTCTGTTGATCAAATAAACAGCTGCAAGAATAGCATGGCCCCACAAATGCAAAGGTAAATGAGATTGAAACATGAGAGCTCTTGCCACATTCAAGATGTGTTGATATTTCCTCTCAACAATGGCATTCTGTTGTGGGGTTTCAACACAACTTAAATGATGCAAAATGCCCTTCTTGGCAAAGAAATCTTTCATGAAAAATTCAGTACCATTATCAGATCTTAAAGTTTTAATTTTCTTAGAGAATTGGGTTTCCACCATAATGCAAAACTGTTCTAAAACAGATTGTGTTTGAGATTTATGCTTTAACAAATACACCCAAGTGCACCTAGAGTAATCATCAACAATGGTTAAAAAATACTTGCAATGATCAACAGTAGGAATAGAGAAAGGTCCCCACAAATCACAATGGATCAATTCAAAGCAAGAATTAGAAAAATGAGAACTTTTATTGAAAGGTAAACATTTTTGTTTAGCAAGTGGACAAATGTCACAATTGAAATTCTCAATAGAAGTGAAACAAGGTACATCATTTGGTTTAATTGGTGCCAATTTGGCATTGGACAGATGACCCAATCTGGAGTGCTAGATATGAAGTTGTGAACTATGTCCAGAAGCTGAAATAGAAGCTGCAATGGAAGGTGTGGAGATGCTGCCCTTGTCCAACAAGTAAAGTCCATTGCATTCTCTACCTAGACCAAGTGTGCTCCAATGAGCAAGGTCCTGGATAAAGCATAGGTTTCCAAAGAAAATAAGGCAACAGACAGTGGACTTGGCTAGTTGACTGACAGAAATAAGATTGAAGCTAAAGGATGGAACACATAGAACATTATGAAGGGTAAGATGTTCTGAGATTTTCACAATGCCAATATGAGTGACTGAAGCTACTTCTCCATTGGGCAGATTAACAAATGCGTTTAAAGTAGCAGTGATAGTAGTAAAGCATGTAATGGAATGCACCATATGATCAGTATCCCCTGTGTCTATGACCCAATCAGTGGCATGAAAGATCTCTCTATCAGCTACTTTGGCAGAAAAAATGGAATGTTTAAAAGAAGGGGTGAAAGGGAACAATGAATTTGTACCTGACATAGTGTCAACAAAGGAGCAAATTGCACTGTCTGAAGGTGAAATGGATGAAGAAGGTACACCAGTTGCAGCAGATACACCAGAAGCTCTAGGAATCATGTTAGAGACAGCAGCACTTGTACTTACAATTGCAACATGGTGATTAGCACCTTGATCAGTACCAGTATTGAAAAGAGCAAGCAATTGCTCACACTGTGCCTTAGAAATAGGACATTGAGCAGATGCATTGGAAGGAACTTCAACACCTTGGCCTTGAGGATATGAAACTTGATTAGCATTGGAATTTGGCTTGCCTTTGTGTTTGTAACCTGGTGGGTATCCATGCAACTTGTAACACTTGTCCACAGTGTGTCCAAGCATGTTGCAATGGGTGCACAAAGGCCTCTCCTTCTTAGGGCCACCTTTACCTCCATAATTCCCTCTGGTGTTGGCATACATTGCCACTGAATCAGGTTTAGGTGTGAAGGCAGAACCAATGCCTTTGTGAGATTCTTCTTGGAGAATCAAAGCATACACCTTGGTCATTGATGGAAATGGCTCAAGCATGAGAATATGACTTCTCACAGTCTCAAAACTCTCATTGAGCCCCATTAAAAATCTCATTACATAGGACTTCTCATGAGCAATGCTTAGAATCTTCATTGCTCCACAAGTACAAGCTGGTAATGGCTCATAATGAATCAGTTGATCCCAAAGCTTCTTGAATTTAGAGTAATACTCAGTCACTGATAACTGACTCTGAGTTATCTGTGAGATTTCCTATTGAAGATTATAAATCTTTGGTCCATTTCCTTGTGAAAACACACGTTGCAACTCAAGCCACATCTCCCTTGCAGTCTCACAATACATGATACTACTTGACACATCAACATGCATAGAGTTGATCAACCAAGAAAGCACCATTGTGTTACAGCTTTCCCAATCTTCGTACAGAGGAGAATCATCTTTAGGTTTTGCAATTTTGCCATTCACGAATCCTATCTTTTTCTTGGCGGTTAATGCTAGAACCATAGCCCTAGACCAAGATTGATAGTTCCTCATTCCCAAAAGTGGTTGAGTGACTAAGATATTCCCTGGATTCTCACTAGCACTAAGGAAAAATTGATTGGGAGAATTGGTCTCTGTGTTGGACTGAGGGATTTACTGCGTGGATTGATTGTGTGCAGGAACAAAGTCACTTCCTTCTCCAGAAGCCATTGATGCTACTCAAAAGCTTGAATGAACTTCTAATGAAATTTGAAAAGAAAACAAAAGATTCTTCAAGATATAGTATCAACACAGATGAATCAAGTCTCTGTGAATCAAAATTCAAGAATTTTCTCGAAGAGATTTCTGTTTGGTAAGCAAGAATCTTTTGTAAACAAAGAATCAAGACTAGGAAATCAGTATTAACTGTGCTAGTCGCTCTGATACCATGTAAAAACTAGAGAATCTAAATAGAATTGAGAGAATTTCATTGATGGAGAAGAAAATTACAAGAAATGGAATGAATGAATAATACATCACTATACTCTGTTTTTATATACACAGAAAACATAACCGCCCTACAATTGGCGCCAAATTCTGTTACTTGAAACCTTCTAGAATCTGTACACGTGGCAATCCAAGAGCAAAGGACTCCTGGATTGGCGGAACTAACTTCTTTAATGCTATTAGATGAAGAAATCGTGATCTGGCATGGCTTCAAGCATTTCCAACACTTTTGTGCTCATCAAGCCATTTGATGCAATCCTTGTGCCCTGAGAGATGCACTCCTTATCAGCAATTGCTGCCTTCGTGGCTTGAACAACAAACTTGTCATTAGCAACTGCTACACTGCCTGCTACCCTTGTAGCTTGGCTGATGCATCCCACATCAGTAGCTGCTGCATTACTAACCACCTTTGTGGTTTGGGTTATGCACCTCTGCTGTGGGATATTACCAGGACTTTTAATACTGTGTCTTAGTGAGAACCCGAGGGAAATTTTTTTCTGAGTTTTTGTCGATGGTGTCCATGATTAGAATTTAGAACTCGTTGATTGATGCCTTTGCAACTTGGTATTGCAAAAAATCTTACCGACAAGGCTCAACATGGGATTGGAGATATGGAGAAGGATAGAAAGTCATTCATACTCATGCAACTTATCGTCATGCTCATGGTTCTGCTTCTTTGGTTAACATCATCTACATCGGGTCATATTGCAAGTAATTTTAATCTTTGGAGTTCTTGATCTTTTTATTTCGGGTAAACTGCACATTTTTTTCCCTGAAATTTGGTATAAGTTTAATTTTAGTACCTGAAATTTCAAAAAGTTTAATTTTATTCTTGAAATTTCAAAAAGATATTTCACAGTATTTTCATTCATTTTAATTTTGTTTGGATAAATTCAAATTTTCAGCAAAGAATTAAAATTCCGGGTTCAAAATCTTGCATATGTGTGTGCCATTTTTACTGTACCGCAAAAAAAAAAAAAAAAAAAAAAAAAAAAACCATGAAAAGAAAGAAATATTCCAGAAAACATTACGACAAGGTCAAGCCCATATGGCTAAGAGAGACATAAGACCAGCCCCAAGAAGAAGTGAAATGTTTGTTCCTATTTGAAGCCTTCCATTGCTTTGCACTCTTGGGTTCATAAAATCAGCTGCAAGAAGATCCACAAGCGCCATATAGATTAAGATCCCAGCTGATGCCGCATTAAAAATCCCTTCAAAAATTAGAGCATTGGGGCTGTTCTCATTGTAAACACTAGATATTCCTATTCCAATTGCAATTCCAACTGGGGTTGTAAGAGAGAAGAATGTCGCCATAATTGCAACAGCTCTATTCTTGAATTTTGCCTAAAAAATGCACACAAGTACAAGAACATGTTATACGGATTAATTTTGCCAATAGTGTTTCTACTTTTTTTTTCCACTAAGGGTTCCACTACTGTAGTCATAAACAGAGTGATAAACAAATTAACAATCAAACTAATGTATTTGGGACAGGAAGCTACTCTAGTATATATACATATAATTCTTGGAGCATATTCTAGTGGTCACATACTATTCTTCGAACATATTCCCTGGACACATGCAAAATTTATTATGGATAGAGTTTTTTCATTGTAGGTTAAGCAAAAGAAATTATTAGATCCACCAGGAGGGCTGTTGATGTGGTCCTCCCAACCAATGAGATAATATCATTTATGCAAATGTATGAGTGAACTTCCTAATCAGCACAAAGAATAAAAAATAAAAATTACCCGGTGATGTCACATTTGCATAAATAAAAACATTTTATTAGTTAGGAGGTCAAGGAGGACCACGTCAGCAGTCCTCTCTAATAATTTCTCGTTAAGTAGATACTAATATTTTGCAAGTTAAGAAATCATGATTGGTCTTTATTATTCATTATCAACATTTGAATTTAAATGTTTCTCAATTAAAAAAAGAAAAAAAGAAAAGAAATTGAATGTATAAAAGATAGACTTCTAATTTGATTAAAGTTAAATATTAACTTCCTATAATTTATCAATCAAAACTAATTATAATTCATCATAATCCAAATTAATATATGCAATCCTAATATTAGTACAACACATTCCTATCATTATTTTTTAATTCAATACTAATAAAAATGAATTAGACAAGTACCAAAGTTTGGTGAAAACATTTTTTTTTTTTTGTTTATTTTGTTTTTTGTTTTATACATGATAGAAATTATACACTAAGCTAAGGTAAATGTATATGTGTGTGAAACTTGCTTTCGGAGATTTAAACTCTTAACTCATATCCTATACATGATAGAAATTCTACTCTAAGTTAAGGTAAGTATATATATGTGTAAAACTCTCTCTCAAAAATTTAAACCCCGACTCTTACCCTCGATCCAAAAAAACTTTGTACTTGTGTAGTCAAGAGTGCACAGTAATTTTTTGTCTATAAATAAAAGTCCAACTACTATCAGAAATAAGAATCGTGTGAAATAAGTAAGGAATTTTGCAAAACACATGAAAAATACTCTTGCCAAATATGAGCAGAAAAATTTGACAAAAAAACTAATTCAATGTTATTCAAAAGTTGGATGAAAGTCAACCAAAAAATCAAAGACCTAACTTCAAACGTGCCTCTTCAAAACGAATATAATTAGTACAGATTTTATATTTGCGAAAAGAAAGGTGCGGTGATATTACCTGAGAGATGCATCCACCAAGTCCCATGCCTTCGAAAAACTGATGGAAGGTGAGTGCAGCAACAAGAGGCCTTATTGTTTTGGGACTCTCAGAAGCACCCAGTGAAATTCCAATTATGACTGAATGTACCACAATCCCCAACTCCAAAACCTAAATGTAATCAGAAGCATAATTAAACAGTACTAACTCTTCATTTAGTTCATAATCAAAATCAATAATTCACAATTACCATAGTAAAATAACAAACATGACTAAATGAGTCACTAAGATAATTTCCGATGCAAATTGATCAAAACAGGATTTACACTTTTATGAAAAAAAAAAAAAAAAAAAAAAAAAAAATCACAACACATCCAAGAACCGTACCAGAAACATACAAACACATATATACAAAAGAAACACAGAAATCAACTTATAAAAAGAACTGGAAAATTCCAAAGCTTTCTCTTATATGCAAACTGCTTGATTAAATTTTGATTTTATCCAAACAACTTAAAAGGCTGAAAATACCATGTGAGATTAAATAAATTGATTAAGAACTTAAAAGATTCAAATTACCTGTGATATAACACGATGACGAATAAGGTCAGATGAAGCCGAATTGTTGTCAACCAAAGAAGCGGAACCATGAGCATGACCATGAGTTGCATGTGTATGAACATGTAAGTGACCCTCATGTTCTCCTTCCTTCTCCACATCTCCAACCCCATTTTGAGCCTGGTTGAAGTGAGACTTTTTATAATACGAAGTGGCAAAGGAATCAACCATCAAAGTTCCGATGGCAGACACCATGGCCACAAACCCCGTGAATGGAAAATCCTGCCATGGACTCTCACTCAGACACGGCGACGTCAAGCTCTCGAAAGCGTCTGGAAGAACATGGACGAACCCGGTCGATAATATCACGCCGGCAGCAAAGGCCTTGATTAAGAAAAAGATGTCCTTCTCGGGACGCAGAGCCGGTATGGTCTTTCCTAGGATTGGAATACAAACCCCAATTGCACCCGCTACAAGAATGGAAGCAATAGCAGCTAGTTTATATTTGAGAGCTTGGGTTTTGTCACGTCCTTCATCCTCGGTGTCACAAGTGCAATCTCCAAAAGCTAAGGAAGGGAGTAGGAGGAGAACGCAAAAGAGTGTGAGGAGAAGTAGTTGAAGTTTGGCCATTGTGTGAAGCAATTAGAGAGAACATGAAAAGGGTATGGGGATTTAATATGCAGTGTTTGTGTGCGTGTGAATGAGTAAAAGAGAGTTTGTGAGCGAAAAGAAAGTGTAAAAAGAGTACCATGAAAAGAAAATTAGCATTTGTGTTCACATAATTTGACAATGCTACTTTGTTTAGTTTGTGTTGACTTCTTTTGCCACTGGGAAAAGAATACTCAGAAAGGAATGCGGGGAAATTAGATTAGATGCTAAATTACGAAAATGGGTGCACCTGTTTCACTTTTTTGGCGATGCGGGTGAGGGTGTTGATGAGAATTTCAGGGTTAAATTGGTCAATTCGTACTTTCATGGTTCGGCTCCCTTGGATGGGGTTGGTAGAATATAGTGTTAGAGCATTCACATCAGACCATCTAAAGTCTTCTAAAATAGATTTACAGTGCAAATTTTACACATTTTGAGTCAAAAAACACCCACATCAGTGGGTGTAAAAATGTGTAAAATCGTGTATATATTTCCATGAGCTACAGTACCCGTGTAAATATACACAAGTACTGTAGCTCGTTCACAATTATTTTATTAATTTCTTCTCTCTCCTGCATCTGACTCTCTCATCTCCAAACCCAGGCCACTTCATTATTCGCGGAAATCGATAAGATTGAATTGTCTCAGATTTATCTCCTATATTTTCCCTCTATAAACTTCGAAGGCCCCTGGAAAGACGTATTGAATCAAGCAGATGCTTATGCGCTCAACCAAATTGAGGTTGAATTTAGAACCTGGGTTGATGCGAATCTAAGGTTGAATAAAGCGGATCCTTTTGCATCCAGCCAATTGGAGATTACGAAATGTGGAGCCCATTTGGTATTTGAGCAAGACATTGAAGATCTCAAACAAAATTCGTTGAAGGCAGAGACAATTGAAGATCTCAAACGAAATGTGTTGTTGCTGATCAAAATAGTCCCGTTTTACTATAAACAAAATTTTATTTATTTAGTAAAATTCGTTTTCTTTTCCACTCAAATGCTAGACGGCAGAGACAATTGTACTACCGTCTTTGAGCGTCTCTGGGGTTGATTCTGATGATGATGTAGTCGAACTGGGTTTGGTGCTATTTCTGTTTGGCTGTGGGTGTGGACGGAGAAGACGAGGTGACGAGTCTGTTCCAGAGAGGAGAGGGAATGAAATAATAAAAAATGTAAAAAGTATGAATATTTTATTAAATAAATGTGTAGAATAGATAAACTGATGTGAGTGTTTTGTAAAAGTGGATGTGTAAAATAGAAAAAATAGGTTTTTTCTTGTAAAATAGACAGAAAATTTGCACGAACTGATGTGGTTGCTCTTAGATTCTGCTATTAACATTGCTAATGATGAAGAAATTATGAGGTCATCCAATTCAATTAGGAAGCAGATTTGTAATTTCCGAAGAATCCGTATTTGAAGTAACAAAATACTATAATTATGGAAATAGGATTTAATGATCTCGTCGGTAAAATGAAATTGGAATTCTCAAAAAAAAAAAAAAAAAAAAAAAAACACGTCAAAAAGTGTTGAAAGAATATCGACATTAAAACGACTTAGATGGAAAATCAATGTCTATTCACATTATTGGTTGGCTACTAAGTTGGCTAATTTTTTTTATTTTTTATTTTTTACAATTTCACGTTTTAGGACGGCACAAAAAAAAAAAAAAAAAAAAATCTCTAATTAGGGTGGTTCAATAAGTTAGATGATAACTTAAAAATTGATTTATTTTTTCATATATGTAATTAATCATATTGTATTTGAATAACTTTCAGTTTTTTAAAATACAAAATTACTAATGAAATTTTTGTGTTTAGATTTTATTGACACCTCATTTTCATTTGATAATATGTCTTATCAAAGTAATCTATAGCAAAATTTTAACAATTTTAATTTTGAAAAAAAAAAAAATCTTTTTTAAATTGTAAAAGGCTATAACAATTGTTCATATAAAAAATTTGTGATCACAAAATGCATTAAACAAAAACTTATCTTTTCTATATTATCAATGATTGTTATATTATATATTTGAAAGTCATTACAATTATTTTCATTTTTAACCTTTTGTTCTAGTATTTCATTATCTTCTAAGTTCTAACTGTTTTTGACAATTGTTTTATTCATTTGTGATGGCTTTTTTTTTTTTTTTTTTTTTTTTTTTAAAATTTCTAATAACAAACATATCAAGAAATCCTATTTTGAGATTTTATAACTTTTTTTTAAACCCAAACTGATATTTTATTTTTTAGCAGACACTACGCAATATATTTACAAATATAATAAACACTAGCGATAATATAAAACTATAAAATAACAAAAATAAAATAATTATTTTTACAATAGAATATAACTTATTAAATGCACTATTACAACATTACTTAACGATAGAATCACTTAACATAATAGCCATAACCTGCACAGAAGAAGATGTATTTGATACATAACTCGATGAATTAATTTTAACTAATTAAATGGTCCAAACTAATATTAATTCATATAGAAACCCAAAATTTCACAAAAAGGTATGAAAATTTATCATTTTTTAAGAAACGTTTTTTGCTTTACCTTGGGCCAAGTGTGATTCAAATTAAAGAAAAAATGAAATCTAATTTGCAATTTTAATTTTTTTTCCGCTATCGATTTAAGTGCAAAATTTTCATTTTCTGTTTTTAAAATTCCAAAAAAATTGTATTTTAGGAGAAATTATTGGTTCCTCCGGGAGGACCACTGATGTGGTCCTCCTTGCTCCTGCCAACCAATTAAAAAGTGCCATGTGGCCATTTTTCTAATTCAGCTCCACATCAACAGCAACCCATTTCCTTAACTCTTGTCAACAAAACCAAACCAAGGTTAAAACTAAAACAAACTCAGCATCCCAAACCTTCTCACCATATTTCTCCTTTCTTTACTCTTTTCTCTTTGCCTTTCAGCTACCCAAAAAAACAAAAAACTCTCTCTTTCTTCAGATCTTTCTCTACCCAAAATTAAAAAACTCTCTCACACCATTGCTCAATCTCCATGGCTACAACTAGCAGCCACTGCGTCCCACACCTCCACTACCGGTGGAGTTCCGGTATGTTCCTATTTCTCTCCTTCGGCCACTGGTGGCCGCCGGGTCCTCCTCTTTTTCTCTTTATTGTCTTTTCTCTTTTATTTTTCTTTTTGTTCTCTTTTTCTTTGCCTTTTAGAAGTGACTGAATCCCTAGAGTTTTGTTTAGTGACTGGGTTTCCTTTTGAGTATAAAACTTGATGATCTGCTTTGGGTTTGAAAAATTAGGACTTTTGGGTACAGCTGAATGTGTTTTGATTAAGTATCTGCCTGTAGTTGTTGTGTGGTGTTGTCTTTGACATTAGTCCAAAAATTATGTTGCTTGGTCATGAGCTCATGATGTATGCTAAAAATCATTATGAAATTTCTCTTCTTCTTTTTTCCTAATTTTTTTTAGGTATTTGTTCCTTTTCTAAATTTGGATTGACTATGAAGATGGGTATTTTGCTGGTGGATAATAAATTTTGTTTCTTGTAGTTCATTTTAAAGATATAAACTGTGGCTCTTGATAGGTAATGAGGTACAGTGTTTGTGAGCTTAGAATAATGATTCTTGATTAGTTATGCACAACTGGTTTTCTAAGCTATATTGCTACTCACGCTCTTATTTGCTTATCAAAAAGTTTTTTCCCTCCTTTCTTGATTTCTTTGCCAAAGATTTCCTCCTTTATTTTTTTTTTTTTTTCGTTTTTTGCTATAAATAATTTTTGTGTAATTTTTTGAATTTTTTTTCTTTCCTTGATTTCTTGTTTTTGTCTAGCACAGAAGCTTTAAATAGTTAAGCATATTGTGAATTTAATTGGCTTGTCTTGAAATCAAATTCATGCCAAAAAATTTTCACCTGCATTTGCCTCTAAATACCTTGGAGCTTGCCTTGGTCCCCTTTTCAGTTATTGGAGTGTAATTTTGCTTCGGCGCCTTTTTTTTTAGTAGGTGAATATCTCATCTTTGCTTCTCCTTAATGCAAAGCACATTTGTTATTGTTTGATTGCCCCCATTAAATTTGGGCTATGCAACTATTATATTTTGTCATTGATTACAAAGAAATTAAAAGTATCTCTTGAACATTCAGACTATATGATCTGCTTTGTGTTTCACGGTTTCACTTTTAATTTTGGTCCTTTAGCTGAGTTCTTAATATGGAAGTTCCTAAGCTAAACTCTCAACAAATTTACATATTCAGTAGTGATAGTGATCTTATAGCTTCACCTGTGCCTGCTTTTAGTTTGAAATTTTGATATATGTTTATCATTGAAATCACTCTTTGTTATTTTGTTAGGTTGAATGGCATGATTAAATGGATGCTATACCCAATATGGGAAGCTGCTTCCGTTGATGAATGGTTATACAATGGCGGTCCATATGAGCTAATTCTTCTACCACCAAGAGCGAGAAAAGGCAGCTGCTGGAGGTGGAGGGGGATTAGTGCTAAATTTTAGATTGTTTTTTGTTAGTGTAGACCACATGTTCTCACTCTTGTATAAGTTCTTTATACAAGTTCTACCATTCTGGTGAAATCTTGTAGAAAAATTTATGTTTTGGATATATGTAGAAACTTTGTTAAGGTACTGTGTGTGCTGTGCTTAGTAGTGTGTGGGTGGTGCCTAGTAGTGTGATGAGGCGTGCCTGTTGTGGTGATAAAGGGTGCGTGTACTTGGCTATATTGAGGCATGTGCAATGCAGGTGCATGATGTGAAGCTTAGTAAGTGATCAGATAGTGAGAGTTAGTTAGGCAGTTGTTAGTGGTAGTTACATTTGGTATTATTGAGATTGTAATTGTATATACCCCCAATTTTGGGAAGATAATAAACAAGTTTAGAATCAATTCAGTTACTCTCGTCTCTCTATCTTTCTTGTTCTTACTCTGTTGGAGGTGTTTCAGGCAGCTTTAATGCCAATCCATCACTTTTGGGTAGTTCCAACTACTATGTAAGACTTTGAACTTTCGTTCAATGGTATCCAAAAAAAAAAAAAAAAGTTTATGATTGCATATGAATTTCCTGGAGGTGTTCTGGATAGTAGTATGGCTTGTAAATAGCTGGCGTTTTATTTTTTGGATTTGGGGATAATTAAGATTGATGATAGTTTGGCTTGTAAATGGTTATGTTATAGCTGCTAAGGGAATTTTGGGGCAGAAAAAGAAAATGGAAGTTGTATTTTTCAATCAGTGAATCAGCACCTTATTTTTTATGTATATCTCCCTTTGAATGGTATCAAAAAAGATGAATTAGCACCTTACTTTTTTTAAGAGTTCATCCATCAAAACAAAATACTTCTCAATGAGAAATTGCCCTTTCAACAACATTACCAATAATTTGCCCTGATACTCAATGAGAGAGGCACTATTCAAAAACGGTTCATATATTTGGGAACAAGCTCAAACTCAACAACAAGCTCCCTAACAATTGAGAAATTTTATTGCCAAAATTTACAATAAGATCCAAACGCCAAAAACAAAGATCAACCTCATCTGTAAACACAAAAATTATTTGCAAATACCATAACTAAAAGCTAACATAGCTAATATAACATAACATACAAACTAATGCTAGGACAATTGTGCTTCTAAAGAGCAATTACAACTCCAAATTTAAACAACCGTACCAAAACACAGCAACCTAACTAACTAACTACCCCTAACCATCCCAACCAACTGCTCAACTCCTTGGTACTACATAGCAGCAGCCCACACACCTCACAGTAGCAGCCCACGCACCCCAGTGCACACCTCAATGAACACAACTGTGCATCACCCAACACACCTTAATGCACACCATTGCCTTAGCACGTGCCTCAGTATTTTGGCCTTGTATGACATCAGAACCAATTCTTCAAAGCCACTGATAAAATCTTTCTTCAAAACTTTGGGACATCAATTTCGCAGCATCAACAACAACATTCAAATGCAAAACCATAAAACCCAACAACTAAAAGACTCACAATCACAATCTAGAGTTAAAAACTAGGACTCAGGATATTAACCTCCCCACATTACAAATTCAAAAAAACTTAAAACATTTGTATGCCTTCATCTCATCATCGAATGGGCATGAGTCTTAAAACCAAAACCCAAAATTCCCATGACCACCAAATCCGATACCAAAACCGATCGGAGCTTGTGGGCTTTGGGTCCTATCTTTGCTTCTCGGCAAAGATGCTGGTTGAGAGAGATTTCGACCTTATCGGGGTGAAGGTAGACCTTGTCGCGAAAGAGAAGAATGACGTCGGCTTCATTGAGAACCTGAGCAAAAGCGACGGCCTTTTCGTTCGATCTAGCAACGCCCATGCTCTCGCACGCTTGAATGAGCTCAGAGTATCATTATTGTTGTCGTTGCCATTGATTTTGGCTTTGATTTTAGGTTTCCGGCTGTGGGTAGAGGGAGAGAGAAGGTTTGGGTTGCTGAGTTAGAACTTGGGTTAGAACTTAGAAGATTACAAATGATTTTGGGTTAACATGTTTGGGTTGCTGAGTTTGTTTTAGTTTTAACTTTGGTTTGGTTTTGCTAACTATAGTTTAGTTAATGGGTAAGATGATGTGGAGCTGAGTTTTATAAAATGGCTAGGTGGCACTTCTCTATTGGATGGCAGGACCCAGGAGGACCACGTCAGTGGTCCTCCTGGAGGTCCTAAGAATTTCTCGTATTTTAGGGATTACAATAAATAAATAAAATTTTCCCAATTGAATATTGAGTGAATTAATCTGATGGGTTAGAAACCCGAAATCTCAAAATTACGTCACTTTCACCAAGTTGCTCAACGGTCAAATTAACCTAAAATTCACCCAATCATGAAATTCCATTTCATTTTAACCAAATAAACTTTTAAGGCTTAAACTGGAATTTTTGCCCATAAATCAAAGCCGTAAAAAATTTGGTATTGACACCTATCACCTTCTCTACATATAATTAAAACCTGGAACTATATTTTGGTTACAAACACAATTTTATCTACTTAAGTTCAAAGGAATTAAACTTAGTATAGACGCCTTATTTTGTACCCGTTAATAAATTTTAGCCACCGGCCCTAATGATGAGCTTGACATATATCAACCAAGGGTAATTAAAGAGATCACAATATTTCAAAAGTAATCACAACTCAAAAGTGATCAAATCTCTTTAAAAACGATGCTAAAAATGACAATTTCTCAATGTTTTGACCACAACTTTTTATCCAAAAAGAAGTTTTGAGTGAGGTTTATTTCATTGGAAAATAGACATCCTGTGCTTCAATTTGAACATAAATGTTTCCTAATTTGGATTTATATTGAGAGAGTTATGACCGTTTGAAGTCGAGCCACTAGAGCTGTTAGGAATTAGGGTTTGGGATGCATGCGTACACATGGGGCAAGGGTGCGTACGCAGCCTTGTTTCTCAAAATATTAATATTTGATGTGGGCCAGCCCCTAGACCCTTGGGAACGTCCAAAGACCTCTAAAAATCCCTAAAACCCCTAATTTTCACATATAAATACTCACCTTTTATCTCCAATCAAAAGGTGAGCTAGAAAGAGTGCATCCTTGCACTTTCTAAACCCTATTCTCTGTTTTCACCTTTTTCTAGCATTGAAACTAAGGCTTAAACTGGTTTCTAACATTGTTCTCAAAACTTTTTTCAAAACCTTTTTGTTCTCGAGTTATGATTACTAAGTTCTATTGTGTTCTTTGATTATTCTTGTCCTATCAACCTAATCTTTGTGTTGTAGGCATTAAGGGATCAGTTAAACAAACTATAAATCTGTGATCTTAAAAGTAAGGTGAGTCTTCTTTCCATAATTTCTCAATTTGCTAACTAAGAACCACAAGAATATCTTGTTTTAATTTATTTGTGAGTTTGTTCTTGTTTAGTTTAATGATTATGATATTTTATTGATGTTGTTGAATCTGACTTTGTGATTTAATTTGCTTTGTGTTTAGTATTTTATTTTATTCATGTCTTTAGATTTCAAGTTAATATGTTCTAACAAATGGAAGTATTCACATATGCTTTGCTTGAAGATTATGATATTTGTTTTGTGATATTAATATGACCATGACGTAGTTATTTGTTTATTTTAGTGTTATCTTATTTTTCTCTTTGATTTAAACTCAAGTATGCAATTGATTCAACAAAAATGTGATTTTTATAGTTTTCGTGCTAAGGATGCATATGCATACTTAAGTATGCACACGCATGTTTTTGAACATGCGTACGCACCCCAAACCCAGATTAGGGCAAAATCTTATTTTTATTTAATTAATTATTTTTCACATGTTATTTGATTATGTTTGACTTTGTCTAGATTAGTTGTTAATGTTTATTTATTTTCCATGTTTATTTTAGTATTTTTTTTCATGTATGGTATTATTTTTCTCTTTGATTTAAACTCAAGTATGCAATTAATTCAATAAAAATGTGATTTTTACAGTTTTCCTGCTAAAGATATGTTTGCATACTCGAGTATGTACATGCGTGTTTTCGAACATGTGTATGCATGTTTTCAAACATGCGTACGCATGGCTAAGTATACGTACGCACCTTGAACCCAGATTAGGGCAAAATCTTTTATTTATTTAATTAATTATTTTTCACATGTTATTTGATTATGTTTGACTTTGTTTAGGTTAATTGTTAATGTTTATTTAATTTCCATATTTTGATTAAGGTTTTCTTTCTTCCAAAAACATCCTTCAACTAAACAATTTACATAGCCATGCCCTAAACCAGTCCTAGACCTTCTAGTATTATCGTCATTAGGAAACAAGGGCTCAAGTCGTAAGGGGTACAAAATGAGGTGTCTATACATGCACCAACAGTGTTTTACATATAGTGCACGAGAGTGTTATAGCTTCCAACATGGTGCATGCCACATGCACAACGAGACCATGATCCTTGGCTAATATGGATTGGAACAATCACACTAGTGAAGCACCTCCATTAATCTCTCAAAACACCTTTTTCTTTTTATTTTAGAGATTAAAGACCCAAAATCAAGCTCCAATAGCCTTTCCTGCCTACAATATTTTGAGAAGCTACAGTGACTCTTTTAGTGTGGGGAGTATTGTAGCTCCTTGTGAGAGATCACGCCCCTAGCCCATTTGGAATTGATTGATTTAGGACAAACTCATGTGAATGGGTGGGTTCATGTTGGTGTCACTCAAAATGGTGATTTGACTGATTATATTTTCTCATTAGATTAAGAGTTTATAATGGAGTCGCCACTTATTTAATTTTTAGAAAAAAAAAAAAAAAAAACCATAATTGAAAATTTCATCTTTCTATTGATTTGAGAATGAATGTACATTAATCATAGGAAATTACACGGCTTTGGTCCTAGATACAATTTAAGATAAAGTACACGGCTTTATTTTCTAATGATCTAGAGATTGAAAATTACATAGATAAATAATTGGTCTACTAACCCTTGATCTAAGCTCGAAGGCTATGTTACAAGATAGGAAGGTGTTAGGCACCCACCTTGCTCGATGAAAACTATCCTCTAGACTATGATGGCCAACATTCATGTCATATCATCCAATTAATCAACATATTACATGTTCATTGCTTTAATTTAAATTGGCTTGGTACTTGCTTGAATTTAAATGTGCGTGCATGTGTTAAACCATAATTCCATTTATTCATCATCACATTTGGATTGAAAAATAAATTTTAGTGAATGTGTGTGAATGGTGATATCCTAAATTTAAGGATTTGGGAGAATTATGAAATTAAGATGTTTTTCATATTTTGGATATGAGCTTTATATCAAAGCTAGTGCGAAAAACACATATAAAAACATTTAAGAATATCAAGAACATTCAAGGAATTTAAATAATCAACTAACATGATTTAATCATAAATTAAAATTATAGGATTATACGTGCATGCAAGATCCACACAATGGAGGAGGAGACTTTTGGTTGAGATCCTAAATCTGGAGTAGAAAAGAAGAACTAGGAGATGTAGAGTGAGAGTGAGGCTTGCTCAATATCTTGAGGCTTCGGAAGACCAATATATGACAAGACTAATTCTACTTCACTAGAACTCAAGAGGGGGAGAAGAGAGGACATTTATGTATGCTTTGGAATAAAGGAGGAAGGGGTTTTATATAATAGTAGTGGAAAAAATATGAATGAAATAGCATTTAATGAGGGTTGACAAAGGATGAAATAAAATCATGAACCCAAACCCAATTTCAGAGTTTAGGGAATACTAGTGCATTAATTATGGAGGTTCGTAGGAGTTGTGAGCAAGCAAAGTGGCTAAAACTTCAGTTTTTTTCCCATAGTGCTTATCATAGCCTTTTGAGCCAACTTCAAAAAATCATATGTTACTCATTTCTAATCGGAATTGCCTCATTCATGTGCTTAAATTGAAGCACCAAATGCCTAGATTTTGAAAAATTAACCTCACTTACAAATTCAAAATGGTCTGAGATATTTCCATAAAATAGTGAGTAGAGATAGTTTCTCTAAATAATAGTTTCAGCACAATTAACATTAATAGGCCCCAAATTAGTTTCCAATTAACATTAGTAGGCCCCAATTACTTCAATTTCAAAATTAATCAGCACCAAATCTTGACCTAATTATCCCAATTAGAAAAAATGATTACACCAATTACTCATGAATAATTAATGTTTGACCTTCTAAATAATCAGGTATGCACAACCTTATACCATAAGTTGCAGTTTCAGCCAATCAAATCATTACACATCATTAATTTTGATTGGTTATAGTATTAATTGATCATAATCACATGTAGTCGGACTGAATTTCTAAGAGTGCATCTTAACCATTAAAACTTGATTTGATGATAGCTTTCAATCATGTGGTCCAATTGAGGCTTATGACTAGTCACTTTGATCATTACAACATCAAGGTGACTTTGATTATATAAAACTAATAATACAATGGTGAGAATTAAGATACTTATCTCCAAGTGAAATTACTCTTTTGCTCTACATGTGAGGTTAAAGATACTTATTCAATCCATCCATTTTTTAAATTTAATCTCTCTCTCTCTCTCTCTCTCTCTCTCTCTCTCTCTCTCATGTGAATAAAATGTGTGAAATAATTAAAATGATTGAGTAATAAATTATGAAAGGTGGGTGTTTTTGATGATAAAAATCTAGGTTTTATGGGTGTTATTGATGAGAAAATTTGAGTTTTGAGGGTATTGTTGATAAAAATGCAATAGAGTTTTGGTTGGTGTTCATTGGTTGATAAAATATTAAAATGTATTGGATTTTGAGAAAGATAATAGTAATAAAAATAAGTGAAGAAATAACATTTAAATGAGGATAAATAAATAATAGAGTCTGTTAGAATGTGTATTTGAAAAAGTAGATAGACAATAGGTAAAAGTCATTGTTTACTCGCCATTTAGTGTAAAAATTTAGAAATACTGCTACAAATGCTCTCTAAATACACATTTTAGGTCACATGTGTATGTAACTTTCACCTTAGGCACATGCACGTGCCACATTGTCATGATACATCATACATGCCATGAATGGAAATTCTCAAGAAACTCAATTTGTTTCCCTTGGATCCTCACTTAAATAAGGGATTGAAAAATTGGGTCGAGGTCATTGAGTGAACTACCTTGTAAAATGTTGTGTGAGAGACTTGGCTTCATATGAATAGCTACGAAACTATATCATGTTAAGCCCGCGATATCCAATAAAACACTACAGTAAATTACCAAAAAAAATAGACTGGATAATATTTAGCTTGATATTAAGATAAGTGGATCCAATTGACTTGGAACATGGATTGATATTTCCAGTAGAGAAATTAGCAACCGCCAAAAAGTATATTCCGTGATTGCGAGATTCTAAGTTTAAAACCAACTAGTCGCTAACCCACGCTATGCGCGATTGTGAGATTCTAAGTTTAAAACCAACTAGTCGCTAACCCACGTTATGCGCGGAAAGTTTTTACATAAATGTGAAATGTATATAACATATGCAAAATCTTCTTGATTTATTTTTCCTCTTCTATTGAATGCATTTTTCATTTGTAGTTTAAGATGTTACTTTAAGTCTAAAAATATTCCAATCAAATAATGGTGTCTTGTGCTAATCCAAAATAAAATTAATTTTGCCAAATTCAACATTAGCTTCTATTTGGCAAATCCCAATCGTTGAGCAAAAGAAAATTGCCAAAATCCCATTTCTTAATTCCTTAACCCTCTTGAACTTCCACACTAACCAAGCAAAGAGGACAAAAATAGAAATCTGAAATTTAGGAGTATGGACCGTCTAACCAAATTAAGTGCAATTTAAAAAAATAATTGACTTAAATTTTGAATAACATCCCATCAACCAAACAAAGAAAAAAGAGCAAAGTAATAATATTATTATTTAAAAGAGTTGAAAGAAAGGCAAGAAAGGCATGTGAAATTTGAGATCTCTTTTTTTCTTTTTTTTCTTTTTTTTTTTATATTAAAAAAAAAAAAAAAAAAAAAAGAGGAATGCATGGGACTCCAATATAAATGGGAAAAAAAATCAGCAATATAAAAATACATTCACTCCGCTAATTCAAAAACTTTCATCCAATCAAATCAAGACATCTATTCCTCAATTTTCATACACTGCCAAGTCTACCTTAGGCTTGAACTCAAAATGATTTAATTTGATTGAGTGTTGCATAGAATTAAATTTGTTTGTCTTAATATGCAGTAGCACTTAATTAATGCAACCTTAATGCAGTAGTAGCTCTTGATTTGAGAATTTCATCTTTCTATTGATTTGAGAATGAATGTACATTAATCATAGGAAATTACATGGCTTTGGTCCTAGATACAATTTAAGATAAAGTACACGGCTTTATTTTCTAATGATCTAGAGATTGAAAATTACATAGATAAATAATTGGTCTACTAACCCTTGATCTAAGCTCGAAGGCTATGTTACAAGATAGGAAGGTGTTAGGCACCCACCTTGCTCGATGAAAACTATCCTCTAGACTATGATGGCCAACATTCATGTCATATCATCCAATTAATCAACATATTACATGTTCATTGCTAATATGTCTTGAGTACTTCACACTTGTGCGCTTAGTAGGATTGTTCCTAGATGCATATATACTTCGTGTATTTTGCATTGGTTGTGTGATTGGACATTCAAGTAATCATAAGTGATTGCTTTGTTGTACATGTCCGGATGAACATTTACTTGTTATATGTTCATTGGAGTCATTCTTTAATGATTGCCCTTATGTGATCAAGTGTTTGTTTGCATGATATCTATTGTTTACATTCTTGATCACACTATGCTTGCTCTTGTTCGTACCTTGTGTTCAACTTGTCATAAGCTTAATGAAAGTTTTGTTTATGTGTGAGTGTTTCAGGTTATAGGCATAAATTGCAAATGCTTCACAGTTTCTAGATTAGGTGTGAGTGAGTTTTGCCTTTGTTCCCAAACTCACGTTTAAGTCTAGAGTCTGTTGTTAGGGGTTTTGTCACGGAATAGCCAAAGGAGGAGATTGTAAAGTTGTGATTTACAAATTTGTATTGTGTTGGCTTTTATTCCATGCCAAATTTGATTGTAATTTTATTCAATCTTTTGTACCCTGTATTTGTTGTGGGATTTTATTGTAAGGTTTGTGTGATAGTAAGAGAGAGTGTGAAGACTCAAGCTATTGAAGAATGAAGTAACTCATGTGCCCTGCGAAGTAACTCATGTGCCCTGCACATGTTGGAATGCAAAGAGTCAGGCTAGATGGAGACAGCTGTGTCTTGTGAGTGTCTCACGGGTAAGACCTTCCCGTGAGACACCTGCGAGACATTCTGTTCTGCCAGCCTGTCCATTCTGATATACATTTTCTGTGCCTACACTATTTATACCCACATTACCCACAAATGCTTGAGAGAGCTTCTGAGAGAAAACCCTAGCTAAAACACTTGAGAGTTAGAAATTGTTAATCCAACAATTCTCTACACCTTTGTTTGTGGATTTTCCTCATCTCCTACCTCTCCATTTCCATACCATTGAGAGGTCAATAGCCCAAACACTTACCACACCTTTTGAGAGTGTCTAGTGAGGTTTTGGTGCTGCTGGGAAACATTGGAAGAAGCCAAAGATGGCAGATGCAACATGGAGCTTGTTGCGGGATCCAGAGAGCTAGACAAGACACGGTTCCAAGAAGCCTTGTTGGAGTAAGAGCTTGGAGGGCTTAGGTACAGAGGGTAGATTAGGCTTGGAGGGTTTCTTGCTTACCCATGTATCCCAACTGATTGTCTAATGGATCGATTTCCGCTTAGAGGGCAGTGGAGAGGTTTTTCGCCGAGTTCTTCGGTTTCCTCTTCGATAACACGTCTCGGTGTTATCTGTGTTTGCATCTCTCTTCCCTACTCTTGTTCATCTTAGTTTATTGCTGTGTTGCTTTAAATATGGATTAGAGTAGCTCTCTTGCATGTTTGCTTGCATTTATACTATTCCGCACTTAGTATTAAGTTAGTGTAAAAACAACCAAGCCGTAATTTGAATTGGGGGTCTAAATGAGCTCTAGTGTTTTCACACATTTCGAGCTTTCAGTGACTTTTGATTTGCCATGTTAAAGAAGTTAAAAAAAAAAATAAAATTATTAAATGTTAAAATTTTGATTTAAGGGTTGAGTCAAAAGTAAACTTTTAACTATTAGTCTCAACCGTTAAATAATGATTGCACCGAATCTCAACCCCTTAAATGATACTAGCCTCTAAGCACGTGTGTGAGGCTCTTCTTTAAGGGTTGAGTCAAAAGTAAACTTTTAACTATTAGTCTCAACCGTTAAATAATGATTGCACTGAATCTCAACCCCTTAAATGATACTAGCCTCTAAGCATGTGTGTAAGGCTCTTCTATTTTTTTTTTTTCTCTAAACGTTAGTGATTTCTATTCATCATAATTTGGAGTTGCTGCATTTTTCAATCACAAAATTACCTAGAAGTATGATGAAATTTATGTGTTTGTGGGTGAATACGATGCCATGCCAAATACCATTTTAACACATAGAAACTTATTTTTCTCTATTTTAACACACCACTTTACAATACACCATACATTAGATATTCTATTCTTTCCATCAACACATTAAAATAAGGACAAAGTTTAGTTAAAAAATTGGTTGTAGGCTTAGGCTACAACCTTATTCAATATCTTTTTATTGGAGGTAAATTTTAACAAATCCACCATTAGTTTGCATCTTCTTCTTATATCCTCCATACTTGCAATTTTTCTAGAAAATTAAAGATCAATAGCTATGTCATCAATAAGTTATTTAAATTTCAAGTTTTTGTAGTTTAAAATTATGCATAAAATATAAACTTATAGATTATATAGTAAATAATATCTGATTGACACAAAATTCGACATGTGTATTAAGAGCGTAAAGAACATGCAATTTAATAGTTAAATTTTCAAAATATGTAGTAATGTTTATTTTATTGAGTAAGGTTGTAGCCTTAGGCTACAACTTATTTTATACCTAAACTTTTTTCCTTAAAATAATAAATAAAACACATTAATATAACCTAAAAAAACTCCTACAATATATATAAAAATAAATAAATAAATTCAAAATCCCCCACCACCCACAGATCACCCCTACCACATTCGACAACCACCAACCACCACAAAAAATCAACCATCGACCACCAATATCAACCATTGCAAAAAAAAAAAAAAAAAAAAAAAAAAAAAAAAAAAAAAACCACAACTACTGAGAGAGAGAGAGAGAGTGAGAGAGATCTTAAGTAATCAGCAGCAGCTTAGGGAGAGGAGGCTGGGCAAGATTGGTGACGGCTTAAAGAGAGGGGGGGTTAGGTGATCAACGACAACTGGTGAGACGCGGTCGGCCAAGGTTGACAGCTTGGCAAAAGTCGTTTGGTGAGATCGGATGCAACGTTTAAGGCTGATATCGACGACATGTGATGTGGTGATACCAAAGGAGAGGCATCGATATTAGAGGAGAGATCGCCTGTGAGATTGGAGGTGAAAGTGAGAGGAGAGGATGATTCTTAAAACATAGAGGAAGAGAGGCTAAAAGTGAATGAGAGAGGCTAAGGGTTCATCTAGGAACAGCTTATTTAGAAGCTGAAAACTTTTTGCTGACAGTGTTGTAAAAAAGTTTAAAAATAAGATGAATAGTATAATGGGAACCGTGAATAGTATTAAAAAATGCAGTGAGACCAATAAATAGTAGCAAAAATTAGCTAAAATTGCAAGTAAATTGAAAATTTCAGCCAATCCCAAACGAACACTAAGAGTTTGAAAATGAATGAGAGAGGAGGAGTAAAAGAGAGAGTGAATCAGATGGGTCATGGGTGAGAGAGGAGAGAGAAAAGTAGAATAAAAAAATATTAAAAGGTTTTAGCATTTCTATTTGTATAGTTCTATTAGAGCACTAGCATTAGGTGTCCTAAACGCTGAATTTTTAGCATTTAGCACACCAAATACAAAAAACCAACCTTCATAAGATGTTTCAAATCTCAAAACTTTTAGCATAAGCCAACAGTGCAATTCCAAATATGAGATGGTACGGACAACAAATGCTAAAAAATTATACTTATTTTTTTTGGCTACAGTCCTTTTTTTTTTTTGGTTCAAAAGAGCCCTTACACCCCTATATTTAAGTAGATACAAACTAAAGGACAACACTGTAAATATATATCTCTAACTCTCACCTAAAACATTTCCTACAAAATAGAATTACTCTCCCACTAACCCACTTATTCAAAACAACTATACCTTTACTTTTTATTTAAATAGAAAAATAAGTTAAAAAAAAAAAGTTAAAATGCCTACAAAAAATATGCCAACACCATGCAATTACAAATTTCACAAGACCTGTTTCTATCTCTAACTCCCACCTAAGCCAAAAAACAAGAACCCACTCCCCACACAAAGTTATCGCTAAAGCTACCCACATTCAAAATTGCCCTATTAGTTCTTCAGTTTTCGTCTTAAAAAAGAAAGACGGATCTTCACTTTTGATAGAAATTAGGCCATTCTTATTTCCTCTTCATTAGAATTACAACCACAAGACTACAATGGTGGTAAGTATTTTGATCCCATTTTTGCCACAGGTCTTTTGGAAATCTATTTGTTTTACACTATTATCTATTGTCATTACTATATGGGGATTTTTGCATAACAAGAGATCGACTTGATGAGGGTATGTTATATTTTGCCAAATTTCTCAACAGTGGTGGGTCTCTTATCCTATTAACACACACACACATATATATCTTTTATTAAACTCCTATGCATGTCCACTCCATTGGTGAGGTGTTGGTTGTGTAACCATGATTCTATTGTTTGGAATAATTATATAGTCATATCAATTGTTATTGTTGCTATGTTTTTTGATTCAGCCGCACAAAACACGCATGATGATCCATCGAGCAAGGAATGACCGGAGGGTGAAAAGAGTTGCTTCCTTCAGCATAATCCCTAGCTGCTAAGGTAATTTACTACTAATTGTATGAATTGGCCTTATTTATAATGTTGTTTGATGTTTAATGTTGTGCCTGATGGTAAAATATTATTATGATTACAAATTTCACTAAAAAAATTAACATGACTACATAATTTTAAAAACTAACCATTAAATTACATGTTCATTATGTTTTTAATACACATATCAAATTTCATGTCAATCAAATGTAATTTCTATTCGATTTATAAGATTTTTTTAATGCATAATTTTAGACTACAAAAACTTAAAATATAAATACTTGATTAATAACATAGTTATTGATCTTTGATCATTTGGAAGATTTTTAATTATGAAGGACATAAAAACAAAATGTGTTCCAATAGTAGATTTGTCAAAATTTACATCCAATAAAAAGATATTGAATGAAATTGTAACCTTACGCTACAACCAAATTTGTTACCAAAATTAGTCAAAAAAAATTTTGTTCAGTAGTAGAGAAATAGGACAAGAGTGACGCATGTTTTTGGAGAAAGCTTAACAAAATCTGCGTGACTTATTCATGTTACAAATGACAATGTAGATTTCAGGTAGGCTAATATGCTAAAAATATTTTGTCAAAATTTAATGCCAAAATGTTTTGATTGCAAGTGTAGCCTTCTAATTAAATACCGATGGTTTTTGTAGAATTTTACTTCTTTATAAATATGTCACAAAAATTGTACTTACCATTTCTCTTAGTGTATTCATAGTTCTTTACTCACATTTCCTCGTAGTTCTTATTTACATTTCATCTTTTTTTTCTTTTTTTTTTTTCTCAAAAAGAAAAATAAAAATTCAAGTTCATTTCTTACCAATGGCTGTCAACATACCGGTGCAAATTATGCCCAAGAAATTCTCAATGAAAGGTTGAAATCTTTAAAGTCAAAAAAGTTTCCAAACCTCCACCAATCCACAAACACCAAAAACTTTGCTTTCGATTTTGCTTCCTTTCATCAACCTTTAGCCAATGATGATGTAATTGGTTTTGTTGACATGTTGGAATAGATGTCAACCAAAAAACAACTCCCTTTATTAACCATTTTTTCCCAAAAAAGCCCATCAGGGAATTCCTTACTCCATGAGGCAACAAGTTTTGGAAGTACTAAGATCACAAAATTCATTGTTGATCAATTCTGTTTCCTTCTTACCGAGAAAAATATTCTAGGGGACAGTGCAGTTCATGTGGACACAAAAAATAAACATCTAAGAGTTTTAGAAGTCCTCATTAATAGCTCTACTGTAGAGTTGCAAATGAGGAATAGTATAGGAAACACCGCTTTACATGAAGCTATGTTTTTTCCTATTTGTTATGAAGCCATCAATCTTTTATTTTGGGGAGATGCCAACGCGGCATATATTTTGAAGGAAGACGGAAAATCTCTATTGTGCCTAGCTACTCCCAAAAAGCAAATTGTTGGGCTTCGATTACTAGTGCCATATGGGAATCATGGTCTCATTGGAAGGTCTTGACTTGAATTACCATTTTATGTTGTCATAAGGATGGAAAGATTAGGTATATTCCTTACTTTTATTTTATCAATTTTTTATTGTCATCCTATTCAATTCTTTTTAATCGTATAAACAATTTTGCATAATGTATATTTGGCAGTTTCAACTTTCAGTAATAAATAGATGCCATCTAAAATTATTCCTAATTTGCATAAGTTTTGTGCAATAAAATAAAACATAATGCATTGCATGTTTTGTATCCCACTTACTTTGTATTTTCAACTTGGTTTTTTTTTATTCTCAAAAAAAAAAAAAAAAAAAAAAAAAAAAAAAAAAAACTTTGTATTTTCCACATTGATTGTAACAAACATATTGCATGTCATGCATGTTCTAAATTAATATATTCTAGTTAATTCTTTCAAATGTCTTTCATGTTTTAATATATATATATATATATATATATATATATATATATATTTGTTAACTTATGTATATTAGAAGAGGTTTTTAGCAAGAACCCATTACTCTTCTGCGTAAGAGACCAAAAATGGAAGAGACCTCTACATTTAGTTGCAGCGAATAAATACATTGAGGGCATTTAGTTCATTTTAACAAAATTCAGACAACATGCCCTTGTAAAGAGCCTAAAGGGTGACCTTCCTATCCATAAATCAAGCAAGAAGGGGCACATTAGGGCTATTGAAATATTTAACAGCAATGGCACAATCCATCTAAATTATTGAATAGTTTAGGTCAAAATATATTGCACGTTTCGGCAAAGCATGGGCAAGACATGTTGGTGAAAAACATATTGTCAAACCCAAGGTTTGAGAAGCTTCTAAATGAAAGGGACAAGAATGGACACACAACTTTGCATTTGGCCTCTATGAATTTTCATTCAAATGTTGTGTGTACTCTCACGTGGGATAGGAGAGTTAACTTCAATTAGCTAAATAAAAAAGATTTGACAGCTTCGGATATTGTTAGGCAAAATAAACTGACAACGAGACAGGTATGACCTTATCATTGAATATTTATCTTATTTTATTTTAGGAGTTTGTCTCATAATATATCAAATGCATAACACACCCTTTAATAAATAAATACATGTGAACGACAGTAGCGTATTAATGTAATTGTCTCTTACATTCTACATTTTAAGTTGTAGTACTACTACTGTCAATATGTGCTCTTCTAGTTCAATATCAACTTCCTTTAAATTTTAACAATCTTTCGAAAAGCTTAATAAAACATTCCTCTGAAATTTTCCATTTTGAGAAGCCTAAAGATTTTGATCTAGATGAAATACAAAATCAATTTTGAAGTTGGTGTACCAGTGGAGAGAGAGAGAGAGAGACACGTTGTTTTTCCAAAAATGATTTTTTAAGAAGTTCCAAAACTGTTTTTAATTAAGGGAGAGAGAGAGACCGATTGGGCTTTAACGACAGCTGGCACACCAATAAGCATTAAGGGATCTAAAATTCTGTCAAGAAAACCAAGAACGCGATCAAGATATCGCATGATTAAGCACTGGTTCGATATTCTTTTAATGATATCAATTTTAGTTTCATGTGCTTTTCATGATATACTAATTATTTGTCTTATTTAATGTTTTTTTTTTTTTTTTTTTGGACAGAACGAGGGCGAGATCGATGCAGACAGAGACAGTCAATACTCAACCAAATAAAAACATTATGTATCTAATAGATCATTATATCAATTTGATTTTTTCTTTTCTTTTTTTTAGAAACTTATTAAATTATTAGTATTGGACTTGGGCTCTGGACTGGACCAAGTATTTCTTGTAATTTTTAATTTGTGTGGCAATATAATATTTCTTTCTTGTAATTGTTAATCTGTGTCACAATTTAATATTTCCTATGAGTGTTGTACAAAGTCGAGTCCAAATTTAGTTACTACTAGTGTTGGCAGCATGTGCTTGGTTAATTGGAGGATTTTATTCTACTAATATATAAGCAAATCACATAGTTATAAATTGTAAAATCTTTTACAGTTTCCTAAACCTATTTAAGATTCACAAAAATGTAATTTTTTTTTTTTATAGTTCTTATACGTGCAACATTACATGATTCTATCAAAGTAGGTGGTAGATTGATGGCTGTTTCATATATTTTCTAAAAATAAAATAGTGTTGATGTGAAAAATTGTGGAGCTTCCAAAACTTGGATGACACAATATAATAAGGTTAACAACAAGTTAAAGGATTCGATTAAATAATTTTTATAAATCAGTAAATCAGGCATGATCTATTTTTAAATGTCGCGTGCAAGTCATTAGTACTTGGCCAAAAAAAATAAATAAAAAAATTGCTAGTCACTTGATTAGTTTTGATATTGGAGGATCTTTGCAGCATGCCTAAAAGTAATGTCTTTATTTTATTATTTTGAAAGTTTGCTACTACGTTATCCAAAATGGACCTATAAAATCTAGTGCCTAAGGTAAAGGCCCCCAAACTACATGTCACGTCTCCCACATACGTTATAAAAACCCCAACTTTTACTACCTGCCTTTCTGTCTCTCTCACCCTAGCTTTCTCAGTGAATTGAACATGAGTTCTAATTATCAAAAGTCGCCTTCAGGTAAAATATTTAGTGTGTTTGTTTAACCTTTTTTTCCTTGAGAAAAATGCTATGCATACAATATTTTCACAACAATTTTATAATAAATCTTAAGTGGTAAGTTGTTATTGGTTGTTATGAGTGAGTAAAAAGGTAATTTAAGTTGTGAATTTAATTTAGAACCAATAACAGCTCTTTTTGGTAACAGAATAAAAAACTTTATTTTTTGAAAATAAAACTAATAACAACTTATCATTTATAATTTACTATAAAAGTGTTAAGAAAATATTGTGTACAAGGTTATTGGACCGTACAATTGTGACTAATATTGAAAATTTAAAAATTTCCTCATTGACCATTATATGTGTATTACATTATTGCAAATGTTTGACTTCGTGCAGAGACAAAGCCACGTCAAACGAAGAAACTGAGCCCTTCAAATAGTTCAAAGCAGGTTACAGAAAACCCTCCTGTGGCTGTAGACCGCGATACCTCTTCTGCTTTAGCCCCCAATCACTCTTCTCCTGCTTCATTGATATTTGTTCGTGGTGAAACTAGTTTCTACAAAATATGGCTAAAGAGCCTTAGATCCTAAAAAATGTAGTCAAATGTTTATCGAAAAGAGAAAAAAAGAAAAACTATATAGTCAATTTGTCTACTTTTAAACTATTTATTAAAATGCCACTCTTTATGATAAATGAATAAAGTAACACAAATTACAAGTTCAATTGTTTCTAAAAAAAAAATGAAAATGATAAAAAAGAAGTTCTTATTGAATTTTTGTAACAAGCGTATGTTAATAAGATAAGTCCTGCATGTGTTAGAAAGCTAGCAAATGTAAATTTTAAATCATTCGTTATCCCATTGCAAATTGTCTTTCATATCTAAGGAATTTTTTTTTGGTTTGATGTTGATTTTGTTCTTAGAGTATTGGCACCGGTGTGTGTGTCAACATATTAAAATTTTAGCACTTCGCACAGTAATAACCAAATACTAAAAAACCACCTACATCACTTGTTCCAAGTGCTAAAAAATTTGGTATTGATCTACAATTCCGTTCTATTAATTCTCCTCTAAAAAAATATAACATGGAGCCAGCTAAAATGTTACTTTTCTTATTTTAACATATCATCTATACTACTATTTAAAGGGCTTCCTCTATTTGGAATGAATTTTTTCGTGATTTAAAAATACCCATACATTCCTATGTTTAAGTAGAGACAATCTAAAAGAAAATCCAATAAAAATACATTTCTAACTTCCATGTAAAACATTACCTATAAAATAGGACTATTTTCCGTTGGTTTTTAAATTCAATCTAAATTTCAAATTTATTTAGTCAACAATTTTAAAATCTTTATTTATTTATTTTTTTTTACAATTTGTTTAGTAGAGGATTCTAATAGTCCACTACCCACTATCGACAACTTCTCCTAAACTCTAATTACAGTTTTATTTTTTCTTTTTAAAAAAATCCACTTTTTTTATACAATTTGTTTAGTATAGGATTTTAATAGCCCACTAACCAAGTTTCAAAACAAAATAATATCCCACTAACCACAAGTTCTCCTAAACTCACTATCTCTAATTCATATATATCTCATACAATTTTTAAAACGAAAAATATATCTCATACACATTTGACACATTTTTTTTTTCTAAATATTAGCATGCATTATTTCTGTTTAAAAATATCTTACACATTAGTTTCTTCTAGCATTTAAGCATGCACGAAGCTCTTTTATTTTTTAAGGGAATTATTGATACCACTGGAAAAATTACTTCTACTAAAGGAAAATAGAATGTGCAAAACTTCTTGTAAACCAAAACTAAAATTAAAAATTTTTCCACTAAATACAAAACAAAATAAAAATATGAAAAAAAGATTAATAAACAAAGGTAAAATGAAACCAGTGGAACCTGCTAGTTGGTAGGAGTAGGACGTGTTTAAGATAATCACATGCTCGCTTAAATGGACTACAGAAGTAAGGTAAAATAAAAATTATTCGAGAGTTAAATGTGATAAGTAATAGACAAATAGTAGCAAAAGTAGTAATGGTTGAAGTAATTAATTAAAATTTAAAATAATATGAAGAGTGGAGATTTTATTTATGATATGAAAAAAAAAAAATACTTGAAAAAATTATTTTATAGCACAGATCTTGTTCTTCAAAATTCCCCATGTAGAAATTGAGGTAGTAAGAAATGTGATGATATGCATTTGTGCCTTAACCTTAATTTTTTTTTTTTTTTTTTTTTTTTAAATTTGAAGTTTGTATTATAAACAAAACAAAATTCAAGAAGAGTGGTGATTATTTTTTTAAGTTGTAATAGAATGGCTGATTTGGATTAAAAAAAAAAAAAAAAAAAAAAAAACTACTTAGGATAATAATAATTTTTTTTTTAAATACACTAAACTCATAACTCAACGTGACAAATTGGGTGTATTTTTGATAGAATTTAAGCTGCGTAAAAAAATGTGAGAAAGCGAAATAAAGAGAAATATCTTATAAATAACCTAAAATTTCAGATTTTAAAATTTGATAAGTTTACTTAGATAAATGAAAAATAGTAGTGGATAATTGGATATTATTTAAACTATATGGGATAATATTATAAAAATAAATAAATAGGATGATGGGATAAGGATAAAAGTTTTTTTTTTTTTTTTGACCTAATTTTTTTGAAAAACAAGAGTATAGAAAAACTTGCGGCAATTTCATTTTTGAAGTTAGGAAAAAAAAAATAATAAGAAGAAGAAGAAGAAGAAGAGTACATTAGTGGAAAAGAAGTAGTTTTATTTTTATTGTAAAAAATGCTATTAATATAACCAAAAGAAATAAAAAAGAAATATTTCAAAGGAATATGTATGACAAATTAAAAATTAATATACAAAATAGAATCCTAATTATGCCAAAAGAAATACATAGTTTCAAAGGAATTTAAAGCAATCCTTATTGCAAACTAAAGCTAAAATTTAAACTTTTCGCACTAAATAAAAAGCAAATAAAAATATGAAAACATATGTATAAATGAATGTAAAATAGCGCCGGTGGTACTTGCAAGTTGGTAGGACGTATTTAAAATGATCACATGCTCACTCAAATGGACTACAAAAGTAAGGCAAAATAAGAATTAATCGAGAGTTAAATGTGATGAGCAATAGACAGATAGTAACAAAAGTAGTAATGGTTGAAGTAATTAATTAAAAGTAAAAATATTATGAAGAGTGGAGATTTTATTTATGATATGAAAAAAAAAAAAATCTGATAATATTATTGTATAGCATAGATCTTCTTCAAAATTCCCCGTGGAGAAATTGAGAGAGGAAGTAATGTGAAGATATGCATTTATGCCCTAATCTTGATTTTTTGAATCTGAATTATGTATTAGAAACAAAAGAAAATTGAAGAAGAGTGGTGGTTATTCTTTTAAGTTGTATGAATGGATGATTTGGATTAAAAAAAAAAAAAAAGGCTCAGGATAATAATAATGGTTTTTTTAAATGCTCTTAACTCAACATGACAAATTGGGTTTATTTTTGATAGAATTAAAGGTGCATAAAAAATGTGAGAAAGAGAAATAAAAAATAATTTATAAGTAGCCTAAAATTTAGGATTTAAAAATTTAATAAGGTTACTTAGATAAGTGAAAGATAGTAGTGGATATCAAGATATTCTTTTACATACATGGAATAATCTCATATAAATAAATAAAAACTAAATCGGATGGTGGGATAAGGACAAAAGATTTTTTTTACCTAATTGTTTTTAAAAATAGGGGTATAGAAAAACTTGCGGCAATTTCATTTCGGAAATTAGGAAAAAAGAAAAGAAAAAAGAGAGTACATTAGTGGAAAAAAAAAAGTAGTCTTATTTTTATTAAAAAAAAGTTGAATTATACTTGACTACTAACATGAGAGAGAAATGTGGAGGTAGGAGAAATGTGGTTAGAAAAAATTGATTTCTTATTTAGCTAAAATTTAGGAGTTTTTAAATTAGTAATTAGAAGTATTTAACCCTATTATTTAAGCTTTACAAATTGGTAAATTTGAGAGTATTTTGGGCATCAAAATTGAGGATCACAAACAAGGAAAGCCCCTAAAATAATAGTAGTAGTAGTAGTAATAGTAGTATAGATGCATAGTTTTTATATTGTCTCTTCATTGTTCTCACTCTCATTTCTCTCTGTTGCTCGAACCGTGTTCTACAAAAGGAATCAAATTTTGTCTTTGTTTTTTGTTTTTTCGTAAAATTTACAATTGTGGTTGTCGTATTTAATTAAGAGTTTTTTTTTTCCTTCCCATTATTTTAAATTTAATTTTTATGAACATGTTGTGAGTGAGATTGCGTTGCCATTAGAGTCTAATACAATATACCATCATCAAAACCCAAGAAGAAGAAACTCTATCTACAAAAGAAAATAACTTCTTTATCACAGCTACTAGCATTCTATCTTTTGATGAGGATTTCACAATTCACAATAGGTTTTTGTTGAATATTGGTGCTGTGGACGCCCCCAAAAACTTTTCTAGTTTTGTCGCACGTTGGGTCCTTGGCGACGTGACTCATGTGTGCTTGTGTATTTAGAGTGGAGTGTGTGTGTGTGAGTCCATTTTTCTTATTTTTATTTTAGGCGTCGCCACCAACCATTGGTTTTGTATTAGGTGTGATTGGTCACCTAGATATCTAATTTTATTGTAAGTTAACCAATTAATCAAACCAAATTTTGAAGGTTTACTAATTAAGACCAAAAGTCTTTGAACCAAAGATCTTGAACTTGGAAGTTTGGTTTTGTGTGGGGAATGTGTTAGGGACCCCACAACCCCTATCCGAAAATGGTACCTCATTTTAATTTATTCCAAATGTTAACTTTTAATGAAAAAACATAAAAACAAACCCAACACAAAGAAAATAGAGAGTTGGAAGAGTAGCACATTGTTGTCATCCACCATTTTCTTTTTATTCATGCAAAAAGATGACAAAAATAAACTAATTAGTGCCAAGAAATGTTAGGCACAATGTGAGCTCATAGGGTGTTTAAAGACTCAAGAGGATGAGCTTTGAACACAAATCTACAAACTATAACTATTCTAAGAAAAGTTTTGGAAATAAAAGTTACAACGTTAACTTTATTATTTAGGAAAATCACATTCTTTCTTAGAAAAGATTTTATTGTGAGGTTTTGAGAAAAAAAAATTTTCTTTTTTACATGGTAAAAGTGTTTTAAGAAAACATTTTATTTTTGAAAACATGTATTTTTTGAACGAAGTGTTTTTTGAAAACATATTTTTGTGTATAGGAAAGCACTTTCGGATAAATTTTATTTTTGAAAACACTTCCTTAAAAAAAGTTTTGAAAATATTTGTTTTATTATTTTTAGGTTTCGGGTCTCCTCTAAAAATATTTTTTGATTTATTTTTTTTTTAAACGGCTTTTTTGTTTTCGAAAACCGTTTTCGGAAAAGAATTTCTAAAAAAACAGAGTTTTGGTTTTGAAAATAGATTTTTTATAAAAGAAATTTTTTGTAAACAATTTTTTTCTTTTATTAAAATATAATTCTGCTAACAGTTTTTATATTATTTTGAAAACAGTTTTGAAAACAATTTTTTTTTTTTTTCATTTTGAAAACAGATTTTATATTTTGAAAACAGTTTTTTTTTTTTTTTGAAAGAAAAAAAAGTTTTGGGTTCCCCTTTTTTTAAAACAGATTATTTTTAATGGTGAAATTTTTTTAGAAGAGGGAAAGCATTTAAAAAAAGGTTTTTGTTGTGAAAAATTCTTAGAAAGGAAAAGCTTTTAAGAAAAGATTTTTGTTTTGAAAGCTTTGAAGAAGAAACAACGAAAAAAAAATCATTTAAAAAGATTCTTTTTATTCGAAAAACTTCATTTTTCTTTTTAGAAGGAAAGAAAGAGGTGGGAAAGAGAAAAAAACATTTGCTTAGAATAGTGTGTAAGTTTATTGTTTTACCCAAGCATGTTTATTTTATGTCACATTATTAATGAGAAATGTAAAGAGATAACAATAATAAAGTGCAGAAAATAAATCTAAAGGAAAATAAAGAGCTTGAAATTTAAATGACATTCTGGACTAATGAAGTGGCCATCTAGTTTAGGTCTAGGAACCATATTGGGCCCTTTGGGCCAATCACTTACACACACGAATCCAGGTACCAGATTATGGGTCCGGAGTTTGGGTATAGCCTAGGAAGATGTTAGGCACCCAAGAATTCCTGGCTTGTGGGCCAACCTCTATTATGTGTTGTTAGACCATATTTAATTAAAGATTTTATTAAGAGAGCCATAATCCTTAACCTAAATATACATCATGTACTTGAGGAAAATAAAACACACAACATGTTAAAGATCACATCACAACATAAAAGAAAATAAATAAAACACAATAAAAACAAATAAATTAAACATTGCAAGTTGACAATTAAAGAAAACACACAAGGAAAAAAATATCAAACAAACTAAACATGGCAAAAAATACTCAAACAAACATGGAAAGTAATTAAAGCCAAATAATTAACCTAAAATAGAGTCAAACATAATCAAGGATTATGTGAAAAATGATTAAAATAAGTAAAAATGAGATTTTACCTTAATCTAGATTCAAGGTGTATGCACATACTCAACTATGCGTACGCATGGTTGAACCACGTGCATGCATCCTTTAACACAGATTCAAAAGGTTACTTTTTTAGAGATTTCATCATTCAAAGATATTAAAACAGAAATCAAACAAGCATATTAGAACCCTAAACAATTAAACAACCTAAAATTAGATTAATACATATCAAACATAATTATGAACATCAAACAAATCCAATAAAATAAATATAAAAACTTTGTTAAGAAACTCATGTGAATCCTATTGAACAAAGAAGGAGTTCATGAAAAGAACACTCATCTTGCTTTAGATTATGAGTTTAGAGTTTGTTTAACCGATTCCTCAGTCCCTACAACACACAGGTTAGATTGATAGGGCAGGAATAATCAAAGAACACAACAATGGTTACTCAAGAACTAAGTTTATTTGAAAAAGTTTTGAGAAAACAATTTAGAAAAATTGTTTTTGCCTTTGAACTAACTAAAGAGGGGCTTTAATTTTGTAAAAAAAAACATTCTAAGGTGCTGCCCTAGGGTTTTGAAAAAAAAAAAAAAAAAAGGGTTTTACAGAGATGGAGGCCATAAAATAACTCTCTCTAGTTAGAGTTTTGATTGGAGGAATAATATGAGTATTTGTAAGTTAAAATTAGGGATTTTGGGGTTTTTATTTGTCTTTGGACGTTCTAAGGGTCTATGGGCCCACCCACATCAAAGCATTTTGTTTTGGGCCTTCAAAATGTAGTTTGAAAACCCAAAAAATTGAACTGCCCAGTTGGCCTAGCTTTAAACAGTCATAACTCACTTAATATGTGTCCAAATTAGGCAAATTTTGTATTCAAACTGAAGCCCAGGATGTCTACTTTCCAATGAAACAAATCTCATTAAATTGTGGATCAAAATTTATGGTCAACATAGTGAGCAAATGTCATTTTTCAGTATTGATTTCAAAACGATTTGAGCACTTTTGAGTTGTGATTACTTCCAAATTATTGTGAACTCTTTAATTACCCTTGGTTGACATATGTCAAGCTCATCATTGGGGCCGGGGACCAAAATTTATTAGCGGATACAAAATGCAGTGTCTACAGACATTAAAAAAAAAAAAAAAATTGGAATTTAAATGACATAAAAGTAGAAAGCTTGGAATATTATAAAGATTGATTAAAATTTTTTTTTCTCTCTTAAATAGATTTTAATCTCTTTCAAGTCTTATAGATTCTTTAACTATTCAACATAAAAAATAAAAAAATAAAAAGGTAGCTGTAAGCCATCACCATTCTTATGAGACATACTCATATTGTGCTTTAATGGAAGTTTAAATACCATTTAAGAGAGATAGTAGAAAATCTATTTTTTTAGCTGTGTGTGTGTGTGTGTGTGTGTACACATGCGCGCGCAATAAAATAGAAGGGGAGAGGGAATGTGCAAGAAATTAAATAGGATGACATAAAATGAAAGGGGGTAGGGATTGCTTGAATGTAAATGGGATGGAATAAAATAAAAAGGGGATGGGATTGCTTGAAAGTAAATGGGATGACATAAATTAAAGGGCAATAATAATAATATCCGTAGATGCTTAGCTAGGATGTGATTTCTTTTTTTAAATTTCTGGCCCGCTCTTCGCACGGCTATTTGGAGGCTTTCCTGAGCTTCATTTCGTTCAAAATTTATATGCATGGAAAGCTCTAGATGTCTAGTTTCCAACGGTCCTGGCCTTACTTAATTTAAAGCTACAATTTGAGATTGAAAGCTCGAAAATGTGTTAAAAACACAAGAGCTGTTTAAACCCCCAATTAAAATTACGACTCAATAGATTTTACACTAACTTAATACTAAGTGCGGAATAATGTAAATGTGAGTGGATAAACAAACAAGCTACTCTAATCCATAATAAAGAGAACACAACAGTAAAATGGAATGTAAAAGAGTAGGGGAAGAGGGAATGCAAATACAAGATAACACACCGATGTGTTATCAAATAGGAAACCGAAGAACTCGATGAAAAACCTCTCCACCGCCCTCCAAGCGGTAATCGATCCACTAGACTACCAGTTGAGATACATGGGTTAGCAAGAAACCCTCCAAGCCTAATCTTTCTGATGTACCTAAGCCCTCCAAGCTCCTACTCCAACAAGGCTTCTCGGAACCGTGTCTTGTCTAGCTCTTCGGATTCCGCAATCCACCAGATTGCATCCGCCAAGCCTCACCGGCTTCTTTTGGCAATTCCCCAAAGCTTCCCAAGCTCCAAAACACTCTCTACACTATGAATAGGTGTGTGTTGTGTTTGGGTACAAATCTCCTCTCAAGGTATGACAATCGGAGAAGGATGGCAAAGAGGTTACAATGATTTCTAAAAGTTCAATTAGTGTAAAAACACCCTTGAACGTTTAGACCCCCAATTTACAAATTACCGATTCAAGCTTAATATCAAACAATTTATGTACGGAATATGAACATAAACTTAATACAGAATTGATAAACAATCTAAACCAAATAATATCACATCCACAGCAGAAATTAAATGGCAAAGATAAAGGGAAGAGAGATGCAAACACAAAGACAACACACGATGTGTTATCGAAGAGGAAACCGAAGCCCTCGGTGTAAAACCTCTCCGCCGCCCTCCAAGTGGTAAACAATCCACTAGAAAATGTAGTTGGGATACATGAATAGCAATAGACCCTCCAAGCCTAATCTATCCAGTGTACCTAAGCCCTCCAAGCTTCTTGCTCCAACGAGGTTACGCCGAACCTATTTCTTTTCTAGCTTCCCGGATTCCGCTACTTGACCATAGCATCAACCAATGTAAATTGGTTCCTTCCTAACTGCTTCCCAGAACACCAAACAACCCTCTCACAGTGATGGATATGGTGAGAAAAGGTTTTGGTAAAATGCCTCTCAAGGATTTAATAATGGAGAGGAAGAGAGTTGAGGAATTTGAAGAGTCTCTTATGTAAAGATTGTGGATGAATCAATCTTGTTTTACTCTAGGGTTTCTCTCTCAAAATTCTCTCTGGAAGTTCTCTTTCTTTTGTGGGTATAAGGGATGTTTATACTAGGGTGAGAATGGAATGTGAAGAGTCAGGTTTTTCAAAACAGGGCTGGCTCGCGGCTTGTCCTTGCGGCTTGACTGAGTCGCGAGATCCAGCTGCGAGATAACAGAATGGCCAGTTGTCTTATTTTATCCTGTAGTGCTCCAGCTAGCATGACGCTTCAACTTCTGGCATGCCTGGCACGTGTGCATCTTCTGGCAGCTTGCAGCCGCTAGTCACCCGCGAGATCCAGCCGCGAGTCTCTGTTTTCTTGCACACTCTTGAGAATTTCAACACTCTATTTCACTCACTACCCTTACAACAATCCCACCTAAATACAAGGTTTCTAATTGCTAAAATACAAGCAAATTTGGCATGGAATAAAACCAACAAGATGGTTGATTAAATTCAACCTTACAATCTCTCCCTTTGGCTATTTCGTGACAAAACCCTAAAACAGACTCTAGACTTAACATGTGAGTTGGAAACAGTTGAGCAAAACTCACTCACACCTAACTCTAGAACCTGTGAAGCACTTGAATCATATGATCATGAAACTCCTGAAACACAACAATATACCATGATCATTGTATGTAGAAAACATGAAATGCATATGAAATAGGTATAAAGTGATCAAGCAAAGATGGAGTTAAGAAACAAACCATGGCTTGATCAAATAAGTAATCACTACAAGGTAGTAACCACAATGCTCATTCTCACTTGGAATGAACATTTGAACATACAAGCTAACAAGAACAATGCAAGTTACTTGTATGCCCAACACTCAACCAATGCATAATGCACTAAGTATATGCATCTAGGAAAAATCCTACAAGGGCACAAGAGTGACAGTACTTAATAAGAAAATGCATGACATTTAGATAGAAGTACTGATTTAACAAAACATAGAGGCTGCATAAAGCATGGTGCAGACCATAAAGCCTACAGATAACCCTAAAAGCTTACAAAAGCAACATGGATACAAATACACATTTTAAACTGAATAACATCAGTAATATATAAAGTAAACCAAGTTTCAAAAACCATCCAAGAGTTATAAGTTAGAAACAAACATACACCAAATCCATAGTGTATCAAACCCATAAAAACAACAAATTAACCAAAATATAAACAGAACATAAAGAGAACTAACATGATAGACACTGTTTGTTTGTTTGTTTTTTTTTTTTTTTTTTGATTGCTCCCCCTCAAAACAATACTCCCCCTCAAGAGCTGCTTCTCAAAAACTTCTCCCCCTTTTTTACTGGAATGGCCAAAGGGTCACTGTCCATGATATGTTGTGAAGCTGTCAAATTTTGCTGATAGAAGATCAAGCTGGTCCTGCATGGCCGCTATTCTCTCAGAGTGCTCGGTCTGGACCTCTCTAATTCCATCAAGTCTTCCCAGAATGACCTGAAATGTATCTGGAGGTGTATTTGAAGAAGTTGATGCTCTAGACCTCTTGCCACTCTTTCTGGGAGTTGAAGTTGATGCCTGACCGACTGCCTCTGCCTCAGTCTCCATTAGGACACCCTCTCCTTCATCACCTTCTTCTTCTTCACCTGGAATATGAACACTTATCCTCTTGAAGGTTAGCTTGTTAATTACTGAAGGTGTGGACATGGGACTGATGTCTCGAGGGATTGCAACACCCTTCTTTCTAAAAATCCTCATGAGCAGACTAGGGAAGATCAATTTAGGCCTAGAAGTGGTTCTAGTCTCATCCACAATAGTATCAAATATGTGGGAACTGATATCAATGAATGTCTTTTCCTTGAGCTCCATCAGAAAGATTGCTCTCGCATTGTTAATTGTAGTCAATTTCCTTATGGGATATAGGTTAAACATCATGATAATAATGAGACACCTCATATCTACTGGAAAAGCTGTGGTATTAAGGCATTTCCCTTCTCTCTGTCCACCTATCCTCTGTTGTACAGTTTCAATAGACAGCATCCTATCCTTGTAGTTGACAAACTAATGATCTTTTAACCCCTCAAGACTTAGCACATCATCAATGTCATGTTCATCTAAGGTGAATTCTTTACCTCTAACCTAGCAGCTTAGTTCCTCTTCCCTTATCACAGCATTGGAATAAAACTCCCTAATGAGAGGTTCACACACAACTGGGAAATCACACAGAAGCCTTTCCCATCCCCTCCCTTCAAAACAACTACGGATAAAGGTGTCTCTCAAATCCTCCAAATCCACAAACATTTCTTGTATGATTCTTGCCTTTAAGAAGAAATCCTTGTATCTCTCAAAATGGGAAACAGATCTAAACAGATTAGGGTCCATTTTCATTCTCTTGTCTGCTTTCTTGGTAGGAGTTTTCTTCTTTGGGGATGAAGGAGCCATCTGTGAACAATCAGAAAAGGCCACAAAAACAAAGTACAATACATGTGTAGAACAAATCAGTACTCTGTTAGTGATAAAGACAATAATAAAGGAAAGGCCTCATAATCTAAACCAGCAACACAGATGAATGTACCCAAAGGTAGATATTCAAGAACAACTAGCATTTTGCAGAAGAATACTAATGCTGCAGAGACTGATATCACCCAAAGGACAAACATATGTGAATGAGACATATAGTTTGATGAGTATGAAAAGACCCAGAGAACTCAAGACAAATGCACACACTAGATAAACAAACACAAAATCAAATCAATAAAACCCAACTAACAAAACATGAACATTTTGAAACAACACATCAAAATGAGATCAGACAAGCTGGGTATAAGACAGATAACAAACTCTAAGCTAAGAGAGAGTCACATGATGAAGACCAAAACCAGCAACTTAAAGAAGTTAAAACAATAGCCACTACTAGCTAAGCATGGACAGAGAACAACAGTCGAACCACAAACCCAACTCAAATCAGATAAAAAATGCAAATAATCAAGAGGGAAAAGCACAAAAACAAGAAATAAAGAGTGTGAGGAAGAAAACCATACCTTTTTCTTGAAGATTTTGAGTTGAAATGAAGCAACAATGGAGTTCGAAGTGGGTTACACGGAGCGTTTGGGAAGGAGACAGTTGAGAGAGAAAATGAACAGTCACAAAAAGTTCGAGGGAAGACTGAAAAAGATTTTAAAAACGACCTTCACTATGCAAAACACGCGCTTTTCGCGGCTGAGGTAAGTCGCCAGATAGTCGCCAGATACACCTGCCAAAACACTTCAAGCCAAAAGTTTTGAAAAATTGTCCAAGTGTTTTTCGCGACTGGAAGTTTCACTCGCGAGTGAGTCGCGAGCTGAGCCGCGAAAATCTCTGTGTACCCCTCACAATTGGACCTTCCACTCGCGAACAAGTCGCCAAAATTGACCCGTGAGCTCGCGACTGTGGCATGCGACTTGACTTACCCGCGACTGAGTCGCCAAAACAGGGCAACACTGTTTTTGAAAATTTTCAATTTTTGAAGAACAAAATACTTTCCAAAAACAACTAAAACACTCAAAAAACTTTTTGTGTTTGAATCAACAAAGATTGAGCATGTGAAAATACATTTTAACAAGTACAATCACACGAATGAATATGGCTTTCATTGAACATAAACTTGTGTGTTGTGTATGGGTATCAACAATGAGATAGTCCTTAGTCTAATGCGAAGCTTCAATGATCAATTCAACTAAGGCATACACAATTAGCACTAGATCATGTGACCCATCTCAATTATAAAGTATACATATATGACCTCCCACAAGACTTGATTACATAATATGGAGTTTTACATTTGACTCCACTTTCAATCATAACATTTGATCTTTTTGATCCTTTCGAGACAATCATCTCTCATTGTGACAATGATATTTGTTATTTCACCTTGATTAGATAGCCTTTGGCTTTTTGAATAATCATTCACTTTAATACCCTTTTTATTTTTGGTCGCTTTCCCTTTTTCCTAGTTGAATACTAGTACGTGCGAGAGGCTTTTGCAGCTCAATATCTCTTTTCATTTGGAGATTTACATTTGGTGAGCTCTTTTTAGCAAAAACAAAAATAAAGAGTGGGAAGGTATATAGGCACAAGTCTATGCATGTCTCAAGATCAACATAACCATTCACTAATCATTCATGACAAGTTTGAAGATCTATTTACAACAATCACATAGATTTCAAGATGTCTTCCACAGTGATAATGGTGCAAAGGAATCAAGCTACGCTCGTAAATGCACAAAGCCATTAGCACAAAGGTATAAGGCAAAACAAGTTTTGAGACAAAACTCAACAATGTCGATCAAACTTTTTGATTTTCTACTTTTTATGTGGTTTTTGGATTTTTGACAAAAATTGATCAAAAGCAACATTTAAAAAAAAATTTAAATGATAGAATGCAAAAACAAACAAACAAATTTCAACCCACACAATAGATAAGCAAACAATCAAACAAGGTCACAAAGCATAGGAAGTATTGATGCATGGACATGTTGTAGTACTTATGCATGAGTACCCTTTTTCACCCACACATCACTTGCGTTTGGGGTGATTTCCTTATAGGATTGGGTACGAGAGTTAGGGTTTTCAAATCTTTGTGTGAAGCTTTCCAAGCAGTTGGTGAAAGCACCAATCATCTTCATCACATCCATCATTCCAAGATCACCACTTTGATCTCTTGATGGTTCACCAGCCCAATTTCTCCTGTCTTTTCTAGGTCCTCGTGACCCTGGAGCAGTTGCATTATTCATTGCTCTTAGCTATTGACAATTTGACCGAGTATGCCCTTGAAGTCCACAGTAATGACACACATAGTTTGATCTAGGACCTCTTTGTGATTGTGGACGAGACTTGGCTCGGGATTCAGACCTGCCCATAGATTGATTACGGGGGTTGTTTACCATCCGTTGGTTCTCCACATTCCTCTTCTCCTCTATCTTGGACTTCTCAGCAGTAGGGCCAACTTCAACTGGCTTTTTGGCCTTTATAAACTTTACTTCTTTAGTGATATTGCTAGATGAGCTACTCCCTTCGGTATATCCCAACCTGGATTTGTCTAAAAAATGCTTTTGAGATGAAATAACATCATCGAGCTTCTTGGTGGAGACCCTCTCTATCTTTGGCATTTACTTGCACAACCTATTGCTCAAGAAATCTCACTTTTGTGTAGGCTTCTGATAGCTCACCATTCAATGTCTTTATCTCACATTTGGCCTCCTTATAGTGAATTATGAGACTTTTATAGTTCTCCTCTGCCTTCTTCATCTTTCTCACAGCTGCCTTGGCCACCTTTGTGTACTCACCTGACTTCTCCAGGAGTGAGTTATAATTTTCTTGAAGATTGGCTGTGTTTTCATCTTCTTCTGCATCTGATTCCTCAACAACTCCAAATGATTCTTCATCACTATGTACTCCAAGCTCTTGTACAAGCAAATTCAACTCGTCTGAGGACTCAACATGGGCAATAGTCATAAAGCAAAATGATTTCCTTCTTCGTCACAGCTTTCCTCAGAATCTGAGTTGGATGAATCCGAGTCACTCAGTGTCGTGGCATACACCTTGCCTTTTGATTTCAAATAATTCGGACATTCTTTCTTAAAATGTTCATGCCCGTTGCATTCAAAACAAGTGACACCTTGTGTAGATTGGGATTCTTTTCTATCTTTCTTTTTGAATTCCCTTTTCTCCCTTCCTGAAATTTGGAATTTTCCTTTATCACGAAATTTACCATTATTCTTGAATTTTAAGAATTTTCGGAAGTTTTTCACCAGGTATGCAATATCTTTGTCAACCACATTCTTATCCGATGAGTCATGGACTTCTGACTTTTCATTAATGGTCTTAAGAGCAAGAGATTTGCTCTTCCGTTGATTTGGCAGCGACATTTCATAAGTCTGAAGAGAACCAACTAGCTCATGGACTTTGATGTTATCAAGGTCCTTACTCTCTTCAATTGCTGTTACTTTGGCACGAAAGCTTTCCGGCAATGATCGAAGGATCTTCCTTACTATTTTAGAATCCTCCGTTTTCTCTCCCAAATTAAACTTGCTGACAACCACCTCATTCAGCTTGCTATAGAAAGAGTCAAAGGACTCATCCTCACTTATTTTGAGCTCCTCAAACTGAGTGGTCAGCATCTGCAGCTTGGTGTCTTTTACTTTCTTCGTGCCTTCGTAAGTGGTCTCCAATATCTCCCATGCTTCTTTGGCAACGGTAATGTGAGAAATCCTGTGAAACTCATCTGGAGACACACCATAGAAAATTGCATTAATTGCTTTATTGTTAGCATTAGATGTGGTGAGCACTGCCTTATCCCATGTGGATTTGGCTGCCTCAGGCCTGGTCTAACCTATATCAACAGCATCCCAAACTGATTCATCCATGGAACATAAAAATGCTCTCATGCGAACCTTCCAAAATGCATAATTACTACCATCAAAATATGGAGGTGCATTTAGGGATTGAGATTGGTCCATCTCAATATGGGGTCAAGGATCACACTATGGTAATGAAACCAATAACAGTGTACCCGCTCTGATACCAATTGAAAGTTCAATTAGTATAAAAACACCCTTGAACGTTTAGACCCCTAATGTACAAATTACTAATTCAAGCTTAATATCAAACAATTTATGTGCGGAATATGAACATAAGCTTAATACAGAATTGATAAACAATCTAAACCAAATAATATCACATCCACAGCAGAAATTAAATGGCAAAGATAAAGGGAAGAGAGATGCAAACACAAGGGCAACACACGATGTGTTATCGAAAAGGAAACCGAATCCCTCGACGTAAAACCTCTCCACCACCCTCCAAGCGGTAAACAATCCACTAGAAAATGTAGTTGGGATACATGAACAGCAATAGACCCTCCAAGCCTAATCTACCTAGTGTACCTAGGCCCTCCAAGCTTCTTGCTCTAATGAGGTTACGCCGAACCTATTTCTTTTCTAGCTTCCCGGATTCTGCTACTTGACCACAGCATCAACCAATGTAAATTGGTTCCTTCCTAACTGCTTTCCAGAACACCAAACAACCCTCTCACAGTAATTGATATGGTGAGAAAAGGTTTTGGTAAAATGCCTCTTAAGGATTTAACAATGGAGAGGAAGAGAGTTGAGGAATTTGAAGAGTCTCTTATGTAAAGATTGTGGATGACTCAATCTTGTTTTACTCTAGGGTTTCTCTCTCAAAATTCTCTCTGGAAGCTCTCTTTCTTTCGTGGGTATAAGGGGTATTTATACTAGGGTGAGAATGGAATGTGAAAAGTCAAGTTTTTCAAAACAGGGCTGGCTCACGGCTTGTCCTCGCAGCTTGACTGAGTCGGGAGATCCAGCCACAAGATAACAGAACAGCCAGTTGTCCTATTTTGTCCTGTAGTGCTCCAGCTAGCATGACGCTTCAACTTCTGGCATGCCTGGCACGTGTGCATCTTCTGGCGGCTTGCAACTGCGAGTCACCGGCGCGATCCAGCCGCGAGTCTCTGTTTTCTTGCATACTCTTGAGCATTTCAACACTCTATCTCACTCACTACCCTTACAACAATCCCACCTAAATACAAGGTTACTAATTGCTGAAATACGAGAAAATTTGGCACAGAATAAAGCCAACAAGATGGTTGATTAAATTCAACCTTACAATTTCTCACTAAGGATGAATAGCTCTCTCTCAAAAAGATGGGTATGTGTGTTGTAGAAAACCTATCTAGGGTTTTTCTCTTTGAATGGTCTCTTTTACATTTGTGGGTAATAAGGGTATATATAGTATGGGTGAAGGGTAGGGAAGTCACACTTAAAATCCACCAGGCAGAATGTTTCGCGACAACCTCGCAGGAAGGCCTTACCCGCGAGACACTCGCGAAAACGACAGCCTGACATGACTCTTCAGCTTCTAGTCATGTGCTCCTCACATGGTTTTTTCGCAGGTTAGCTTCTCGTGAGCTTCTCATGAAATCCACTAATTCTTCATTTTATGCTTGTGTAAGCGACTAAATTTCTAGTTCGAAATAAATCAAACAAGTAAAATAGTTTCACAAATGCGAATTTGTATTGATGATTGTGTGGTACAATTCTCTGAAATTACAAAAGAGTGATCCTCTGATTCGATCTCCTTGGAAGATTTGCTGATTGGAATTGTAGTAATGTGATTTTGACTTGAACACCAAATATCCTTCAATTTGGTTGAGGGATGGATCGAAGATTGTTGAAACGGAATTACAATGAATCTCTAGCTATGAGCTTATTAGAAATCCTTTGTTCTTCACGTTCTTTGTGTTCTTCGTGTGTTCTTCTTCTTCGAAGGTTTATGGTGGAAGTTCTTCGGGGCTTTGGAGGCTTGAATCCGTAGAGCTTCACTGATTTGTGATTTGTTGATGTTTTCGGACCTTTGAGCTTGATTCCCGCAAACTTTAGGATCTAGGCAGACGGTTTGGATGAGTCTGTTTCGAATGTTCTCCAATCTTGGAGTTGAAGTTCTTGAAGTTCTTGAAGGCTTTGAGGCCTGATTCCTACAGAGCTTCTGTACTTCTGAGTGCTTCTGAATCTTCTCTGATGCTGCTTGTGCTTCAGATGGCTTGGTTCCTCTCTCCAAATGCCTTAGGAAGGCTTCTATTTATAGGAGTTTAGAGGTGGGTGAGGGACACGTGGCGGAGTTTGATTGGTGACACATGTCACAGCCTGATTGGTCCGCTTGTGTCATCGCTTACACGTGCTGGATTGCTTGTGTCATTGCTTACACGTGCGAGGCTGCTTGTGTCATCGCTTACACGTGTTGATGTGTGATTGGTTTTTTGCATGACACTTGGCAAATTTCTGTTGGTTTCGGAATAGTGATAGCAAAACCTAGCAGCAATATGTGGTACTTTGTAATTGGCTGTATTTTGTGGACTTGATAGTGTGATGTGTCAGCTTGTGATAGGTCGGGAATTTTCCCTCTCTACAAATGCCCCCTCGAGACTCGTTCACGCACACAGTTTTGGAGTGTGGTGTGGGAATGAGTTTCGAAAATGGATTTTTGTACTTGACTCTTTAAGTGAAGTAGTTGAAGGTGGTGGAGCTGTTGAAGGTGGTGGAGCTTTTAGCAGGATGAGATAATTTCCGAAGAGTAGACCCACCCATATGAAAGGCTTTGATGAGACCGAAAAGGGGTCTGCCAGTATTTGAATGTACTTGCATGATCGAGCTTTCTCAGCATAGTTTAAGTTGAAGTAATTTCAAAATAGTGTTCTATGGTATTTGAAGTGGGTTGGTGAGGCTGAAAGTTGTTTGCAAGAAGTTGGATATACTTGCAAGATTGAATCATTTCAACAGAGGTTAAGTTGAGGTAATTTCAGGAGAGTATTTTGGATCGTTGGCGGCGATCACAGGGTGTAGAAGATGGGGAAGATGAAAGAATGGTGGCTGGGTACAGCATGCAGAGTCATGGGGCTAACCTCGTGTTTTTAAGAACTTCTGGTGAAGTTATCTCGGAAGAACATGCTTTGGATTACGGCGAGGATATGTGGGAAAGTGGTTGAATGCGCATGTGTAATTGTATCACTTAGCTTAAGTTGAGGTAATTTCAGAAGCTTATGGATTCTGGGTATGCTGGTGGTGGCAATGAAGAAGATGGAGATGAAGCAAAGTGAATGGATGAAACATACCCACCATGGCGCTGGCCCTGTATGTTGGGGACCTTCTGGTGTAGATGTCTCTGGGAAGTACACCTTTGGATATGGGACTGACTGCATGCTGAATGAGGTCTGTCGGTAAGTTATTGAATGTGCCTGTGTGATAGGACCATGCCGACAGACGTTAAGTTGAAGTAATTTCAGAAGAGTACTTTCTGAAATACTTCAAGCTGAATTTAAGTTGGAGTAATTCCAGAAAATGTGTTTCGAGGTACCAGCAACGATGATCTTTGGGTCCCACGGTAGTGGGGACATGGAATAAGGCATTGGTGTCCATTTACCGGCACCAAAAGCTGAATTTTGATGAGCTGGTGCCTTGAAGGTTGTTTCAAGTGTTGGATGGAAGACAATTTGTAGGATACCCCAACACTTTTTACCATCTTCACCTACTGCCACTTGTTGGAAAAGCACAGAAAAATGAAAGATGGAGCTAACTTGTGATTCTGGTCTTTGAAACCAGCCAAGTTGCTATTTGTTCCGAACCACTGCTTCTGCTGGAAGACCAAGCAATTGGAGAGAGACTACAGGAGACTTGAGGTTAGGAACAGGTGTCTCTGCTGGACTTGGGTTTCCTGGCCAACCAAATCCACGGAAGCATGGGAGGTCGATACAGACCTTGTTATGAATAATTTTGTAGACAAAGGTGGTCGTTAAGTGGAGAAACAAAATTTGTTTGGATCTCAAAACTGCAATGATGTTGTAAATAGGGTTTCGACCGAACCATAGGAGGGTTGATCTCAAACCGATTATGAAGCAATATTGGTTGCTAGGTGTTGAGAATGATGAGGCCATAGTGAGAAATGACTGTGAAAATGAGGACTTGAAAATCTGAAAGAAGCAAACTTTCATTTCATGATTCAGTGTGTTTTTTTTTTTTTTTTTTTTTTTTATGATGAGTTCTTGATGAATCCGGCCCTTCTATTTATAGTGGAGAGATGAAGAATGGTAGATAGGTAGTTGAGAACGGTAGTTGAGAATTTTTGGTGAGAACAGTAGATGGGAATGGTAGGTGGGAATGGTAGGCATCGAATGAGAATGGTAAGTTGGAGACTGGTAGGCACCGAACAGGAATGGTAGGTTGAACTAATGACTCGGTGTAATTTCAAGTTCGAGACACACTTGTGAGAGTTCATTTGTATTTTGAGAGGGAAGTTTTGATGAAGTCTGGAGAATAACCCTGAGGGGATCTCAATTAAATGGATGAATTTGAAATTTTGATCTCAGGAGCTTAAGTTTTGGACATCGTCAGTACTTCAAAGATGTGGGTTTGATTGGTGATCACCAAATCCAAAATAAATAAGTGGATTTTAAAATCAGAATCTTTGAGAAAGTCCGAACAGGACAAGCTTTGATCGAATATCTTGATTCTTGGTCAAAGTTCACTTTAAAGCCAACAGTTGTAGAATCACACCATTTGAGCAATTTTGGATTCTCAAATGAAGAAATAGACCCCAAATTTGGAATGTACATGAAAAATTGAGCAAGGCAAATGTGGCTTGAAAATTTTGACTTTAGGCTAATTTCAACATAAAAGTCAACTGTCTTGGAATTTGAGCCATTTGTGCAATTTTCGAGTCTCAAATGATGAAACGGACTCCAAAATCGAAATGTACACGAAAAATTGAGCAAGATAGGTCCATCTTAAAAATTTTGATGTTTGGTCAACATTTGCACAAAAGTTAACTTTTTTTGGAAATTGGACGTTTGCACAATTTTCGAGCCTCGAATGAAGAAATGGGTCCCAAAATCGGAATGTACTCGAAAAATTGAGTGAGACAGGTCCGTTTTGAAATTTTTGACTTTTTGGTCATGGTCAAAGGTCCGCTTGGTCCAAGCATTTTTTTTTTTTAATTTAATTTAATTCTTTTTTTTTTTTTAGGGGTTCGGATCCGGGTCAAAACGGGTTAATCCGGGTCTAATCTGGACCTCTGGACCAATGGGTCAGCAGGCGTGGGAGATGACGTCATCCATGACGTCACATTGCTGAGGACGCGTGTGGCACGTGCGACACGTACGGCACGTGCGACACGTACGGCACATGCGGCACGTGCGACACGCTTGAGGAAACTCCAGCGCGTGAGATCTGATGGAGGCGCGTGTTCGTTGAGGCGAACATTCCGGCGGCGCGTGTAGGCGCGTCGTAGCGCTTTTGATCTCGAAATTTTTGGGGTTTGTACTTCGAAGGCCGTAGAATCTAGTGGTGTGGTCCGTTTTCCAAAATCATGGGCAGATTTGCGCAGATTTGAAGGATTAGGCCGCGGATCGTGGGTAGTCTCTGGCGGCGCGTGGAGGTGCGTGCCTAGGGTTTTGGACCTGAAATTTCTGGGTTTTGTAGATCGAAGTCCATTTAACAGCCTTGTGGTATCAGTTTTGTGAAATGAAGGCCGGTTTTGCGCTGATTTTGAAAAACTATTCCGTCGGTCACTGTGTGTTCTGGCCGGGCTTTTTGAGGATGATTTTCCTGGGTTTTGTTCATCAAAGTCCTTAGGAGATTTTTGTGGGTTGATCTTTTGTGAAATCTTGTCAGAAATTGTAGAAATCTGGAATGGGAGACCGCAGCCATTGTTGGCCGTGTTGCCACCTTGGTCTTCTTTGGCGGTGGCCATCCTGACAACTTTTGACAATCCAGGTAGGGAGTGGTTCCAGAGTAACCACTGAGTGTCTCTACTGTTCTCAAGGGGTTGGTGACACAGTAGAACAAGAAACTTCCCTTTGCCGGCCTAGAGTTTCATTCACAGTCTAGTGCCATAGTTTTTCCTCTAATGTAATATTTTCTTTCTGACAACATGATACATTTATGAGCTTTTGCCTTTCTAATTTTTCAAGATGGGTACGTAACCCTTTGAAAATATGATACTATAGTCTTCGACGGCTCTGACAGTGTTTGACATTAGTTAATCAGCAAGTGTCTCTGCGCAGACCTATAAGCCATTTTTTTCTAAGGTCTAGTGTAATATTTTCTTTCTGACAGCATGATACATTTATGAGCTTTTACATTTCTGATTTTTCAAATGGGTGCGTCACCCTTTGAAAATATGGTACTTTTAACTTTTTTACATGTGTTTTTCCTTTTGTCTGCTAGCTTCTGAGGATCTCTATATAAAGCCACTCAAGGCATGCACTAACTTATACAAGCAACATCTCTGATGGGTAGCATAATACTCTAAGTGTAGAGAAATTATGCCTTTTTTTTTTTTTTTTTTATTCATTTATATATATATATATATATATATATATATATATATTCTTTATGACCTGCTTTATTTGTACTGATTTTTTTTTTTTTTTTCACAGGCTAGATATTGGAAATGAAGCTCTCTCTTTGATTTTTTTTTTTTTTTTAGACGTGCCATGAGATTTTCTTCTGATAATCTCTTTGCTGTTGCTTGTTTTTGTTATGCAGCATGCTTTCCTTGGTAATTAAGCTGCACCAACACTTATCTTTTCAACGCAGTCATTTCAAGAGTCTCTGTAACGTAGCCGCATCAAGAGTTTTTTCCATGAAGCCGTGCCAGCATCTGTCCTTGTATTGAAGCCGTGCCAACATTTAATTTTGTCATGAAGCAACGTCAACACTTCATTCGTGTCAACATTCATCTTTGTCATAAAGCTGCCTCGACATTTTATTTGCATTGAGGCCACATCTACACTTCATCCATGTCGAAACCGTGACAACATTCATCTTTGCCATGAAACCACGTCAACACTTCATTTATACCGAGGCCATGCCAACATTGCATCTTTGCCATTGAAGCTACGTCAACACTTCATTCGCCGAAGCCGTGACAACATTCATGAGGCCACGTCGAAACTTCATTTGCACAGAAGTCATGTCAACATTCATGAAGCCATGTCAACACTCCACATTGCCATTGAAGCTATGTCAACACTTTATTCGCACCGAAGTTGTGCCAACGTTCATCTTTGTCATAAAGCTGCGTCAACACTCCACATTAGCACTTGCACTCGCATTGAAGTTGCACCGATATGGACCTTTATAATAAAGCTACAACATTACCAATTTTCAGAGGCAACTTCGCTCAGACATCAAGGGCGTATAGCACTGTAGCCAGACATCAAGATTTCAGAGATGCCAACAAGATGTTGAAAATGCAAGGAGTCCCTATCAAGACTTTGAAGATGCAAGGACTTCTCATTAAGACTTTGAAGATGCAAGGAGATGCCAACAAAACCTTGAAGATGCAAGGAGTCCCTATCAAGACTTTGAAGATGCAAGAACTTCTCATTAAGACTTTGAAGATGCAAGGAGATGTTAACAAAGCCTTGAGGATGCAAGGAGTCCTTATCAAGACTTTGAAGATGCAAGGACTTCTCGTTAAGACTTTGAAGATGCAAGGAGATGCCAACAAAACCTTGAAGATGCAAGGAGTCCCTATCAAGACTTTGAAGATGCAAGGACTTCTCATTAAGACTTTGAAGATGCAAGGAGATGCCAACAAAACCTTGAAGATGCAAGGAGTCCTTATCAAGACTTTGAAGATGCCAAAGCACGCTATCAAAACTTTGAAGATGTTAAAACATGCTACCAAAAATTTTGACATTGCACGAACATGCCCATAGAGGAGAGATGATGCCACACCGACTTCAAATATATAATCTACCATCATTCCGGAAGAAATTGACGTCATCCAGATTTCAGAGACATGATGTGAAACAACACCACTCAGAAGGGAGATGATGTGGTTCTAATTTTAGAGCTATGAAGTGGCACAACTTAGAAGAGAAATGGTGTAGCTTAAACTTGCAAGGTACAAGAAGATGTCCCCAGGAGATAAGTGATGCAAAGCATACTTCAGAAATGTGGGAGAATATCCGTTGAATATGGGCAATGCCTTACCAACCAAAGAGACCTTAAAAGCGCATTGATGACTGTTGGAAAACTCCTCAAGTTAGACTGGCCATCCTTCTTCTTTCCATGTGACTGAACTTAGTGACAAGTACTAAGCTGCCTACGTACCCCGGAGAGGGATCAAGTCATCACGTAGTTCAACAGATTTTTTTTTTTTTTGATAATTTCTTTTTCCTTGATGATTTTTTTTTTTTTTGGATAATTTCCTTTTCTTTTTTTTTTTTTGTTTTTTTGTTTTTTTGTTTTTTTGTTTTTTTGTTTTTTTTTTTTAATAATTTTTTTTTAGTGCGTGACTGAACTCAGCAAAAGATACTAAGTTGCCTACGTACCCTTGAGAGGGATCAAGTCATCACGTAGTTCAAATGATTTTTTTTTTTTTTTGTTTTTTTTTTTTATAATAATTTTTTTCTTATGTGTTTTTACAAAAAAGGGGGGCGCAGTGTATAATAGTGGGTACACCACTGATCGAACCCGAGACCTCCTCAAGGGTGACATAGGCATCCAACCACTACGCTACACTCGCAATTGGTGACATGGAGAGGGATTAATTTCTCCTTATTGGTACGCTTTCAAGGATAATGGGAAGACATCATGTACTCTTGCAGCGCTACAGTGGGCAGTTTAAACTCTTACCAAGGAGCAATCCTTGATTTTCAAGTATAGAAGCGTTTGAGGAACTTCCCATTGATGGGGCCAATCCTTACACCATCATTATCAATCAACTTGTAAGCTCCATTGGTGTAGACTTCTTGCACAACATAAGGTCCATCCCATTTTGAAGTGAACTTATTGCCTGTACGATGAGTTGTGATGATAGGTCTTCGAACGGCGAGGACTAAGTCACCAACTTGGAATGATCATGGTTTAACTCTTTTATTGAATGCGCTTGAAAGACGAGCTTGATAGCACTCAAGGCGTTGTTGGGCCTCGAGCCTTTTCTCATCAAGCGCCTCTAATTCTTGCAGTCTGAGCTTGGCATTTTCTTCTCCAATCAATCCTTCTTGAATGGCAATCCGTAATGATGGGATTTGGTGTTCTAAGGGAAGGATGGCTTCCACTCCATAAACAAGAGAATACGGCGTTGCTTGAGTAGGCGTTCGAAATGTTGTTCGATACGCCCATAATGCTTCTCCGATTCTTTCATGCCAGTCTCGCTTTGTCTTGGATACCACTTTTTTCAACAAACTGCCAAGTGTTTTGTTAAATGCTTCAGCTAGTCCATTTGCCGGGGCATTGTACATGGAGGAGTTGTATTGTTTAAATTCAAACTTCTCGCATAGCTCTGTCATCAGCCTATTGTAGAATGGTTTGCCATTATCAGTTATGATATACCGAGGGACACCATACCGATAGATCAAGTGAGTTCGAATGAAATTGACCACCGTTTCTTTCTTCACTTCCCTAAAGGGTACAGCTTCTACCCATTTCGAGAAGTAGTCAGTTGCGGCCAAGATGAACAAATGGCTACCGGATGACTTTGGTAATGGCCCTATTGCATCAAGCCCCCACGCATCAAAAGGCCAAGAAGCTACAGTTGGGTGTAGAGGTTCTAGCGGCTGATGGATGAAGTTTGCATGATACTGACAAGCTTCGCACTTCTTAGAGCACTCCATAGAATCTTGCACCATTGTAGGCCAATAGTAACCCATTCGTTTGATCCTATAGTGTAACTTAGGACCTGACTGATGTGCGCCGCATATTCCAGAATGAGCCTCCTCTAAAGCTTGTTTAGCCTCCTCCTCTCCTAAGCAACGGAGAAACAATCCATCAAATGAACGACAGAAGAGAGTGTCTTTATAGTAAATGAATCGAGCAGCCCTTCGCCGAACTTCGGTCTTGTGGCGTTTATCATCTGGGAGTCTTCCATGTTGAAGGTATTCAATGATCACTTGTCGTCAATCTTCTTTTTCAACAAGGCATACAGAAATGATGTTGGCTTGCTCTTCTTCATCTTCTTCGACTAGGAGAGGTACCACCCACCTTTGGGAAATAACAACTTCGGTTGTCTCTTCTTGGGATAATGCTAAGGCGGTAGCCAAATTAGCTAAAGCATCGGCCTGTCTATTCTCCTTCCTTGGTATATGCTCCAATGTGGTGGCTTGAAAACTTGGTACCAACTTCTTCGCATATTTGCAATAAGGGATAAGGTCTTCTTTCTTGACATCATACTGCTCCGAGACTTGGTTGATAATTAATTTGGAATCCCCAAAGATCTCAAGCTGCGATATGCCCATCTCAATGGCCATTTGTAGACCAATAATCAATGCTTGATACTCGGCTACATTGTTTGAGTAAAGTTCACTCAATGAGAACGAGTATAGAAGTATTTGCCGTTGTGGAGAAACAAACACTACACCTGCCCCCGCTCCTTCCCGACGTGCGGCCCCATCGAAAAACATCATCCATGGTGGCATTACTTCAATGTAAAACACATCTTCATCTGGGAAATCATCGGAGAACTCCCAATCAGATGGAACTGGGTGATCAGCTAAAAAGTCTGCCAACACTTGTCCTTTGACAGCTTTTTGTGGAACATATGCAAGGTCATATTGTTGTAGCAAGACTGCCCATCGAGCTATACGACCTGAAACCACTGGCCTGGAGAGGACATATTTAATTGGGTCCGCCTTTGCTATCAAACGGACCGTATATGCTTGCATGTAGTGCTCCAGTTTGTCTATGGCAAAGAAAAGAGCGAGGCACATCTTTTCGATAGGAGAATAATTTAATTCAGCCCCATTAAGAGTTCGACTCAGATAATAAAGAGCTATTTCTTTCCCCTCCTTATTTTCTTGCGCCATAAGAGCACCCAGGGACTTTTCTTGTGCCGCAATATACAGCACCAGAGGCTTTCCTGGGATAGGAGCACCTAAGACTGGAGGATTAAGCAAGTATCTTTTGATGCGTGCAAAAGCATTGCTACAAGCCTTATCCCATTCAAAGTGCACATCCTTCTTCATTAACCTGTTGAAAGGTTGACATCGACCAGCCAAGTTCGAGATAAATCGTCGTATGTAGGCTAGTTTTCCTTGCAAGCCTCTAAGTTCTCGCAAATTCTTGGGCTCTGGCATTTTCTGGATAGCTTCAATTTTGGACTGGTCAATTTCAATACCGCGGTGCCTCACAATGAAACCAAGAAATTTACCAGATGTTACGCCAAAAGCGCATTTGCGGGGGTTCATTTTAAGCTGATACTTTTTTAGGCGATTGAACACGGATTGCAGTTCTGCCAGATGGTCTTCCCTTCTTTTTGTTTTAACCACCAGATCATCGACATAACACTCTACGTATTTATGAAGTACATTATCAAAGATCTTTTGCAAGGCCCGTTGATAAGTAGCACCAGCGTTCTTTAGCCCGAAAGGCATTACTTTGTAACAGTAAATGCCTTTAGGAGTACGAAAAGCTGTAAGCTCTTCATCCTTCGGATTCATTCGAATTTGGTTATAACCTGAAGAACCATCCATGAAAGATAAAGCTTTATGACCAGTAGTGGCATCGACCATGACCTCAGTGATGGGTAATGGAAAATCATCCTTGGGACATGCATTGTTCAAATCACGGAAGTCAACGCACACTCGAATTTTTCCGTTCTTCTTTTTGACAGGGACGATGTTAGCAATCCATTCCGGGTACTGTACTTCACGAATGAAGCCCGCTTCAATGAGCTTATTGACCTCGGTTTCTATTTGAGGGATAAGCTCTGGCCGAAAGCGTCTTTGGGCTTGTTTGACTGGGCGCACGCCCTTCTTTACTGCCAAATGGTGTAGAGCAATACCTGGATTGAGCCCAGGCATTTCCTTGTAAGTCCAAGCAAACACATCTTTATATTCTACTAGGAGCTTGAGGTATCCTTCTTCTTCTTCAGGAGTGAGAAGCGCACTAATGAAAGTTGGTCGCGGTTCTTCGATAGTTCCTAAATTGATTTCTTTAAGTTCATCAACTGTAGCTTGTACTCCATCTTCCAAGGCTGGCGGAGCTTCATCGACCTCTTCATTGGTTGCTTCAGCATCTGAAAGTGTACCTTCTTCTATTGTAATATGAAACGAGGATGACACCTCTTCAATTTGCTCATTGTAAACAAATGATGGTCTAGTGCGTACAATTGTTCGCCTCTTGACTTTCAGCGATCCTTCAGTGCTGATGTCTAAGGTAGAGTTACACTTCATGCGTGAAGGAATGCTACTGCGGATCTCATCATCAACTTTCTCCTTCTTTTGAACCTCAAAGTTCATTGAATTTTGAGAATGACTATCAACAGGCCTTTTTGTTGCCCCCAATCGATCAAAGACTGATTTATAAGCAAGAGTGTCCTGATTTTGTGTTAAGCAAGTTGTATTTAACCTGTCAAATACCGTGATTCGTGACGATGAGGCCTCAATGCGATCAAACACTGAGACGCGCGATGAAGAATGATCTTTTCTTTGATTCGAACTTTCGCCAACCTCCACTGTTATGTATTGGGAACTTGAAGCATTGCTTCTTTTCTTGATCCATATCTGAGCTGGTTGTTCAGGAGTATAACCTAATTTGGTCTTTGGGATAGGAATTTCATGCCCTTCAAGCCGCATTCTCCTTTGTGTTTTGCTAAGGCCATGTACCTTCTCTCCAGTGATTTCTGGAATCAATTTCCCTAGGTCGCTCTGTCTTGAGAAATCGTAGCCTGCTCTGGCTAACAACCTATATGCCTTTGGGTCAAACCATTCTTTCGTCTGTTCGCTTGGTAGAATACCATGCTCTGTCAGACTTTGTGAAGACTTCACGAATCCATTTAGTGGCTTCGAGGGCAAAGGATTTGTGGATGAAGTTAAAGGCATGGCATGGTTTTCTTTCAATATGGCTACATCCTCCGTCGTGAGCCTTGCAGGAGGCCTTCCCATTTCTTCTGTAGATTGAAGGCATTCCGCAAATGGTGATTGTCCATTCTTACGGCGTGATAATGGTACATAACGGAGGAATGGAAGGCTATTGGAAGGCGTTGAATTTTTCGCCCTCACTGCATCATTGGTAGATTCACTAGAATGATCATTCCCAGATTCTGGACCTCCCTTTGGGGAAGGAATATCCTTTCTAGTGATGAATTTAACATGCTTCTTTTCACCCTGCTTGCTTTCCATGGACAGGATTTCAACTGGGAGAACTTCACTAGAAATGTTATCTTCTACATAAAATTTTGCGTCAGCAAAGTGAGCTTTCGCCTCAGCAAAAGGCTTTAAGTCGGCATTGACTTTCTTTATTCCACTTTGAAGGTACTTGAAACATTGATGCAAAGTTGACGGCACTATTCCATTTCCATGGATCCAAGGACGTCCTAACAACATGTTGTAGGTCGTCTTGGCATCAATAACGTGGAACAAGACGTTGCTTGTCAATTCTCCAATGATCAATTCCAGGTGGATCATGCCGATTGCGCGTTGTCCTCCTTGGTTAAAACCTTGAATGACCAAACGACTATGTGATAATTCCTCCATAGTAAGACCAAGTCGTCTCATTGTCATTTTTGGTAGTATATTAACAGCTGAGCCTCCGTCAATGAGAATACGATCGATCTTTTGTTCACGAGCATAACCAGAGACATAAAGTGGGCGATTGTGGGGCTTAGAGCCTAACAACAGATCCTCATCTGTGAAAGTTAAGTCTAGAGAGCACGTGTAACATTCCTGGGTTTGTTGAAGAGTGTTGGTAGAGGGAATGTACATCTCTGGCTTTTCAGGAGCTTGGGTGAGCACTTCTTTTGGTGAGGTGGAGGATTGCAAGGGTTTAACTTCATCAACCTGAGATTGGAGTTCCTCCAACGATGACAAAGTCTCATTTGGACCACCATGGTCAACATCCTCCTTTTCGTCCTGAATTTTGCAATGAGAGACCGTGTGAACGGCCTCGGCTGAGTCATTTTGAAAGAATTTTCTGGGGAAGAATTCTTCCAATGTGATGAGCTTTCGAGATTTTTGGGTCTGTGCTGAATCTTCATACACTTTTGTTCCCAGTCTCCCTCGCCTCTTATTGCTCCTTCCTCTTGATTGAGGCTGAATTTGGTTTTGTGCTTTTCTGGACTCTTTGGCGATCAAATGAAGAGGGAATGTTCGTCTCTGTTTCCATCTCCTGCGAGTAACCATTGTCCAGCCCTCTTCCTCATCCATCGTTGACCTTTTATCATCATTTGAATTATAATTAGGTGCTTTTTGTGAGAGCTGAACTTGAATAGGTTCCAGAGAACCAAATTGGATGAGCATGGTATTTGCCCCCTGCTTAGTGGTTGGAGACATGCAAATAGGTAACCCGCAAGAAATTGTTGCAATGTTTGATTGAGCAACATCATTAAAATCCAAGTCAATCTTCCTTTCCTTGGCTAGCTTCATGATGAGTTCTTTAAGGACAAAGCATTTTTGGATTGGATGGCTTATGATGCAATGATACTTACAATAGTTCGGGTCATCAACTTTTCCCATCTCTTGCGGCCGTTTGCATTCTGGCAATTCAATTAATTTCAACTTGAGCAGTTGTTCTAGCATTTCGGGCATAACGGTATCTAGGAAAGGATACACCTTTTGCTCCCATTCCTTAAGTGATGAGCGACGCGTCTCACGCTGTTGGCCTCCCTCGGGCCTTTTCTCATTAGCCCTCACATTTCTTGTTGAAACTTTGACTGGGGCAGGGTTGACATTCATTGAATCTTTGATATTACTTTTCGTATTCCTGTCATTTTTCCTTATTTCCCGTCTTTCTTTCCTTTCCTCAGGTATGGGAGGTTTCGTATTTCCATGGCTAGAGATACTCAATTCCATGTCATGCGCACGAGTTGCCAACTCTTCAAATGTTCGGGGCTTTATCCCTTGAAGGATGTAAAGAAGTCCCTAATGCATGCCTTGAATGCACATCTCTACAGGAAATATTTCAGAAAGTCTATCCTTGCAATCTAGACTCAAAGAATGCCACCGATTGATATAGTCAACGACAGGCTCATCTTTCCACTGCTTGGTGTTAGTAAGCTCCATCATGCCTACCGTGCGACGTGTGCTATAAAATCGATTGAGAAACTCCCTTTCGAGTTGCTCCCAATTGTCGATCGATTCGGGTTCCAAATCAGTGTACCAATCAAATGCATTTCCCTTGAGTGAACGGACAAATTGTTTTACAAGAAGGCTTCCTTGAGTTCCTGCATTCTCACAAGTCTCTACGAAGTGAGCAATATGTTGTTTTGGATTGCCCTTTCCATCAAATTGTAGGAACTTAGGAGGTTGGTACCCATTTGGCATTCTCATATTGTCAATGCGCTTTGTGTAGGGTTTTGAATATATGAGAGAACTTATAGAAGATCCTCCATATTGTGCGCGAATGGTATTTGTTATCATGTCCTGCAGTTGTTGGACAGATATTGAGGCCATTGAGGTGGAATGTCCGTGTTGAGAAGTGCCTTCACCTCCTTTTCCTTTATCACCCCTAGCGTTTTCTCCTTTAAAGGTGAAGCCAGGTGGGTGCTCAGGGCCAAGACTTGATTCACCCGAATCTTGTACTTCCAGCTTGTTCATCAGGGTTACAATTCTAACATCCTTCTCTTCAAGTGCTTTTGTGAGAAGGGTGACCCTTTGTTCCATTTCAGCCATTTTTTCTTCCATGGTAGAGGTGTTAGTCATCATCACTGGCATGACCTCTAGATATGATGGAGAGAATGATGAAACAGGATGAGTCGAAGGTATTTCATTCCTTAAGTTTCTCATCACGGGTGAAGAGTTGATAGAAAAGGTCTTTGTTGGGGATGATTCATTATTGATCTCCAAATCTTTCGAGACAAATGAATCCTTAGTGGTAGCCCTCCTATTTGCAAGAAAGTCTAGAGAGATGGTTGGTTGGGGTTGAAGTCGATCAAGAGCTTTGGATCGACTGCGAGTGATTGGGCCGACATAATCATCAGCGCTAGAATCATCGACCACTGATTTTCGGACATTCTTGCTAGAGGCCATTGAGACTAGTAGCAAATCGAATTTCTTTTCTTTTGAAGGAGAAAGAGATGAGAGGTAGAGATGTCCCACCGGGCGTGCCAGAATTTGTAAGCGACTAAATTTCTAGTTCGAAATAAATCAAACAAGTAAAATAGTTTCACAAATGGGAATTTGTATTGATGATTGTGTGGTACAATTCTCTGAAATTACAAAAGAGTGATCCTCTGATTCGATCTTCTTAGAAGATTTGCTGATTGGAATTGTAGTAATGTGATTTTGACTTGAACACCAAATATCCTTCAATTTGATTGAGGGATGGATTGAAGATTGTTGAAACGGAATTACAATGAATCTCTGGCTATGAGCTTATTAGAAATCCTTTGTTCTTCACGTTCTTTGTGTTCTTCTTGTGTTCTTCGTCTTCGAAGGTTTATGGTGGAAGTTCTTCGAGGCTTTGGAGGCTTGAATCCGTAGAGCTTCACTGATTTGTGATTTGTTGATGTTGTCGGACCTTTGAACTTGATTCCCGCAATCTTTAGGATCTAGGCAGACGGTTTGGATGAGTCTGCTTCGAATGTTCTCCGATCTTGGAGTTGAAGTTCTTGAAGTTCTTGAAGGCTTTGAGGCCTGATTCCTACAGAGCTTCTGTACTTCTGAGTGCTTCTGAATCTTCTCTGATGCTACTTGTGCTTCAGATGGCTTGGTTCCTCTCTCCAAATGCCTTAGGAAGGCTTCTATTTATAGGAGTTTAGAGGTGGGTGAGCGACACATGGCGGAGTTTGATTGGTGACACATGTCACAGCCTGATTGGTCCGCTTGTGTCATCGCTTACACATGCTGGATTGCTTGTGTCATCGCTTACACGTGCGAGGCTGCTTGTGTCATCGCTTACACGTGCGAAGCTGCTTGTGTCATCGTTTACACGTGTTGATGTGTGATTGGTTTTTTGCATGACACTTGGCAAATTTATGTTGGTTTCGGAATAGTGATAGCAAAACCTAGCAGCAATATGTGGTACTTTGTAATTGGCTGTATTTTGTGGACTTGATAGTGTGACGTGTCAGCTTGTGATAGGTCGGGAATTTTCCCTCTCTACAGCTTGATTCTTCACCAACTTGATACTAAACCCAATACAATAAAATCCCACAAAGTACAAGGAAATAAATTAAAGCAATTACCACACTTTTTGTCATGGAATAAATCCAACATAAAACATAGTTGTAAATCACAACTTTACAGAGATATCGCACTTGGAAGGAAGGTGACGCAAAGTTGAAATATTCAAGACATCTTTTCCTGAAAAATTCATATATATATATATATATATATATATATATATATATATATATATATATATATATATATCTTCCAATTCAAAACAGATATCGTTGAGCCCTTTTGATGAAAATTAGCTAAGACCTTGTTAGGGTTTTCGGTATTTTGGTGATATCTCATATGTTTTAACTTTGATTTTGGCCTGTAAACTATTGTTTTAAAGGAAAAAATATGCCCTATGAGACGGTCCAAAATTCAACACAGTCCAACAGCCGAATAAAAAAGTCAACATTTTGACCATACTCGGTTAGAGTTTTGGTCTTAATTGCTGTAAAATGGATCTTCCAATCATTGTGACTTTTTGATTCGCCATGTTAAAAAGTTAAAAAAAAAAAAAAAATAGAATTACTAAATGTTAAAATTTTGATTTAAGGGTTGAGCCAAAAGTAAACTTTTAACTATTAGTCTCAACCATTATATAATAATTGCATCGACTCTCAACCCCTTAAATGATACTAGCCTCTAAGCACGCGTGTGAGGCTCTTCTTCTTCTTTCTTTTTTTTTCTCTAAACGTTAATGATTTCTATTCATCATAATTTGGAGTTGTTGCATTTTTCAATCACAAAAATACCTAGAAGTATGATGAAATTTATGTGTTTGCGGGTGAATACGATGCCATGCCAAATACCATTTTAACACATAAGTGCTTATTTTTTTCTATTTTAACACACCACTTTACAATACACCATACATTAGATATTCTATTCTTTCCTTCAACACATTAAAATAAGGACAAAGTTTAGTTACAAAATTGGTTGTAGGCTTAGGCTACAATCTTAGTCAATATCTTTTTATTGGAGGTAAATTTTAACAAATCCACCATTAGTTTGCATCTTCTTCTTATATCTTCCATACTTGCAATTTTTCTAAAAAATTAAAGATCAATAGCTATGTCATCAATAAGTTATTTAAATTGCAATTTTTTGTAGTTTAAAATTATGCATAAAATATAAACTTATAGATCATATAATAAATAATATCTGATTGACACAAAATTCGACATGTGTATTAAGAGCGTAAAGAACAAGCAATTTAACGGTTAAATTTTCAAAATATGTAGTAATGTTTATTTTATTGAGTAAGGTTGTAGCCTTAGGCTACAACTAATTTTATACCTAAACTTTATCCTTAAAATAATAAATAAAACACATTAAAATAACCTAAAAAAACTCCTACAATATATATAAAAATAAATAAATAAATACAAAATCCCCTACCACCCACAGATCACCCCTACCACATTCGACAACCACCAACCACCACACAAAATCAACCATTGACCACCAATATTAGACACTGCAAAAAAAAAAAAAAAAAAAAAAAAAAAAAAAAAAAAACCACAACTACTGAGAGAGAGAGAGAGAGAGAGAGAGAGAGAGAGAGAGAGATCTTAAGTAATCAGCAGCGGCTTAGGGAGAGGAGGCTGGGCATGATCGGTGACGGCTTAAAGAGAGGGGGTTAGGTGATCAACGACAACTGGTGAGACGCGGTCGGCCAAGGTTGGCAGCTTGGCAAAAGTCGTTTGGTGAGATCGGATGCGACGTTTAAGGCTAATATTGGCGACATGTGATGTAGTGATACCAAAGGAGAGGCAGCGATATTAGAAGGGAGATCAGCAGTGAGATTGGAGGTGAAAGTGAGAGGAGAGGCTGATTCTTAAAACATAGAGGAAGAGAGGCTAAAAGTGAATGAGAGAGGCTAAGGGTTCATCTGGGAACAGCTTATTTAGAAGCTGAAAACTTTTTGTTAAAAGCATTGTAAAAAAGTTGAAAAATAAGCTGAATAGTACAATGGGAACCGTGAATAGTATCAAAAAATGCAGTGAAACCAATAAATAGTAGCAAAAATTAGCTAAAATTGCAAGTAAATTGAAAATTTCAGCCAATCCCAAATGAACACTAAATGTTTGAGAATGAATGAGAGAGGAGGAGTCAAAGAGAGAGTGGATCAGATGGGTCATGGGTGAGAGAGGAGAGAGAAAAGTAGAACAAAAAAAAAATATTAAAAGGTTTTAGCATTTCTATTTGTATAGTTCTATTAGAGCACTAGCATTAGGTGTCCTAAATGCTGAATTTTTAGCATTTAGCACACCAAATACAAAAAACCAACCTTCATCAGATGTTTCAAATCTCAAAACTTTTAGCATGAGCGTACTGTGCAATTCCAAATATGAGATGGCACAGACAACAAATGCTAAAAAATTATAGTTATTTTTTTTGGCTACAATCCTCTCTCTTTTTTTGTTCCAAAAAGCCCTTACACCCCTATATTTAAGTAGATACAAACTAAAGGACGACACTGTAAATATATATCTCTAACTCTCACCTAAAACATTTCCTACAAAATAGGATTACTCTCCCACTAACCCACTTATTCAAAACAACTATACCTTTACTTTTTATTTAAATAGAAAAATAAGTTTAAAAAAAAGTTAAAATGCCTACAAAAAATAAGCCAACACCATGCAATTACAAATTTCACAAGACCTGTTTCTATCTCTGACTCCCACCAAAGCCAAAAAACAAGAACCCACTCGCCACACAAAGTTATCGCTAAAGCTACCCACATTCAAAACTACCCTATCAGTTCTTCAGTTTTCTTCTTAAAAAAAAAAAAAGACGGATCTTCACTTTTGATAGAAATTAGACCATCCTTATTTCCTCTTCATTAGAATAACAACCACAAGACTACAATGGTGGTGAGTATTTTGATCCAATTATATTAATTTTTTTTTGCCACAGGTCTTTTAGAAATCTATTTGTTTTACACTATTATCTATTGTCATTACTATACGGGGATTTTTGCATAACAAGAGATCGACTTGATGAGGGTATGTTATATTTTGTCAAATTTCTCAACAGTGGTGAGTCTCTTATCCTGTTAACACACACACACACATAGATATATATATATATATATCTTTTATTAAGCTCCTATGCATGTCCACTCCATTGGTGAGGTGTTGGTTGTGTAACCATGATTCTATTGTTTGGAATAATTATATAGTTATATCAATTGTTATTGTTGCCATGTTTTTTTATTCAACCGCACAAAACACGCATGATAATCCATCGAGCAAGGAATGACCGGAGGGTGGAAAGAGTTGCTTCCTTCAACATAATCCCTAGCTGCTAAGGTAATTTACTACTAATTGTATGAATTGGCCTTATTTATAATGTTGTTTGATGTTTAATGTTGTGCCTGATGGTATAATATTATTATGTTGTGAATATTATTATGATCACAAATTTCACTAAAAAAATTAACATGACTACATAATTTTAAAAACTAACCATTAAATTACATGTTCATTATGTTTTTAATACACATATCAAATTTCATGTCAATCAGATGTAATTTCTATTCGATTTATAAGATTTTTTAATTCATAATTTTAGACTACAAAAACTTAAAATATAAATACTTAATTAATAACATAGTTATTGATCTTTGATCATTTGGAAGATTTTTAATTATGAAGGACATAAAAATAAAATGTGTTCCAATAGTAGATTTGTCATAATTTACATCCAATAAAAAGATATTGAATGAAATTGTAACCTTACGCTACAACCAAATTTGTCACCAAAATTAGTCAAAAAAAAAAATTTGTTCAGTAGTAGAGAAATAGGACAAGAGTGACGCACGTTTTTGGAGAAAGCTTAACAAAATCTGCATGACTTATCCATGTTACAAATGACAATGTAGATTTCAAGTAGGCCAATATGGCAAAAAAAATTTGTCAACATTTAATGCCAAAATGTTTTGATTGCAAGTGTAGCCTTCTAATTAAATATCGATGGTTTCTGTAGAATTTTACTTCATTATAAATATGTCACAAAAATTGTACTTACCATTTCTCTTAGTGTATTCATAGTTCTTTACTCACATTTCCTCGTAGTTCTTATTTACATTTCATCATCTTCTTTTTTTCTCAAAAATAAAAATAAAAATTCAAGTTCATTTCTTAGCAATGGCTGTCAACATACCAGTGCAAATTATGCCCAAGAAATTCTCAATGAAAGGTTGAAATCTTTAAAGTCAAAAAAGTTTCCAAACCTCCACCAATCCACAAACACCAAAAACTTTGCCTTCGATTTTGCTTCCTTTCATCAACCTTTAGCCAATGAAGATGTAATTGGTTTTGTTGATATGTTGGAACAGATGTCAACCAACAAACAACTCCCTTTATTAACCATTTTTTCCCAAAAAAGCCCATTAGGGAATTCCTTACTCCATGAGGCAACAAGTTTTGGAAGTACTAAGATCACAAAATTCATTGTTGATCAATTCCCTTTCCTTCTTAATGAGAAAAATATTCTAGGGGGCAGTGCAGTTCACGTGGACACAAAAAATAAACATCTAAGAGTTTTAGAAGTCCTCATTAATAGCTCTACTGTAGAGTTGCAAATGAGGAATAGTATATGAAACACCACTTTACATGAACCTATGTTTTTTCCTATTTGTTATGAAGCCATCAATCTTTTATTTTGGGTAGATCCCAACGCGGCATATATTTTAAAGGAAGATAGAAAATCTCCATTGTGCCTAGCTACTCTCGAATAGCAAATTGTTGGGCTTCTATTTCTAGTGCCATATGGGAATCATGGTCTCATTGGAAGGTCTTGACTTGAATTACCATTTTATGTTGCCATAAGGATGGAAAGATTAGGTATATTCCTTTCTTTTATTTTATCAATTTTTTATTGTCATCCTATTCAATTCTTTTTAATCTTATAAACAATTGAGCATAATGTATATTTGGCAGTTTCAATAATAAATAGATGCCATCTAAAATTATTCCTAATTTGCATAAGTTTTGTGCAATAAAATAAAACATAATGCATTGCATGTTTTGTATCACACTTACTTTGTATTTTCAACTTTTTTTTTTTTTTAATTCTCAAAAAAAAAAAAAAAACTTTGTATTTTCCACATTGATTATAACAAACATATTGCATGTCATGCATGTTCTAAATTAATATATTCTAGTTAATTCTTTCAAATGTCTTTCATGTTTAAAAAGAGGTTTTTAGCAAGAACCCATTACTATTCCGCGTGAGAGACCAAAAAGGGAAGTGACCTCTACATTTAACCACAACCAATAAATACTTTGAGGGCATTCAGTTCATTTTAACAAAATTCAGACAACATGCCCTTGTAAAGAGCCTAAAGGGTGACCTTCCTATCCATAAATCAAGCAAGAAGGGGCACATTAAGGCTATTGAAATATTTCTTGAACAGCAATGGCACAATCCATCTAAATTATTGAACAGTTTAGGCCAAAATATATTGCACGTTTCGGCAAAGCATGGGCAAGACATGTTGGTGAAAAACATATTGTCAAACCCAAGGTTTGAGAAGCTTCTAAATGAAAGGGACAAGAATGGACACACAACTTTGCATTTGGCCTCTATGAATTTTCATTCAAATATTGTGTGTACTCTCACGTGGGATAGGAGAGTTAACTTCAATCAGCTAAATAAAAAAGATTTGACAGCTTCTGATATTGTTAGACAAAATGAACAGACAACGAGACAGGTATGACCTTATCATTGAATATTTATCTTATTTTATTTTAGGAGTTTGTCTCATAATATATCAAGCATAACACACCATTTAATAAATAACTACATGTGAACGACAGTAGCGTATTAATGTAATTGTCTTTTACATTCTACATTTGAAGTTGTAGTACTACTACTGTCAATATGTGCTCTTCTAGTTCAATATCAACTTCCTTTAAATTTTAACACTCTTTCAAAAAGCTTAATAAAACATTCCTCGGAAATTTTCCATTTTGAGAAGCCTAAAGATTTTGATTTAGATGAAATACAAAATCAAGTTTGTAGTTGGTGTACCAGTAGAGAGAGAGAGAGACACGTTGTTTTTCCAAAAATGATTTTTTAAGAAGTTCCAAAACTGTTTTTAATTACTTTTCTTAATTATAAAAATTAATACCATAATTGGGACTTTATTAATAGTAATTCTAATTTTTAATTAAATAAATTTGAAATTTATTAAAAAACTCAATTGTACTAGGTAGTTAGAGGCATAAAATAAATTGTAGTAAAAAATTTTGAGGTCGTGTTTTACATTTTTGCCAAATTAATATTACCATTGCATGTCAAGTTAACTCAAATAACTTTTTGGTTTTTCCTCGATTAGTGAGTTACATATATTTATATATTGTCTAACTTGCAGATATTGACCGATTGGGCTTTAACGACAGCTGGCACACCCATGAGCATTAAGGGATCTAAAATTCTGTCAAGAAAACCAAGAACGCGATCAAGATATCGCATGATTAAGCGCTGGTTCGATATTCTTTTAATGATATCAATTTTAGTTTCATGTGCTTTTCGTGATATACTAATTATTTGTCTTATTTAATGTTTTTTTTTTTTGGACATAATGAGGGCGAGATCGATGCAGACAGTGACAGTCAATACTCAACCAAATAAAAACATTATGTATCTAATAGATCATTATATCAATTTGATTTTTTCTTTTCTTTTTTTAGAAACTTATTAAATTATTAGTATTGGACTTGGGCTCTGGACTGGACCAAGTATTTCTTGTAATTTTTAATTTGTGTGGCAATATAATATTTCTTTCTTGTAATTGTTAATCTGTGTCACAATTTAATAATTCCTATGAGTGTTGTACAAAGTCGAGTCCAAATTTAGTAACTACTAGTGTTGGCAGCATGTGCTTAGTTAATTGGAGGATTTTATTCTACTAATATATAAGCAAATCACATAGTTATATATTGTAAAATCTTTTACAGTTTTCTCAACCTATCTAAAATTCTCAAAAATGTAATTTTTTTTTTAATAGTTCTTATACGTGCAACATTACATGATTCTATCAAAGTAGGTGGTAGATTGATGGCTGTTTATTATATTTTCGAAAAATAAAATAGTGTTGATGTGAAAAATTGTGGAGCTTCCAAAACTTAGATGACACAATATAATAAGGTTAACAACAAGTTAAAGGACTCGATTAAATAATATTTATAAATCAATAAATCAGGCATGATCTATTTTTAAATGTCGCATGCAAGTCATTAGTACTTGGCCAAAAAAATAAATAAAAAAATTGCTAGTCACTTGATTAGTTTTGATATTGTAGGATCTTTGCAGCATGCCTGAAAGTAATGTCTTTATTTTATTATTTTGAAAGTTAGCAACTACGTTATCCAAAATGGATCTATAAAATCTAGTGTCTAACGTAAAGGCCCCCAAACTGCATGTCATGTCTCCCACATATGTTATAAAAACCCCAACCTTTACTACCTGCCTTTATGTCTCTCTCACCTAGCTTTCTCTGTGAATTGAACATGAGTTCTAATTATCAAAAGTCGCCTTAAGGTAAAATATTTAGTGTGTTTGTTTAACCTTATTTTTCTTGGGAAAAATGCTATGCATACAATATTTTCATAAAAATTTTATAATAAATCTTATGTGGTAAGTTGTTATTAGTTGTTATGAGTTAGTAAAAAGGTAATTTAAGTTGTGAATTCAATTTAGAACCAATAACAGCTCTTTTTGGTAATAGAATAAAAAACTTCATTTTTTGAAAATAAAACTAATAACAACTTACCATTTATAATTTACTATAAAAGTGATAAGAAAATATTGTGTAAAAGGATATTGGACCGTACAATTGTGACTAATATTGAAATTTTAAAAAGTTCCTCATTGACCATTATATGTGTATTACATTATTGCAAACGTTTGAGTTCGTGCAGAGGCAAAGCCACGTCAAACGAAGAAATTGAGCCCTTCAAATAGTTCAAAGTAGGTTACGGAAAACCCTCTTGTGGCTGTAGACCGCGATACCTCTTCTGCTTTAGCCCCCAATCACTCTTCTCCTGCTTCATTGATATTTGTTCGTGGTGAAACTAGTTTCTACAAAATATGGCTAAAGGGCCTTAGATCCTAAAAAATGTAGTCAAATGTTTATCGAAAAGAGAAAAAAAATAAAAACTATATAGTCAATTCGTCTACTTTTAAACGATTTATTAAAATGCCACTCTTTACGATAAATGAATAAAGTAACACAAATTACAAGTTCAATTGTTTCTTAAAAAAAATGAAAATGATAAAAAAGAAGTTCTTATTGAATTTCTATAACAAGCGTATGTTAATAAGATAAGTCTTGCATGTATTAGAAAGCTAGCAAATGTAAATTTTAAATCATTCATTATCCCATTGCAAATTGTCTTTCATATCTAAGGATTTTTTTTTTGGTTTGCTGTTGATTTTGTTCTTAGAGTATTGGCACTGGTGTGTGTGTCAACATATTAAAATTTTAGCACTTGGCACAGTAATAACCAAATACTTAAAAACCACCTACATCACTTGTTCCAAGTGCTACAAAATTTGGTATTGATCTACAATTCCGTTCTATTAATTCTCCTCTAAAGAAAAATATAACATTGAGCCAGCTAAAATGTTACTTTTCTTATTTTAACATATCATCTATACTACTATTGAAAGGGCTTCCTCAATTTGAACTGGCTTTTTTCGTGATTCAAAAATACCCATACATTCCTATGTTTAAGTAGAGACAATCTAAAAGAAAATCCAATAAAAATACATTTCTAACTTCCATGTAAAACATTACCTACAAAATAGGACTATTTTCCCTTGGTTTTTAAATTCAATCTAAATTTCAAATTTATTTAGTCAACAATTTTAAAATCTTTATTTATTTTTTCTTTTTTACAATTTGTTTAGCAGAGGATTCTAATAGTCCACTACCCACTATCCACAACTTCTCCTAAACTCTAATTACAGTTTTTATTTTTTATTTTTAAAAAAATTCACTTTTTTTATACAATTTGTTTAGTATAGGATTTTAATAGTCCACTAACCAAGTTTCAAAACGAAATAATATCCCACTAACCACAAGTTCTCCTAAACTCACTATCTCTAATTCATATATATCTCACACAATTTTTAAAATGAAAAATATATCACATACACATTTGACACATTTTTTTTTTTTCTAAATATTAGCATGCATTATTTCTATTTAAAAAATCTTACACATTAGTTTCTTCTAGCATTTAAGCATGCACGAAGCTCTTTTATTTTATAAGGGAATTATTGATACCACTGGAAAAATTACTTCTACTAAGGGGAAATAGAATGTGCAAAACTTATTGCAATCCAAAACTAAAATTTAAAATTTTCCAACAAAATACAAAACAAAATAAAGATATGAAAAAAAGATTAATAAACAAAGGTAAAATGAAACCAGTGGAACCTGCTAGTTGGTAGGAGTAGGACGTGTTTAAGATGATCACATGCTCGCTTAAATGGACTGCAAAAGTAAGGCAAAATATAAATTATTCGAGAGTTAAATGTGATGAGTAATAGACAGATAGTAGCAAAAGTAGTAATGGTTGAAGTAATTAATTAAAATTTAAAATAATATGAAGAGTGGAGATTCTATTTACAATATGAAAAAAAAAATACTTGAAAAAATTATTTTATAGCACAGATCTTGTTCTTCAAAATTCCCCGTGTTGAAATTGAGGTAGTAAGAAATGTAATGATATGCATTTGTGCCTTAACCTTATTTTTTTAAAAAAAAAAAAAATTGAAGTTTGTATTATAAACAAAACAAAATTGAAGAAGAGTGGTGATTATTAGCTAAAATTGCAAGTAAATTGAAAATTTCAGCCAATCCCAAACGAACACTAAGAGTTTGAGAATGAATGAGAGAGGAAGAGTCAAAGAGAGAGTGAATCAGATGGGTCATGGGTGAGAGAGGAGTGAGAAAAGTAGAATAAAAAAAATATTAAAAGGTTTTAGCATTTCTATTTCTATTAGAGCACTAGCATTAGGTGTCCTAAATGTTAAACTTTTAGCATTTAGCACACCAAATACAAAAAACCAACCTTCTTCAGATGTTTCAAATCTTAAAACTTTTAGCATGAGCCTACAGTGGAATTCCAAATATGAGATGGTACAAACAACAAATGCTAAAAAATTATAGTTATTTTTTTTTTTTTGGATATAGTCCTTTTTTTTTTTTTGGGTTCAAAAAAGCTCTTACACCCCTATATTTAAGTAGAGACAAACTAAAGGACAACACTGTAAATATATATCTATATCTCTCACCTAAAACATTTCCTACAAAATAGGATTAGTCACCCACTAACCCACTTATTCAAAACAACTATACCTTTACTTTTTATTTAAATAGAAAAATAAGTTTAAAAAAAAGTTAAAATGCCTACAAAAAATAAGCCAGCACCATGCAATTACAAATTTCACAAGACCTGTTTCTATCTCTAACTCCCACCCAAGCGAAAAAACAAGAACCCCTTCGCCACACAAAATTATTGCTAAAGCTACCCACATTCAAAGCTGTCCTATCTGTTCTTTAGTTTTCTTCTAAAAAGAAAAAGACGGATCTTCACTTTTGATAGAAATTAGGCCATCCTTATTTCCTCTTCATTAGAATAACGGCCACAAGACTACAATGGTGGTGAGTATTTTGATCCAATTATATTAATTTTTTTTTGCCACAGGTCTTTTAGAAATCTATTTGTTTTACACTATTATCTATTGTCATTACTATATGGGGATTTTTGCATAACAAGAGATTGACTTGATGAGGGTATGTTATATTTTGTCAAATTTCTCAACAATGGTGGGTCTCTTATCCTGTTAACACACACACACAGATATATATATATATATATATATATATATATATATATATATATCTTTTATTAAACTCCTTTGCATGTCCACTCCATTGGTGAGGTGTTGGTTGTGTAACCATGATTCTATTGTTTGGAATTATTTTATAGTTATCTCAATTGTTGTTGTTGCTATGTTTTTTGACTCAGTCGCACAAAACACGCATGACGATCCATCGAGCAGGGAATGACTGGAGGGTGGAAAGAGTTGCTTCCTTCAACATAATCCCTTGCTGCTAAGGTAATTTACTACTAATTGTATGAATTGGCCTTATTTATAATGTTCTTTGATGTTCAATGTTGTGCCTGATGGTAAAATATTATTATGTTGTGAATATTATTATTATGAATACAAATTTCACTAAAAAAAATTAACATGACTAAATAATTTTAAAAACTAATCATTAAATTACATGTTCATTATGTTTTTAATACACATCAAATTTCATGTCAATCGGATGTAATTTCTATTCGATTTTTGAGATTTTTTTAATGCATAATTTTAGATTACAAAAATTTAAAATTTAAATATCTGATTAATAACATAGTTATTGATCTTTGATCATTTGGAAGATTTTTAATTATGAAGGACATAAAAATAAAATGTGTCCCAATAGTAGATTTGTCAAAATTTAAATCCAATAAAAAGCTATTGAATGAAATTGTAACCTTACACTACAACCAAATTTGTTACCAAAATTAGTCAAAAAAAAAAATTTGTTCAGTAGTAGAGAAATAGGACAAGAGTGACGCATGTTTTTGGAGAAACCTTAACAAAATCTGCATGACTTATCCATGTTACAAATGACAACGTAGATTTCAGGTAGGCTAATATGGCAACAAAATTTTGTCAACATTTAATGCCAAAATGTATTGATTCCAAATGTAGCCTTCTAATTAAATACCGATGGTTTATGTAGAATTTTACTTCATTATAAATATGTCACAAAAATTGTACTTACCATTTCTCTTGGTGTATTCATAGTTCTTTACTCACATTTCCTTTTAGTTCTTGTTTACATTTCATCTTTTGTTTTTCTCAAAAATAAAAATAAAAATTCAAGTTCATTTCTTACCAATGGCTGTCAACATACCAATGCAAATTATGCAGGGGTGGCTCTAGGATTTTTGTTCAGGGGGGTCAATAAGAAACATAAATTTCAATACTATAGGTAACAATATTAACAATATGCAGCATCATTTTCAATACTATATTCCAACCAACTTTCATACTCTTTAAACCATTTAGGATTAAATTGACTCATAAGTCCACCAATTTTCGTTTCAGGAATATTGTGTTCATGAGTTTTTGTAAATAATATCTTTTTAAGTTCATAGTACTAGCAAAAGAATAAAAAATAGACTATAAGTTCGTTAACATATTTTTTTCTAATATAATAAACATATTAATTATTGTTGTTAAGTGATTTTTTTGCAATTCTTTAATTTGTTTACAATTCTTTAAATACAGTAAGAGTAAAGACACAGAGACTCAAAAATTCAATTTATAAGTTTACAATACAAGGCCCCATAGAGACACAATTCACAGTAACAGTAAAGACACATAGAGACACAGCCCCACACTATTGCAATTCTTTAATCTATTTACAATTCTTTAATTTATAAGTTTGCAATACAAACAGCTGCCCCACAGGCCCCCCCCCCCCCCCCCCCACACACACACACGGTCAGAGCACAAACTCAAAGACTCAAAAACTCAAGAACAAAAAATCAAAACACTATAAACCGAATAAACACACAGCCAACCACCCCCCCCCCCCCCCACACACACACACACACACAAGGTCAAATACTCAAAACTCAACAAAAAAAAAAAAAAAAAATCAAAAGACTATAACCCCACACACACACACATAGTGATTCAATCAAAGAGTATATCAAAACACAATACACAGTGAAAGAAAGAGAGAAAGAGAGAGCAAAAAAACCAGATGAAGCAGCAGCAGATGAAGCGACGGTGGCGGCAGATCAAGGACAGTCCCGACGATGGCACCGCGACAGATTGTTGGGGCTACAGAGTGGCAGATTTTTTTGTGTGTGAAGTAGCCTTTTTCCTTTAGGTTTGGATAGTGAAGAAGAATTGTGGGAGATTTCGAGGGCAGCGTCTACGCAAGTAACGCAGAAGCAGATCTTAGGTTTTATTGGTGATTTTTCAAATTTTGATTTATGGGATTTTTATTTCTAAGATTCACTATAACAAAAGTGGGTTATGGTGACAAAATTTAGTAAGGATAAACAATTTCGTCACCAAATGATAACATTTAGTGAGGAAAAGAAGAATTTGTCACCAAATATTATAAAAATTTTAAAATTGGTGACGAAATCAATATTTCGTCACCAAAGCTGTACCAATCGGTGACGAAATCAATATTTCGTCACCAAAGATGTACAAATTGGTGACGAAATATTTATTTCGTCACTATAGGTCATGAAAAAAAAGGCAAACCTAGGGTGACGAAATATTTGCGTCACCAAAGACTTACCAGAGGTGATGAAATTCTAAATTCGTCACCTAATATTAGGATGTAGATGTTTTTGGTGACGAAATAAATTTTCGTCACCTATTGCTTAACCAAAGACTAATCGGAGGTGATGAAATTCCAAATTCATCATCCAATATTAAGATGGAGGTGTTTTTGGTGACGAAATAAGTGTGCGTCACCTATTGTTTACAAATAATTAAGGATGGCCATGGGCAGGGTATACCCATATATACCCAACCCAATTAATTTATCCATGGATATCTGATTACCTTACCCAATTAGTATCCATACCCAATTGTTACCTGGTCTGTTTATCCATAGATATCCATACCCTACCCAAAGCCGATTTTTATAAAATCATCAAATATGCTCAAAAACCACTGAAATGACCAATATATCCTCAAAATCTCTAAAATAAGCAAAATACCCATGAAACCTTTAAAATGACCAAAATACTCCTACGATCTCTAAAATCACCAATTATGTTAAAAACCCACTAAAATGACCAAAATATCCCAAAATCTCTAAAATAAGCAAAATACCCCCGAAATAACCAAATATGCTCAAAAACCACAAAAAATTACCAAAATATCCCCTAAACCTAATAAATGACCGAAACCCCCAAATCCTAAAAAATTACCAAAATACACATGAACCTAAATAATGACCAAAATACCCCCGAAACAAAAAATTACCAAAATAACCCCTAAACCTAAAAAATAACCAAAATACCTCTGAAACCTAAAAACTTACTGAAATAGCCATGATGCTTGAAAATTACCAAACTACCCCTAATCCTAAAAAAATGACCAAAATACTCCCCCAAAACCTAAAAAATGAATAAAATACCCTTGAAACCTATAAAATGACAAAAATGGCCCTAAAACCTATATGATGATAAAAATACAGCCTAAACCTAAAAGATGATCGAAATACCCTCAAACCTAAAAATGACAAGAATACCCCTAAATGACCAAAATACTCATTTTTATCATTTATGGCTATTTTGGTCATTTTTTAGTTTTAGGAGGTATTTTGGTTTTTTTATAAGTTTCAAGGGTATTTTGGTCATTTTTTAGATTTTGAGGGTATTTTCAGTTATTTTTTAGGTTTAGGGTGGTATTTTGGTAATTATCATATTTCGAGGGTATTTTGGTCATTTTTAGGTTTTATGGGTATTTTGGTAATTTTCAAGTTTTGGGGAGTATTTCGGTCATTTCTTAGGTTTGTGACGTATTTTTGTCATTTTTAAGTTTCGATGGGTATTTTGAAGGTTCTGGGAGTATTTCGGTTATTTTTTAGGTTTAGGGGGTATTTTGGTTTTTTTTTTTAGTTTCTGGGGATATTTTGGTAAAGTTTTAAGTTTTAGGGGTATTTTAGTAATTTTATGATTTTAAAGGTATTTCGGTCATTTTTTAGGTTTATGGTGCATTTAGGCAATTTTAGAGGATTTTAGGAGTACTTTGGTTATTAGCAAGTTTTAGAGGCAATTTGGTAATTTTGATTATTGGGTAATTGGGTGGCATGCATGTTAAGAAAATATAAAACATGTAATCTAACGGTTGGATTTTCAAAATATGAATTCAATAATAAGTTATTGGGTGGCGTAACATTTTTTAGAGTTACATCAGGTGTAACTTGAACCAAGCCCTATATTTAGAGTTACATCATATGTTTTTCATGCTTACAAAATTTCAAGGTGATCAAAGATTAATAGGTATGTCATCAATCAATTGCCTAAATTCAAGTTTTTGTAGTTTAAAATAATTTATAAAAGATGAGTTTAAAGATCAAATGGTAAATTACACTCGATTGGTATGAAAATTGGCATGCATGTTAAGAACATATAGAACAAGTAATCCAACGGTTGGATTTTCAAAATATGAATTCAATAATAAGTTATTGGGTCTTGTAACATTTTTTAGAGTTATATCAAGTATAACTTGAACTTAGTCTTATATTTCTTAATTCGATGTGAATTTTGACAAATTTACTGTTAAATTATATTATCTTCATATATTTTTCATGCTTACAAAATTTGAAAGTGATCAAAGATTAATAGTCATGTCATCAATCAATTGTTTAAATTCAGGTTTTTATAGTTTAAAATAATGCATAAAAGATGAGTTTAAAGATCAAATGGTAAATTACACCCAATTGGCATGAAAATTGGCATACATGTTAAGAAAATATAGAACATGTAATCTAATGGTTGGATTTTCAAAATATGAATTCAATAAGAAGTTATTGGGTCTTGTAACATTTTTTAGAGTTATATTAGATATAACTTGAACCCAGCCCTATATTTCTTAATTCGATGTGAATTTTGACAAATCTACCGTAAAATTACATTATCTTCATATGTTTTTCATGCTTACAAAATTTCAAGGTGATCAAAGATTAATAGACATGTCATTAATCAATTGTTTAAATTTAGGTTTTTGTAGTTTAAAATAACGCATAAAAGATGAGTTTAAATATCAAATGGTAAATTACACCCGATTGGCAAGAAAATTGATATGCATGTTAATAACATATAGAACATGTAATCCAACGGTTGGATTTTTAAAATATGAATTCAATATTAAGTTATTAGGTCTTGTAACAATTTTTAGAGTTACATCAGGTGTAACTTGAACTCAGCCCTATATTTCTTAATTCGATGTGAATTTTGACAAATCTACCGTTAAATTACATTATCTTCATATGTTTTTCATGCTTACAAAATTTCATGGTGATCAAATATTAATAGGCATGTTATCAATCAATTGTTTAAATTCAAGTTTTTGTAGTTTAAAATAACGCATAAAAGGTGAGTTTAAAGATCAGATGGTAAATTACACCCGATTGGCATGAAAAATGGTATGCATGTAAAAAACATATAGAACATGTAATCCAATAGTTGAATTTTGAAAATATGAATTCAATAATAAGTTATTGGGTCCTATAACATTTTTTAGAGTTACATCCGGTGTAACTTGAACCAAGCCCTATATTTCTTAATTCGATGTGAATTTTGACAAATTTATCGTTAGATTACATTATTTTTATAGATTTTTCATTCTTAAAAAATTTGAAGGTAATCAAAAATTAATAGTCATGTCATCAATCAAGTGTTTAAATTCAGGTTTTTGTAGTTTAAAATAATGGATAAAAGATGAGTTTAAAGATTAAATGGTAATTTACACCCTATTGGCATGAAAATTGGCATGCATGTTAAGAACATATGAAACATGTAATCCAACGGTTAGATTTTTAAAATATGAATTCAATAATAAGTTATTGGGTGGTGTAACATTTTTTAGAGTTACATCATGTGTAACTTGAACTGAGCCATGTATTTCTTAATTCAATGTGAATTTTGACAAATCTACCATTAAATTACATTATTTTTATATATTTTTCATGCTTACAAAATTTCAAGGTGATCAAAGATTTATAGTCATGTCATCAATCAATTGTTTAAATCAGGTTTTTGTAGTTTAAAATAACGCATAAAATATGAGTTTAAAGATCAAATGATAAATTACACCCAATTGGCATGAAAATTGGCATGCATGTTAAGAAAATATAGAACATGTAATCCAACGGTTGGATTTTCAAAATATGAATTCAATAATAAGTTATTGGGTCTTGTAACATTTTTTAGAGTTACATCAGATATAACTTGAACCCAGCCTTATATTTCTTAATTCGATGTAAATTTTAACAAATCTACCGTAAGATTACATTATCTTCATATGTTTTTCATGCTTACAAAATTTCAAGGTAATCAAAGATTAATAGGCATGTCATCAATCAATTGTTTAAATTCAGGTTTTTGTAGTTTAAAATAACGCATAAAAGATGAGTTTAAATATCAAATGGTAAATTACACCCGATTGGCTTGAAAATTAGCATGCATGTTAATAACATATAGAATATGTAATCCAACGGTTGCATTTTTAAAATATGAATTCAATAATAAGTTATTAGGTCTTGTAACAATTTTTAGAGTTACATCAGGTGTAACTTGAACCCAGCCCTATATTTCTTAATTTGATGTGAATTTTGACAAATCTACCGTTAGACTACATTATTATATATTTTTTTCATGCTTACAAAATTTCAAGATGATCAAAGATTAATAGACATGTCATCAACCAATTGTTTAAATTCAAGTTTTTGTAGTTTAAAATAACGCATAAAAGGTGAGTTTAAAGATCAGATGGTAAATTACACCCGATTGGCATGAAAAATGGTATGCATGTAAAAAACATATAGAACATGTAATCCAATAGTTGAATTTTGAAAATATGAATTCAATAATAAGTTATTGGGTCCTATAACATTTTTTAGAGTTACATCCGGTGTAACTTGAACCAAGCCCTATATTTCTTAATTCGATGTGAATTTTGACAAATTTATCGTTAGATTACATTATTTTTATAGATTTTTCATTCTTAAAAAATTTGAAGGTAATCAAAAATTAATAGTCATGTCATCAATCAAGTGTTTAAATTCAGGTTTTTGTAGTTTAAAATAATGGATAAAAGATGAGTTTAAAGATTAAATGGTAAATTACACCCGATTGGCATGAAAAATGGCATGCATGTAAAGAACATATAGAACATGTAATCCAACAGTTGGATTTTGAAAATATGAATTCAATAATAAGTTATTGGATCCTGTAACATTTTTTAGAGTTTCATCCGGTGTAACTTGAATCAAGTCCTATATTTCTTAATTCGATGTGAATTTTGACAAATTTACCGTTAGATTACATTATCTTTATATATTTTTCATGCTTACAAAATTTGAAGGTGATCAAAGATTAATAGTCATTTCATCAATCAATTGTTTAAATTTAGGTTTTTGTAGTTTAAAATAATGGATAAAAGATGAGTTTAAAGATCAAATGGTAATTTACACCCTATTGGCATGAAAATTGGCATGCATGTTAAGAACATATGGAACATGTAATCCAACGGTTAGATTTTCAAAATATGAATTCAATAATAAGTTATTGGGTGGTGTAACATTTTTTAGAATTACATCATGTGTAACTTGAATCAAGCCCTATATTTCTTAATTCAATATGAATTTTGACAAATCTACCGTTAGATTACATTATATTTATATATTTTTCATGCTTACAAAATTTCAAGGTGATCAAAGATTAATAGTTATGTCATCAATCATTTGTTTAAATCAGGTTTTTGTAGTTTAAAATAACGCATAAAATATTTGTTTAAAGATCAAATGATAAATTACACCCAATTGGCGTGAAAATTGGCATGCATGTTAAGAAAATATAGAACATGTAATCCAACGGTTGGATTTTTAAAATATGAATTCAATAATAAGTTATTAGGTCTTGTAACATTTTTTAGAGTTACATCAGGTGTAACTTGAACCCAGCCCTATATTTCTTAATTCGATGTGAATTTTGACAAATTTACCGTTAGATTACATTATCTTCATATATTTTTTATGCTTACAAAATTTCAAGGTGATCAAAGATTAATAGGCATGTCATCAATCAATTGTTTATATTCAGGTTTTTGTAGTTTAAAATAACGCATAAAAGATGAGTTTAAAGATAAAATAGTAAATTACACCCGATTGGCATGAAAATTGGCATGCATGTTAATAACATATAGAACATGTAATCCAACGGTTGGATTTTGAAAATATGAATTTAGTAATAAATTATTAGGTCTTGTAACATTTTTTAGAGTTACATCAGGTGTAACTTGAACCCAGCCCTATATTTCTTAATTAGATGTGAATTTTGACAAATCTACCGTTAGATTACATTATCTTCATATGTTTTTCATGCTTACAAAATTTCAAGGTGATCAAAGATTAATAGGCATGTCATCAATCAATTGTCTAAATTCAAGTTTTTGTTGTTTAAAAGAACGGATAAAAGATGAGTTTAAAGATCTAATGGTAAATTACACCTGATTGGCATGAAAATGGGCATGCATGTTAAGAACATATAGACCATGTAATCCAATAGTTGGATTTTCAAAATTTGAATTTAATAATAAGTTATTGGGTGGTGTAACATTTTTGAGAACCATTATAGTGCCTACTGTGGTTTTAAAAACCGATTCAAACAAAGAACCAAAAAAGTGACTGGTTATCAGTTTTTTGGTCTGGTCGGTGATGCCATAAATATTTATTTTATAATTATAAAATTAAAAATAGAATGAGTTTATTACTAATAATATTGAGGTAAAAATTTGCAAAAGATTTATGTGGGTTTTCACATCTTATATTTAGAAAATAAAAATAGCAAAATGTAAAAATGTAACATTTAGTGATACTTTCATTTAGATTTAATTATTTTTCTTCAAAATGGACCATCACATATGTCGAATTGTAATCTTAAAAATAAAATGTTTATTATTTGTTTATATGTGGCTCTCATTCATTCTATATTAAAAACTAAAAAACAAAGGTGTGGCTCTCTTTGATTTGTTGTGTATACAAATAACACTACCAGACTAGCAAAACAGTGAAGCACACATTCTGTAAACTAAAAGTAGATGTTCAGTTTTTTCTTTTGAGTAGTGAATAGCACGTAGTGAATTTTTTTTATTTCTTTTTGTGCGGTGACCAATTTTCAGGCAGGTTCTAAATTTTTTAGGTTTTTTTTTTCATTATTTTTTATTGGATAAAATTTATGTATAGTATTTTAGGTGCTGTTGCTTAAGTTTCTCTCTTAAGATGCTTCCATGTGGCTACTTAATTTTAAAAATACACTTCCATCATGAGAAAAAAGCCAAGTTATAAAATCTTAAGAAAGAGATCTAAGTAATAGCATTTGAGTATTGTAGTTGACTCTTACCTTTTTTATTTTTTTTATTTGTGTAAACAAAACACTGTTACTCTCTCTTTCTCCTCTCATAGACAGACCTACGCGTAAACATAGGTTACATGCTAGTATTAATTAATTTAAACTATAATTTTAATTTACTATTTTTGTTATCATAACTATCAATTTTTGGAAAGCATATTAAAAAAATGTGTTTGTGTGTTTTTTTTCTTTTTTTGCTCTTTAAAACTTATCTACAGTGTTAGAATAGATTAATTTAGTTTCCACATACAAATAACGTGTTGTTTAGTAGTCTATTGGTAGCACGTCTTTGTGGAATAACACTCCCTCAAGGGTTCGATTCCCAGCGCCGACACAATTTTAGCCTAATTTTAATTTTCAGCTTTTTTTTTTTTTTCAGCGCCATGCCCAATTTTCAGCGCTAATAATTTTAGCTTAATTTTTTTTTTCAGCGCCAATAATTTTAGCTTAATTTTAATTTTCAGCGCCATGCCCAATTTTCAGCGCTTATTTTTTTTTCATTTATTTTTTATTTGAAAAAACAAAACCCTAACTATCTTTCTTGCTCCTCTACACTACTCACGCGTTTCTGCCTCCCACAGATTGGTAAGCTCTCTCTTCCATTGATCCTCTCTCTCTTCCTCCCTCATTTATATCTCTTTGTACATTCACATTCACTTCTCATGTATTACTGTTTCTTTTCTGCGAATAGTGACTTTGGAGTTATTGTTTTGTGTTTCCATCTGATGCTCACTTAACAAAAAAAAAAAAAAAAAAACTGAATATTTCTTACTGTTTGCTGCCAGAGTGGTTAAATGATGGACATAGACAATCCAAGAATTTTGTAATGCCAGGGTTTTGATTTGATTCCTATCTTGTTGAAGTTCATTAAAATTTGTGAGTTTCCTCCAATCTCATGTTCTTCTCTTCTTAACCTTCAGATTTCTCTATTTTGTGTGCTTGCTAGATTTCTTGAATTTATAAAAACTGTGATTACAATGCAATAGAACAAAATGACTGTGTTCTTGAAGATTATTGAACTTAATAAGTCAGGCACCATCTTTTATCTTCTAATATTTCATTCTTCTTTGTTAGGTTCAAAATTTGTGGCAAATTGATGTCAGTCAGAGCTTGAGGACCTTGCACATGTTATGATTGTCATTGAAGTTGGATTCTTGAAGGTTTTATTAATCTATCTTTTTCTATGCTGCTCATTTTTTTTCTTTTGCATCTTTAATGCATTGGAATGAAATCATGCATCCTGGAGATTTTCTCTTTCACACATTTAAGACTATAGATGAGTTCAATGATAAATATTTAGAAAACTATAATGAATGTTTTATTATATCTACTTTTGGTTTATGTGCAGTTGTATTGTTGCTTTCATTAGGACTAAAGATCATTTTTGTTGGACAAGGCTAAATGCTTAGGGATTTTAATTTTTAGCTTTTATATGCAACTTTTTAAAATTTTACATTTTCAAAGTTTTTCAAAATATAAATATATTTTAACACAATTTCAATAAAATTTTTTGTACAAAAGATTAGATAAACAGTTGAAACCAACAGGCAGTTAGTTTTATTTTATCTAACTCTAATTGATAACTCTAATTTCACTTTTAAAAATTGTTCATGCAAGGGTAATATATTTTTGCCAATAAAAAAAAGGGTAAAGTAGTATGGCAATAAATAATAATCCTATGTTTTTGCCAATAAAAAAGAGTAAGTAGTTTGGGCGTAGTCCATCAAAGATTATTTTTGTCAACTTATTTTACTATTCAGTTTATTTTTGTTATTATTTATAAGATTCATTGTATTTTTTGGTACTGTTCATGGGTTCTATTATACTATTTCAGCTAACATTTACTTTTATCTACCATACTTCAATAAAAATTTTGCAGTTTTAGTAAAATAAACGGATTTTAAACGTAACACCAAAACTTAAAAAAAAAAAAAATCCAATTTATTCCCTAACCACCCCTACGTACTTCTTTCTCCATCTTTTGATATAGAGTCAAAACAAGTTGTTGGAAGAAATTAAAAGAGTTAGAGAGGAGCGGGGAACTTTCAAGCAGTGTTAAGTGTTGTTTGTGCTTAGGGAGCAAATTAGATATTTTTGAGAAGTCTTAGCAGTACTTGGTATTAGCCCAAACTAAACTTACGGAAGTGTGAATATGCATTTTGAGATTTCATCAAAGGAAATATATATAGTTTGGGACATGACAGAAGGAGTGTCAAGTTTCCTTAAGGAACTAATCTGGACTACATTTTACTTTGTATAGCATGCATGTTTATTAATTTTCCATTTTCTATATTAGTTTATTATCACCTTCATCAAGTGTCCTTTCTAGACTTTTTTAACGATAAATCCAATTATACTATAAATTAAAGTTGTTAGTGTTTATATATTATATATTCACAGAGTAGTTAAGGGTGTACCAAATACAGTGTACAGTGGCGTGTGTGATTGATTGACCGACGTGAATCCAGGAAATGTCTTTTTGTGGGGAGTTATGTCACAATTTATGCCACAACTTACTAATATGGCGAGTTATAATTGGTGAAGAAGTGTTCTCATATGAACCTACTGTCACCTCTTCACATTATAGGTCTATATAGAGACATTCTTTCACCAATCATAATTTACTACATGAATAAATTGTAGCACAAATTGTGACACCTTCATTAATGAAAGCTAGAAGTTGTCTTGGGAGTAAATTTTAACGATAAAGGTCCAAAGGAGGTTTAAAAAAATTACAGGAAAAAAGTGGCAATTTTGTTTGATTCCAAAATCTGATGAATTATCGTGTAATCTTATTGGGTTATAAAATCAATCAATCACTGAAAACAACCTTTCATTAAAGAAAACAAAACGTTGTGAACTCATCTTTAGCTTTTTGATTAGTAAAATATTTAAATAGCACTTCCACGTATCTTGCAAAAAGAAAAAGGGCTGAGCAATAAGTAATGACCATCTTTTGCTAAAAAATATGAAATTGTGATACTGTTAAACTTGTGAGTAGTAAGTAAAATGTTTTTATCAACCATCAAATGTTATTGATGTATTTTCCTTTATACTTGTGCAGATATGGGATTGGTGGCAAAAAGATAGCCTCCGTGGGACTACTTGAACTCAAATAATTTTCTACAAAGTTTGGAAGCTAAGACATCATTTGTATATAAATGATTGTAATTACTTTGTGAACATCTTTATTACATTTTTAGATTGTATGGATGTTTTTTTATGGATTTGGTTAGAAATGAATGGATGTGTTTTTATTTTATTTTCTTTATTTTATGCATTTGGTTAGAAATGAACAGGTTAATGTAATGGCAAGTAAATAAATGTAAAGAATATTAATAAAAAAATAAAATTGGTGATGATAATTTTCTTCGCCATATCTGACTATAAGCAAAAATTGGTGACGAAATAATTCGTCACTTGATCTATTGAAATTCAAAAAAAAAAAAAAAAAAAAAAACAATCGGTGACGCAAAACTTCGTCACCTAATCTATTGAAATTGGAAAAAAAAAAATACATTTGGTGACAAAATATTCCGTCATTGAAAATAAGGTTTAGTGACGAAAATATTAGGTGACGAAAAACTTTCATCACCTATCATTTTTTATTGGTGATGAAAAAATTTCGTCACCTATCATTTTTTTATTGGTGACGAAACATTTTCATCACCAATACATTCTGTGATGGAGTTTAGGTGACGAATGCTGTTTCGTCACCATACGTATTTGGTGACGAAATAAGGACATATTGTGACAAAAGGTTTCGTCACCATAGTCCACTTTTGTTGTAGTGATTAAAGACCAAAAATTTGCTGTTGGATTTTTTTTTTTTTTTTTTTCCGAAGTTTATGCTGGGCTTAAAAAAAAAAAAAGGCCAACTTCAAGTGAGGGCATGCAAATTTGTATTGCAGGGGTTCAATTTTTTTTTAAAAATATTTTATATATATATATATATATATATATATATAATTTCAGGTTAGGGGGTTCATTTGAACCCCCTGACTACAACGTAGCCCCGCCCCTAAAATTATGCCCAAGAAATTCTCAATGAAAGGTTGAAATCTTTAAAGTCAAAATAGTTTCCAAACCTCCACCAATCCACAAACACTAGCAACTTTGCCTTTGATTTTGCTTCCTTTCATCAACCTTTAGTCAATGATGATGTAATTGGTTTTGTTGACATGTTGGAACAGATGTCAACCAACAAACAACTCCCTTTATTAACCATTTTTTCCCAAAAATGCCCATCAGGGAATTCCTTGCTCCATGAGGCAACAAGTTTTGGAAGTACTAAGATCACAAAATTCATTGTTGATCAATTCCCTTTCCTTTTTACTGAGAAAAATATTCTAGGGGACAGTGCAGTTCACGTGGCCACAAAAAATAAACATCTAAGAGTTTTAGAAGTCCTCGTTAATAGCTCTACTATAGAGTTGCAAATGAGGAATAGTATAGGAAACACCGCTTAACATGAAGCTATGTTTTTTCCTATTTGTTATGAACCATCAATCTTTTATTTTGGGGAGATCCCAACGCGGCATATATTTTGAAGGAAGACGGAAAATCTCCATTGTGCCTAGCTACTCCCGAAAAGCAAATTGTTGGGCTTCTATTACTAGCACCATATGGGAATCATGGTCTCATTGGAAGGTCTTGACTTGAATTACCATTTTATGTTGCCATAAGGATGGAAAGATTAGGTATATTCCATACTTTTATTTTATCATTTTTTTATTGTCATCCTATTCAATTCTTTTTAATCTTATAAACAATTGAGCATAACGTATATTTGGCAATTTCAATAATAAATAGGTGCCATCTAAAATTATTCCTAATTTGCATAAGTTTTGTGCAATAAAATAAAACATAATGCATTAAATGTTTTGTATCACACTTACTTTGTATTTTCAACTTGGTTTTTTTTTAATTCTAAAAAAGAAAAAAAGAAAAAAACTTTGTATTTTCCACATCGATTGTAACAAACATATTGCATGTCATGCATGTTCTAAATTAATATATTCTAGTTAATTCTTTCAAATGTCTTTCATGTTTTAAAAATATATATTTGTTAACTTATATATATTAGAAGAGGTTTTTAGCAAGAAGCCGTTACACTTCCACGTAAGAGAACAAAAAGGGAAGAGACCTCTACATTTAGCCGCAGCCAATAATTACATTGAGGGCATTCAGTTCATTTTAACAAAATTCAGACAACATGCCCTTGTAAAGAGCCTAAGGGGTGACCTTCCTAACCATATATCAAGCAAGAAGGGACACATTAAGGCTGTTGAAATATTTCTTGAACAGCAATGGTACAATCCATCTAAATTATTGAATAGTTTAGGTCAAAATATATTGCACGTTTCGGCAAAGCATGGGCAAGACATGTTGGTGAAAAACATATTGTCAAACCCAAGGTTTGAGAAGCTTCTAAATGAAAGGGACAAGAATGGACACGCAGCCTTGCATTTGGCCTCAATGAATTTTCATTCAAATGTTGTGTGTACTCTCACGTCGGATATGAGAGTTAACTTCAATCAGCTAAATAAAAAAGGTTTGACAGCTTCGGATATTGTTAGACAAAATGAACAGACAACGAGACAGGTATGACCTTATCATTGAATATTTATCTTATTTTATTTTAGGAGTTTGTCTCATAATATATCAAATGCATAACACACCCTTTAATAAATAAATACATGTGAACGACAGTAGCTTATTAATGTAATTGTCTCTTACATTCTACATTTGAAGTTGTAGTACTACTACTGTCAATATGTGCTCTTCTAGTTCAATATCAACTTCCTTTAAATTTTAACAGTCTTTCAAAAAGCTTAATAAAACATTCCTCGGAAATTTTCCATTTTGAGAAGCCTAAAGATTTTGATCTAGATGAAATGCAAAATCAATTTTGAAGTTGGTGTACCAGTTGAGAGAGAGAGACACGTTGTTTTTCCAAAAATGATTTTTTAAGAAGTTCCAAAACTATTTTTAATTACTTTTCTTAATTATAAAAATTAATACCATAATTGGGACTTTATTAATAGTAATTCTAAGTTTTAATTAAATAAATTTGAAATTTATTTGAAAACTCAATTGTACTAGGTCGTTAGAGGCATGAAATAAATTGTAGTAAAAAATTTAAGGTCGTGTTTTCCATTTTTGCCAAATTAATATTACCATTGCATGCCAAGTTAACTCAAATAACTTTTTGGTTTTTCCTCAATTAGTGAGTTACATATATTTATATATTGTCTAACTTTCCTTGCTGTTATTGACCGATTGGGCTTTAACGACAGCTGGCACACCCATGAGCATTAAGGGATCTAAAATTCTGTCAAGAAAACCAAGAACGCGATCAAGATATCGCATGATTAAGCACTGGTTCGATATTCTTTTAATGATATCAATTTTAGTTTCATGTGCTTTTCGTGATATACTAGTTATTTGTCTTATTTAAATTTTTTTTTTTGGACAGAATGAGGGCGAGATCGATGCAGACAGAGACAGTCAATACACAACCAAATAAAAACATTATGTATCTAATAGATCATTATATCAATTTGATTTTTTCTTTTCTTTTTTTAGAAACCTATTAAATTATTAGTATTGGACTTGGGCTCTGGACTGGACCAAGTATTTCTTGTAATTTTTAATTTGTGTGGCAATATAATATTTCTTTCTTGTAACTGTTAATCCGTGTCACAATTTAATATTTCCTATGAGTGTTGTACAAAGTCGAGTCCAAATTTAGTAACTACTAGTGTTGGCAGCATGTGCTTGGTTAATTGGAGGATTTTATTCTACTAATATATAAGCAAATCACATAGTTATATATTGTAAAATCTTTTACTGTTTCCTAAACCTATTTAAGACTAAAAAAAAATGTAATTATTTATTTATTTATTTATTTTTATAGTTCTTATACGTGCAACATTACATGATTTTGTCAAAGTAGGTGGTAGATTGATGGCTGTTTATTATATTTTCTAAAAATAAAATAGTGTTGATGTGAAAAATTGTGGAGCTTCCAAACCTTAGATGACACAATATAATAAGGTTAACAACAAGTTAAAGGATTCGATTATATAATATTTATAAATTAGTAAATTAGGCATGATCTATTTTTAAATGTCGCATGCAAGTCATTAGTACTTGGCCAAAAAAATAAATAAAAAAATTGCTAGTCACTTGATTAGTTTTGATATTGGAGGATCTTTGCAACATGCCTAAAAGTAATGTCTTTATTTTATTATTTTGAAAGTTAGCAACTACGTTATCCAAAATGGATCTATAAAATCTAGTGCCATTAGGTAAAGGCCCCCAAACTACGTGTCACGTCTCCCACATACGTTATAAAAACCCCAACCTTTACTACCTGCCTTTCTGTCTTTCTCACCCTAGCTTTCTCAGTGAATTGAACATGAGTTCTAACTTCTAATTATCAAAAGTCGCCTTCAGGTAAAATATTTAGTGTGTTTGTTTAACCTTTTTTTTCTTGGGAAAAATGCTATGCATATAATATTTTCACAACAATTTTCTAATAAATCTTATGTGGTAAGTTGTTATTGGTTGTTATGAGTGAGTAAAAAGGTAATTTAAGTTGTGAATTCAATTTAGAACCAATAACAGCTCTTTTTGGTAATAGAATAAAAAACTTTATTTTTTGAAAATAAAACTAATAACAACTTACCATTTATAATTTATTATAAAAGTATTAAGAAAATATTGTGTACAAGGTTATTGGACCGTACAATTGTGACTAATATTGACAATTTAAAAAGTTCCTCATTGACCAATATATGTGTATTACATTATTGCAAATGTTTGAGTTCGTGCAGAGGCAAAGCCACGTCAAACGAAGAAACTGAGCCCTTCAAACAGTTCAAAGCAGGTTACAGAAAACCCTCCTGTGGCTATAGACTGCGATACCTCTTCTGCTTTAGCCCCCAATCACTCTTCTCCTGCTTCATTGATATTTGTTCGTGGTGAAACTAGTTTCTACAAAATATGGCTAAAGAGCCTTAGATCCTAAAAAATGTAGTCAAATGTTTATCGAAAGAGAAAAAAAAGAAAAACTATATAGTCAATTCGTCTACTTTTAAACTATTTATTAAAATGTCACTCTTTACGATAAATGAATAAAGTAACACAAATTACAAGTTCAATTGTTTCTGAAAAAATATGAAAATGATAAAAAAGAAGTTCTTATTGAATTTCTGTGACAAGCGTATGTTAATAAGATAAGTCCTGCATGTATTAGAAAGCTAGCAAATGTAAATTTTAAATCATTCGTTATCCCATTCCAAATTGTCTTTCATATCTAAGGAATTTTTTTTTGGTTTGATGTTGATTTTGTTCTTAGAGTAATGGCACCGGTGTGTGTGTCAACATATTAAAATTTTAGCACTTGGCACAGTAATAACCAAATACTAAAAAACCACCTACATCACTTGTTCAAGTGCTAAAAAATTTGGTATTGATCTACAATTCCGTTCTATTAATTCTCCTCTAAAAAAATATAACATTGAGCCAGCTAAAATGTTACTTTTCTTATTTTAATATATCATCTATACTACTATTTAAAGGGCTTCCTCTATTTGGAATGGATTTTTTCGTGATTTAAAAATACCCATACATTCCTATGTTTAAGTAGAGACAATCTAAAAGAAAATCCAATAAAAATACATTTCTAACTTCCATGTAAAACATTACCTACAAAATAGGACTATTTTCCCTTGGTTTTTAAATTCAATCTAAATTTCAAATTTATTTAGTCAACAATTTTAAAATCTTTATTTATTTATTTATTTTACAATTTGTTTAGCAGAGGATTCTAATAGTCCACTACCCACTATCCACAACTTCTCCTAAACTCTAATTACAGTTTTTATTTTTTCTTTTAAAAAAAAATCACTTTTTTTATACAATTTGTTTAGTATAGGATTTTAATAGCCCACTAACCAAGTTTCAAAACGAAATAATATCCCACTAACCACAAGTTCTCCTAAACTCACTATAAGATGATCACATGCTCGCTTAAATGGACTGCAAAAGTAAGGCAAAATAAAAATTATTCGAGAGTTAAATGTGATGAGTAATAGATAGATAGTAGCAAAAGTAGTAATGGTTGAAGTAATTAATTAAAATTTAAAATAATATGAAGAGTGGAGATTTTATTTATGATATGAAAAAAAAAAAAATTACTTCAAAAAATTGTTTTATAGCACAGATCTTGTTCTTCAAAATTCCCAGTGTAGAAATTGAGGTAGTAAGAAATGTGATGATATGCATTTGTGCCTTAACCTTAATTTTTTTTTTTTTTTTTTTAATTTGAAGTTTGTATTATAAACAAAACAAAATTGAAGAAGTGTGGTGATTATTTTTTTAAGTTGTAATAGAATGGCTGATTTGGATTTTAAAAAAAAAAAAAAAAAAAAAAACTACTTAGGATAATAATAATTTTTTTAAATACACTAAACTCATAACTCAACGTGACAAATTGGGTGTATTTTTGATAGAATTTAAGCTGCGTAAAAAAATGTGAGAAAGCGAAATAAAGAGAAATATTTTTTAAGTAGACTAAAATTTCAGAATTTAAAATTTTATAAGTTTACTTAGATAAATGAAAAATACTAGTGGATAATTGGATATTCTTTATACTATATGGGATAATATTATAAAAATAATAAATAGGATGATGGGATAAGGATAAAAGTTTTTTTTTTTTTTTACCTAATTTTTTTGAAAAACCGTAGTATATAAAAACTTGCGGCAATTTCATTTTTGAAGTTAGGAAAAAAAAAAAAAAAAAAAAAGAAGACGAAGAAGAGTACATTAGTGGAAAAGAAGCAGTTTTATTTTTATTGTAAAAAATGATATTTTATTTTCCTAAGCAGCAAACCTGATAACCAAAAGGGAAAAATATTTCAAAAATAAAAAGAAATATGTATGACAAATTAAAAATTAATATACAAAATAGAATCCTAATTATGCCAAAAGAAATACATAGTTTCAAAGAAATTTAAAGCAATCCTTATTGCAAACTAAAGCTAAAATTTAAACTTTTCCCACTAAATAAAAAGCAAATAAAAATATGAAAACATATGTTTAAACGAAGGTAAAATAGCACCAGCGGTACTTGCAAGTTGGTAGGACGTATTTAAAATGATCACATGCTCTCTCCAATGGACTGCAAAAGTAAGGCAAAATAAGAATTAATCGAGAGTTAAATGTGATGAGTAATAGACAAATAGTAACAAAAGTAGTAATGGTTGAAGTAATTAATTAAAAGTAAAAATAATATGAAGAGTGGAGATTTTATTTATGATATGAAAAAAAAAAAATCTGATAATATTATTGTATAGCGTAGATCTTCTTCAAAATTCCCCGTGGAGAAATTGAGAGAGGAAGTAATGTGAAGATATGCATTTATGCCCTAATCTTGATTTTTTGAATCTGAAGTATGAATTAGAAACAAAAGAAAATTGAAGAAGAGTGGTGGTTATTCTTTTAAGTTGTATGAATGGATGATTTGGATTAAAAAAAAAAAAAAGGCTCAAGATAATAATAATGGTTTTTTTAAATGCTCTTAACTCAACATGACAAATTGGGTTTATTTTTGATAGAATTAAAGGTGCATAAAAAATGTGAGAAAGAGAAATAAAAAATATTTTATAAGTAGCCTAAAATTTAGGATTTAAAAATTTAATAAGGTTGCTTAGATAAGTGAAAAATAGTAGTGGATATCTAGATATTCTTTTACCTACATGGAATAATCTCATATAAATAAATAAAAACTAAATCGGATGGTGGGATAAGGACAAAAGATTTTTTTTACCTAATTGTTTTTAAAAATAGGGGTATAGAAAAAGTTGCGGCAATTTCATTTCAGAAATTATGAAAAAAAAAAAAAGGAAAAAAAGAGAGAGTACATTAGTGGAAAAAAAAAAGAAAAAAAAATGGTATTTTTATTTTTATTAAAAAAAAGTTGAATTATACTTGACTACTAACATGAGAGAGAAATGTGGAGGTAGGAGAAATGTGGTTAGAAAAAATTGATTTCATATTTAGCTAAAATTTAGGAGTTTTTAAATTAGTAATTAGAAGTATTTAACCCTATTATTTAAGCTTTACAAATTGGTAAATTTGAGAGTATTTTGGGCATCAAAATTGAGGATTACAAACAAGAAAAGCCACTTAAATAGTAGTAGTAGTAGTATAGATGCATAGTTTTTATATTGTCTCTTCATTGTTCTCACTCTCATTTCTCTCTGTTGCTCGAACCATGTTCTACAAAAGGAATCAAATTCTGTCTTTGTTTTTTGTTTTTTCGTAAAATTTACAATTGTGGTTGTTGTATGTAATTAAATTTTTTTTTTCCTTCCCATTATTTTAAATTTAATTTTTATGAACATGTTGTGAGTGAGATTGCGTTGCCATTAGAGTCTAATACAATATACCATCATCAAAATCCAAGAAGAAGAAACTCTATTTACAAAAGAAAAAAACTTCTTTATCACAGCTACTAGCAATCTATCTTTTGATGAGGATTTCACAATTCACAATAGGTTTTTGTTGAATATTGGTGCTGTGGATGCCCCCAAAAACTTTTCTAGTTTTGTCGCACATTGGGTCCTTGGCGACGTGACTCAGGTGTGCTTGTGTATTTAGAGTGGAGTGTGTGTGTGTGTGTGTGTGAGTCCATTTTTCTTATTTTTATTTTAGGCGTCGCCACCAACCATTGGTTTTGTATTAGGTGTAATTGGTCACCTAGATGTCTAATTTTATTGTAAGTTGACCAATTAATTAAACCAAATTTTGAAGGTTTACTAATTAAGACCAAAAGTCTTTGAACCAAAGATCTTGAACTTGGAAGTTTGGTTTTGTGTGGGGAATGTGTTAGGAACCCCACAACCCCTATCCGAAGATGGTACCTCATTTTAATTTATTCCAAATGTTAACTTTTAATGAAAAAAAAATAAAAACAAACCCAACACAAAGAAAATATAGAGTTGGAAGAGTAGCACATTGTTGTCATCCATCATTTTCTTTTTTTATTCATGCAAAAAGATGACAAAAAGAAACTAATTAGTGCCAAGAAATGTTAGGGACAATGTGAGCTTATAGGGTGTTTAAAGACTCAAGAGGATGAGCTTTGAACACAAATCTGCAAACTATAACTATTCTAAGAAAAGTTTTGGAAATAAAAGTTACAACGTTAACTTTATTATTTAGGAAAAACACATTCTTTCTTAGAAAAGATTTTATTGTAAGGTTTTGAGAAAAAACATTTTCTTTTTTACATGGTAAAAGTGTTTTAAGAAAAAATTTTATTTTTTAAAACCCTTTTTTTGAAAACATGTATTTTTTGAAAGAAGCGTTTTTTGAAAACATATTTTTGTGTATAGGAAAGCACTTTCGGAAAAATTTTATTTTTGAAAACACTTCCTTAAAAAAAATTTTGAAAATATTTGTTTTATTATTTTTAGGTTTTGGGTCTCCTCTAAAAACATATTTTGATTTATTGTTTTATTTTTTTTAAACGGCTTTTTTGTTTTCGAAAACCATTTTCGGAAAACAATTTCTAAAAAAACAGAGATTTGGTTTTGAAAACAGATTTTTATAAAAGAAATTTTTTGTAAACAGTTTTTTTCTTTTATTAAAATCTAATTCTGCTAACAGTTTTTATATTATTTTTAAAACAGTTTTGAAAACAATATATATATATATATATATATATATATATTTTTTTTTTTTTTTTCATTTTGAAAACAGATTTTATATTTTGAAAACAGTTTTATTTTTTTTTGAAAGAAAAAAAAGTTTTGGGTTCCCCTTTTTTTAAAACAGATTATTTTTAATGGTGAAATTTATTTTAGAAGAGGGAAAGCATTTTAAAAAAAGGTTTTTGTTGTGAAAAATTCTTAGAAAGGAAAAGCTTTTAAGAAAAGATTTTTCTTTTGAAAGCTTTTAAGAAGAAACAACGAAAAACACATCATTCAAAAAGACTCTTTTTATTCGAAAAACTTCATTTTTCTTTTTAGAAAGAAAGAAAGAGGTGGGAAAGAGAAAAAAACATTTTCTTAGAATAGTGTGTAAGTTAATTGTTTTACCCAAGCATGTTTATTTTATGTCACATTGTTAATGAGAAATGTAAAGAGACAACAATAATAAAGTGCAGAAAATAAATCTAAAGGAAAATAAAGAGCTTGAAATTTAAATGACATTGTGGACTAATGAAGTCGCCACCTAGTTTAGGTATAGGAACCATATTGGGCCCTTTGGGCCAATCACTTACACACATGAATCCATGTACCAGATTATGGGTCCGGAGTTTGGGTATGACCTGGGAAGATGTTAGGCACCCAAGAATTCCTGGCTTGTGGGCTGACCTCCATTATGTGTTGTTAGACCATATTTAATTAAAGATTTTATTAAGAGAGCCCTAATCCTTAACCTAATTATACATCATGTACTTAAGGAAAATAAAACACACAACATGTTAAAGATCACATCACAACATAAAAGAAAATAAATAAAACAAAATAAAAATAAATAAATTAAACATTGCAAGTTGACAATTAAAGAAAACACACAAGGAAAAAAATATCAAACAAACTAAACATGGCAAAAATACTTAAACAAACATGGAAAGTAATTAAAGCCAAATAATTAACCTAAAACAGAGTCAAACAGAATTGAGGATTATGTGAAAAATGATTAAAATAAATAAAAATAAGATTTTACCTTAATCTAGATTCAAGGTGTATGCACATACTCAACTATGTGTACGCATGGTTGAACCACGCGCATGCATCCTTTAACACAGATTCAAAAAGTTACACTTTTAGAGATTTCATCATTCAAAGATATTAAAACAGAAATCAAACAAGCATATTAGAACCCTAAACAATTAAACAATGTAAAACTAGATTAATACATATCAAACATAATTATGAACATCAAACAAGTCCAATAAAATAAATATAAAAACTTTGTTAAGAAACTAATGTGAATCCTATTGAACAAAGAAAGAGTTCATGAAAAGAACACTCATCTTGCTTTATATTATGAGTTTAGAGTTTGTTTAACGGATTCCTCAATGCCTACAACACAAGGTTAGATTGATAGGGCAGGAATAATCAAAGAACACAACAATGGTTAGTAATCACAACTCAAGAACTAAGTTTATTTGAACAAGTTTTGAGAAAACAATTTAGAAAAATAGTTTCTGCCTTAGAACTAACTAAAGAGAGGCTTTAATTTTGTAAAAAAACGTTCTAAGGTGCTGCCCTAGTGTTTCGAAAACAAAAAAAAGGGTTTTACAGAGATGGAGGCCAAAAAATAACTCTCTCTAGTTAGAGTTTAGATTGGAGGAATAAGATGAGTATTTATAAGTTAAAATTAGGGATTTTGGGGTTTTTATTTGCCTTTGGACGTTCCAAGGGTCTATGGGCCCGCCCACATCAAAGCATTATGTTTTGGGCCTTCAAAATGTAGTTTGAAAACCTAGAAAATCGAACTGCCCAGTTGGCCTAGCTTTAAATAGTCATAACTCACTTAATATGTGTCCAAATTAGGCAAATTTTGTATTCAAACTGAAGCCCAGGATGTCTACTTTCCAATGAAACAAATCTCATTAAATTGTGGATCAAAATTTATGGTCAAAACAGTGAGAAAATGTCATTTTTCAGTATTGATTTCAAAATGATTTGAGCACTTTTGAGTTGTGATTACTTCCAAATTATTATGAACTCTTTAATAACCCTTGGTTGACATATGTCAAGCTCATCATTGGGGCCGGGGACCAAAATTTATTAATGGATACGAAATGCGGTGTATACAAACATTAAAATAATAATAATAATAAAAAATTGGAATTTAAATGTCATAAAAGTAAAGAGCTTGGAATATTATAAAGATTGATAAATTTTTTTTTCTCACTTAAATAGATTTTAATCTCTTTCAAGCCTTATAGATTCTTTAACTGTTCAACATAAAAATAAAAAATAAAAAAAGAGAGTTGTAAGCCATCACCATTCTTATGAGACATACTCATACTATGCTCTAATGGAGGTTTAAATACCATTTAAGTGAGATAGTAGGAAATCTATTTTTGTAGCTATCTATATATATGTGTGTGTGTGTGTGTGTGTGTGCACGCGCGCAATAAAATAAAAGGGGAGAGGGAATGTGCAAGAAATTAAATAGGATGACATAAAATAAAAGGGGGTAGGAATTGCTTGAATGTAAATGAGATAGAATAAAATAAAAGCGGATGGGATTGCTTGAAAGTGAATGGGCTGACATAAATTAAAGGGCAATAATAATAATATCCCTAGATGCTTAGCTGCGATGTGATTTCTTTTTTTAAATTTCAGGCCCACTCTTCGCACAGCTATTGGAGGCCTTTCCGAGCTTCATTTCGTTCAAAATTTATATGCATGGAAAGCTCTGGATGTCTAGTTTCCAACAGTCTTGGCCTTGCTTAATTTGGAGCTACAATTTGAGATATCGAACTTGGAAGGAAGGTGGCGCAAAGCTGAAATATTCAAGACATTTTTTCTTGAAAAATTCATATATATATATCTTCCAATTCAAAACAGATATCGTTGAGCCCTTTGATGAAAATTAGCTAAGACATTGTTAGGGTTTTCGGTATTTTGGTGATATCTCATATGTTCTAACTTTGATTTTGGCTTGTAAACTATTGTTTCAAAGGAAAAAATATGACCTACGAGACGGTCCAAAATTCAACACAATCCAATAGCCGAATAAAAAAGTCAACATTTTGACCATTCTCAGTTAGGGTTTTGATCTTAATTGCTGTAAAATGGATCTTCCAATCATTGTGACTTTTTTATTCGCCATGTTAACGAAGTTTAAAAAAAAAAAAATAGAATTTTTAAATGTTAAAATTTTGATTTAAGGGTTGAATCAAAAGTAAACTTTTAACTATTAGTCTCAACCGTTAAATAATGATTGCATCGAATATCAACCCCTTAAATGATACTAGCCTCTAAGCACGCGTGTGAGGCTCTTGTATTTTTTTTTTTTTTCTCTAAACGTTAATGATTTCTATTCATCATAATTTGGAGTTGCTGCATTTTTCAATCACAAAAATACCTAGAAGTGTGATGAAATTTATGTGTTTGTGGGTGAATACGATGCCATGCCAAATACCATTTTAACACATAAGAACTTATTTTTTTCTATTTTAACACACCACTTTACAATACACCATACATTAGATATTCTATTCTTTCTTTCAACACATTAAAATAAGGACAAAGTTTAGTTACAAAATTTGTTGTAGGCTTAGGCTACAACCTTATTCAATATCTTTTTATTGGAGGTAAATTTTAACAAATCCACCATTAGTTTGCATCTTCTTCTTATATCTTCCATACTTGCAGTTTTTCTAGAAAATTAAAGATCAATAGCTATGTCATCAATAAGTTATTTAAATTGCAAGTTTTTGTAGTTTAAAATTATGCATAAAATATAAACTTATAGATCATATAGTAAATAATATCTGATTGACACAAAATTCGACATGTGTATTAAGAGCATAAAGACCATGCAATTTAATGGTTAAAATTTCAAAATATGTAGTAATGTTTATTTTATTCAGTAAGGTTGTAGTCTTAGGTTACAACTAATTTTATACCTAAACTTTATCCTTAAAATAATAAATAAAATACATTAAAATAACCTTAAAAAAAATCCTACAATATATATATATATATATATATAAATAAATAAATACAAAATCCCCCACCACCCATAAATCACCCCTACCACATTCAACAACCACCAAGCACCACACAAAATCAACCATCGACCACCAATATCAGCCACTGTAAAAAAGAAAAAAAAATAACCACAACTACTGAGAGAGAGAGAGAGAGAGAGAGAGAGAGAGAGAGAGAGAGAGAGAGAGATCTTAAGTAATCGGCAGCGGCTTAGGGAGAGGAGGCTGGGCAAGATTGGTGATGGCTTAAAGAGAGGGGGTTAGGTGATCAACGACAACTGGTGAGACGCGGTCAACCAAGGTTGGTAGCTTGGCAAAAGTCGTTTGGTGAGACCGGAGGTGACATTTAAGGCTGATATCAGCGACATGTGATGTGGTGATACCAAAGGAGAGGTAGCAATATTAGAGAAGAGATCAGCAGTGAGATTGGTGGTGAAAGTGAGAGGAGAGGCTGATTCTTAAAACATAGAGGAAGAGAGGCTGAAAGTGAATGAGAGAGGCTAAGGGTTCATCTGGGAATAGCTTATTTAGCTTAAGCTAAAAACTTTTTGCTGAAAGTGTTGTAAAAAAGTTGAAAAATAAGCTGAATAGTACAATGGGACCTGTGAATAGTATCAAAAAATGAAATGAGACCAATAAATAGTAGCAAAAATTAGCTAAAATTGCAAGTAAATTGAAAATTTCAGCCAATCCCAAACGAACACTAAGAGTTTGAGAATGAATGAGAGAGGAAGAGTCAAAGAGAGAGTGAATCAGATGGGTCATGGGTGAGAGAGGAGTGGGAAAAGTAGAATAAAAAAATATTAAAAGATTTTAGCATTTCTATCTGTATAGTTCTATTAGAGCACTAGCATTAGGTGTCCTAAATGCTGAACTTTTAGCATTTAGCACATCAAATACAAAAAACCAACCTTCATCAGATGTTTCAAATCTCAAAACTTTTAGCATGAGGCTACAGTGCAATTCCAAATATAAGATGGTACGAACAACAAATGCTAAAAAATTATAGTTATTTTTTTTTGCTACAGTCCTTTTTTATTTAAGTAGAGACAAACTAAAGGACAACACTGTAAATATATATCTCTATTTCTCACCTAAAACATTTCCTACAAAATAGGATTACTCACCCACTAACCCACTTATTCAAAACAACTATACCTTTACTTTTTATTTAAATAGAAAAATAAGTTTAAAAAAAAGTTAAAATGCCTACAAAAAATAAGCCAACACCATGCAATTACAAATTTCACAAGACCTGTTTCTATCTCTAACTCCCACCCAAGCCAAAAAACAAGAACCCACTCCCCACACAAAGTTATTGCTAAAGCTACCCACATTCAAAATTGTCCTATCAATTCTTCAGTTTTCTTCTAAAAAGAAAAAGACTGATCGTCACTTTTGATGGAAATTAGGCCATCCTTATTTCCTCTTCATTAGAATAATGGCCACAAGACTACAATGGTGGTGAGTATTTTGATCCAATTATATTCATTTTTTTTTGCCACAGGTCTTTTAGAAATCTATTTGTTTTACACTATTATCTATTGTCATTACTATATGGGGATTTTTGCATAACAAGAGATTGACTTGATGAGGGTATGTTATATTTTGTCAAATTTCTCAACAGTGGTGGGTCTCTTATCCTGTTAACACACACACACACACAGATATATATATATATATATATATATATATATATATATATATATATATATATCTTTTATTAAACTCCTATGCATGTCCACTCCATTGGTGAGGTGTTGGTTGTGTAACCATGATTCTATTGTTTGGAATTTGTAAGGTTGAATTTAATCAACCATCTTATTGGTTTTATTCCGTGCCAAATTTGCTTGTAATTCAGCAATTAGTAACCCTGTATTTAGGTGGGTTTGTTGTAAGGGTAGTGAGTGAGATAGAGTGTTGAATGCTCAAGAGTGTGCAAGAAGATAGAGTCTCACGGCTGGATCTTGCGGGTGACTCGCGGCTGCAAGTCGCCAGATGCAGCACACGTGCCAAGCTAGCTAGAATTTGAACAGTCATGCTAGTTGGAGCACTATAGGACAAAATAGGACAACTGGCCATTCGATTATCTCGCAACTGGATCTCGCGACTCAGTCAAGTCGCGAGGCCTAGCCGCGAGCCAGCCCTGTTTTGAAAAACCTGACGTTTCACATTCCTCTCTCACCCTAGTATATATACCCCTTATACCCACAAAAGAGAGAGAACTTCTAGAGAGAATTTTGAGAGAGAAACCCTAGAGTAAAATAAGATTGATTCATCTACAATCTTTACATAAGAGTCTTTTCAAATTCCTCAACTCTTTTTCTCTCCATTGTCAAACCCTTGAGAGGCATTTTACCAAAACCTTGTTCTCACCATATTCATTACTGTGAGATGGCTGTTTGGTTTTCTGGGAAGCAGTTAGGAAGGAACCAATTTACATTGGTTGATGCTATGGTCAAGTAGCGGAATCTGGGAAGCTAGAAAAGAAAAAGGTTCGGCGCAACCTCGTTGGAGCAAGAAGCTTGGAGGGCTTAGGTGCACTGGGTAGATTAGGCTTGGAGGGTCTGTTGTTGTCCATGTATCCCAACTACATTTTCTAGTGGATTGTTTACCGCTTGGAGGGCGGCGGAGAGGTTTTACGCCGAGGGCTTCGGTTTCCTCTTCGATAACACATCACGAGTTGTCCTTGTGTTTGCATCTTCCTTCCCTTTTATCTTTGCCTTTTATTATCTGCTGTGGGTTGTGATTTTAATTTGGCTTAGATAGTTAATCCAATTTTGTTTTATAGCTTTTGTTCATTTTCTGCACACTAGTTGTTTGATATAAAGCTTGAATTGGTTAATTTGTAAATTGGGGGTCTAAACGTTCAAGGGTGTTTTTACACTATTTGAACTTTCAATTGATATCAGAGCGGGTGCACTTGTTGTGGTTTAATTACCTAAGTGCGATCCTTGACCCCTTTGCTTTGGATGCTGTCATGGAAAATACCATGCTGAATTGTAGTTTAAGTGTTTGTGAAAATGACTATATGAGTATGTTTGAAGGGTATCTTAACAATGAACTAATAGAGTTGTTAAAAACAAAGAAACATGCTAGGATATTTGTTCACATGCTGAAATATTTTGAAAATCAGAATCACATCTTACACAGTAGTATATCTGAATCCAAATCATTGATTAAAAAATACAAAAGAAAGAATAGAATGTTGTGTGAGATGATTAAGAGTCTGAAAATGAAAAGTCAATTTAACAGAAGCATGAAAACTGATGATAATTTTCTGTTTGAAGATCAAGAATGTTTGTCTCATGTGAGCTTATTTGTGCATACCTCATTGAAGGTATTTAATTCATGCTTGTGATATCTTGACAACGGTTGTTCTCATCATATGACAAGGGATAAGTCACTGTTTAAAACACTTAAAGAAAAGGTTGGTGACCATGTGACTTTTGGTGATGGAAGTCATGCTCAAGTTCTCGGTAAAGGGACTATCGAGATACCTGGATTACCTTTGTTGAAAGATGTGTTATACATCAAAGGGCTGAAGGAAAATCTTCTGAGCATCACTCAAATATGTGATGAGGATTTCCTGGTACAATTCTCTAAGAAGGGATGCTTAATCATCAATGAAGAAGGGATTCAAATCTTGGAGGGAAATCGGACTACAGACAACTGCTATGGAGTAGTTCCTACAGCACCCATTTCGTGTAGAAGTGCTCGTGTTGACATGTTGGAACTTTGGCATCACAGATTTAGGCATGCAAATTTCAAACAAGTAGCTAAAGTGTCCAAACTTGAAGCAGTTGAGGGACTTCCTAAGTTTGGAAAGGTGAAAAAGACTATTTGTGGTGCATGTCAAATGGGAAAGCAAACCAAGGTAAGTCATCACAAGGTGAATGTGATTGCTACTTCTCGGTGTTTAGAGCTACTTCATGTTGATCTAATGGGGCCTACCAGAACCGAAAGTCTAGGAGGAAAGAGGTACATCATGGTCATTGTGGATGACTACTCAAGATACACTTGGGTTGAATTTCTTAGAGAAAAATCAGAAGCATGTGAAAGGTTGGAAATTCTGTGCAAGAAACTACAAAACGAAAGAGGGGTCCCCATTGCCAAGATAAGAAGTGATCATGGTAGGGAATTTGAGAATGCAAGATTTGAGTCTTTCTGTGAAAAGAATGGAATCCAAAAGGAATTTTCAGCCCCCAAGACTCCACAACAAAATGGAGTGGTAGAGAGAAAGAATCGGGTGATTCAGGAAATGGCAAGAGTCATGTTACTTAACAAGCAAATACCTCAAAAGTTTTGGGGAAAAGCTGTCAACACCTCGTGTCACATTGGTAATAGAATATTTTTTTGAGTAGGAACAAAGAAGATCGCCTATGAGATTTGGAATGGAAAGAAGCCTAGAGAAAAGTATTTCTGAGTGTTTGGAAGCAAGTGTTATATCCTAAATGATCGGGAGAATCTTGGGAAGTTTGATGCAAGAAGTGATGAAGGTATTTTTCTTGGGTACTCTACTATGAGTCGGGCGTATAGAGTTTTTAACAAGAGAACTAAGACAGTGATGGAGTCCATCAATGTCAAGATAGATGATGCCTTATCTAAGGTGGAGATGATTGATGATGGAGAAGGGCCGAGCACCAAAGAACCCGATGTTGAGGTCGAAGCTCTTGACATAGAAGTTGAAGAATCTACACCAGAAAAAGAATCAACTCCCTTGAACTCAAGAATGGAAACGAGATCGATGTCTAGAACATCAAGTCCTCTTACTCCTTCGGAAGTCCATCCTCCCATCTCACGGAGTGATGAAGTCTCCACATAAAAGAAGCCATCAGCAAGAGTAATTAAGAACCATCCGGAAAGCAACATCATAGGTTCTCTAGATGAAGGTCTTCGCCTTAGAAAAGGAAACATCCTTTTGGCCAATCATGTAACATATCATTGCTACCTTACTCAATTTGAGTCAAAAAGGGTAGAAGAGGCTCTTCAAGATGAGAATTGGGTTGAGTCAATGCATGAAGAACTGAATCAGTTTGTGAGGAATGATGTATGGGAACTTGATCCAAGGCCTGAAAATGTTCATGTCATAGGCACGAAATGGATATTCAAAAACAAAATCGATGAAGATGGAGAGATAATATGGAATAAATCTCGGTTAGTAGCTCAAGGATACACTCAAGTAGAAGGAGTAGACTTTGATGAATCCTTCACTCCTGTAGCAAGACTTGAGTCTATTCGAATTCTCATGTCTATTGCATGCACTATGAACTTCAAACTCTATCAAATGGATGTAAAATGTGCGTTTCTAAATGGATACCTGAATGAAGAAGTGTTTGTGGAGCAACCAAAAGGATTTGAGGATCCTCACTTTCCTGATCATGTGTTGAGATTGAAGAAAGCCCTTTATGGCTTAAAACAAGCACCTAGAGCTTGGTATGATCGGCTTACACAGTACCTCCTAGATAGAGGATTCAAAAGGGGATATGCCGACCGGGATTTGTTTGTCAAAAATGATGAAAATTATCTCCTTGTGGCACAAGTTTATGTTGATGACATAATGTTTGGGGCTACCATTGAAGATCGTGCTATTGAATTTTCTGAGGAGATGAAGAAAAAATTTGAGATGAGTATGGTGGGGGAACTCACATTTTTCTTGGGCCTTCAAGTCAAACAACACAAGGAAGGTATATTCATTTCACAAGAGAAGTATGCTAGAAACATTGTCAAAAAGTTTGGACTAGACTCCAAAAAACATGCCTCCACTCCCATGAGCTCGTCTACTAAACTGAATGTTGATTCTTCTGGAGTAGAAGTAAGTCCTACCTTATATAGGAGTATCATTGGAAGTTTACTCTATCTTACAGCTAGTAGACTGGACATTGCATTCAGTGTTGGTGTTTGTGCCAAATATCAAGCTAATCCAAAGGAATCTCACCTGACTGCAGTTAAGCGAATCATTCGATATATTAATGGAACTTCAGACTATGGTCTGTGGTATTCAAAAGACTCAAATGCTTGTCTTGCCGGGTATTCAGATGCTGACTGGGCTGGTAGTGTGGATGATCGGAAGAGTACTTCAGGAGGCTGCTTCTACCTTGGTAACAATCTTGTCTTGTGGATGAGCAAGAAACAAAATTCCGTGTCTCTCTCTACTGCTAAAGTAGAATACATCGCCGCTGGAAGTTGCTGCACTCAGCTTCTTTGGATGAAGAAATTACTTCATGATTATGGAATTCCTCAAGAGACGATGTGTGTCTTCTGTGACAACACCAATGCCATCAATCTTTCCAAGAATCCTATCTAGCATTCAAAATCTAAACACATAGAGATACATTACCATTTCATTCGAGATCTGGTAGAGGAAAGAGTTGTGTGTCTTGAGTTCATACACACCGACAATCAAAAGGCGGACATCTTCACCAAGCCTCTCGATGGTCCACGGTTTGAATCACTCCGTAAGACCATTGGTGTTGGTACAATTCCTTGACTATCTTGTATGATGTGTGCTTCACATATTTACAATGTGTTGATTTTGTTTGTGTTGGGGCATACACTACTTTGTTGGCTTTTTGTATAGCATGATTCTGTCTGTTTGTTTCTGTTGTTTTTACATTGTTGTTTTTTATCAATCTTTTTCTTCTTATGTGTCAAAAATACAAAAATCACATAAAAAAATAGAAAATCAAAAAGTTTGATTGACATTGTTGAGTTTTGTCTCAAAACTTGTTTTGCCTTGTACCTTTGTGCTAATGGCTTTGTGCATTTTCGAGCATAGCTTGTTTATTTGCACTCTTATCACTGTGGGAGAAATCTTGAAATCTATGTGATTGTTGTAAATAGATCTTCAAACTTGTCATGAATGATTAGTGAATGATTATATTGATCTTGAGACATGCATAGACTTATGTCTATATATCTTCCCGCTCTTTATTTTTGTTTTTGCTAAAAAGAGCTCACCAAATGTAAATCTCCAAATAAAAAGAGATATTGAGCTGCAAAAGCCTGTCGCACATACTAGTATTCGACTAGGAAAAAAGGAAAGCGATCAAAAATTAAAGTGAATGTTTATTCAAAAAGCCAAAGGCTATCTCATCAGAGTGAAATATCAAATATCACTCTCACAATGAGAGGTGATTGTCTCAAAATAATCAAAAAGATCAAATGTTATGATTGATAATGGAGTCAAATGTAAAGCTCCAAGTTCTGTTATCAAGTTTTGTGGGAAGTCATATATGCATACTTCTATAATTGAGATGGGTCTCATGATCTAGAGCTAATTGTGTATGCCTTGGTTGAATTGATCATTGAAGCTTCACGTTAGACTAAGGACTATCTCATTGTTGATATCCACACACAACACACAAGTTTATGTTCAAATAAATGCCATATTCATTTCTGTGATTGTACTTGATAAAATGTGTTTTTACACCATTCTCTTCAACCTAAGGCAATACCCGACCCAAATTCGAAATGGATAGGCACGAGGAGCAAAATGCCTTGGCGAAAGACTAGATCGGTGGTTGAGGAGGCCAACGGGGCCCAAGAAACATCGAGGTTTCGCCGACTAAGGGCAAGCCATACACGGCCCGGAGGCGGCGGCGCATAATCGCTGGGAATCTTTGGGAAATGAGGGTGGACGTCGTACCATGGATTAATTAGAGGGGCGCATTCACTGTCAGGGTCACGCTGTGCTTCTTCCTTATCAAAGTGCTCCAACTCAGAATACTCTGCCTCCTCGCCTATGCCAAGTGCGGCGGGAGGGTCGGAAATGGCCACTTTCCCTTTACGGTAGGAAGAACCTTGGCTTTTCATCGGCGCCATAGTATGAGGGCTTGATCAGAGTAAATGGGTATGAGTGTCTGAGAAGAAGAAAATGGTAAAGAAAGGGGGATGGAGAAGCAAGAGTTTGTGTTTAAAACACGAAAGGACCCCTCCTTAAATACCCAGGTCATTAATACCGGCACGAAGGAAGGCGACGGGTCAGCCATCAGAATGGGATGAAATTAATGAAATGGTGGCTACATTTTGAAAATAACTGTTAAATTGGGAAATTCGAAGAGACAACACTGTTTGTGGCAGGAAAAGAAAAATATGTATATATACGAGGAGGGGTCCACTGTTTAAGAAAGCCCGCGAAGGAAAAGAAAGGAGAAAGGTGGAAAGGACAGGATGGTCTTTTATTCACATATGAACCGCAGGAACGCTTCATATATTCAGGGGGCTAAATGTTGAGGGTCATTTTTGAGAATCCAAGTAGAAAGAAGAAAGCCCAGCAACAAGGGCAGTAAAGGGTTTGCAAACAGATGGCAAAACCATTAAACCCAAGCGGCAGAAATAATAGATCGCAGGCCCATGAAATAAAAAAATGTGCCTCGAAAAGGCAAATGGGCTTGAAGAAGCCCGGAAAGAGAGAAATAGCATACCCATGGGTAGTGTGTGATATAGAAAAGTGAGAATAGGCCACTGCAGACTCAAAGTAATGCAAACAAAGAAAGTAAGGGGTTAATGGCAGACCCATGAACTCTAAGGATGAGAATAAGGTAATTGGGTCAGGGAAGCCCAATGAAGTTAGTAAAAGCCCATGGGAATGCAGAGTTAGTAAAAGGGCCAAGGAAGCCCAAAGAAAGCAAATGGGCCAAAGATGCCCAAGAGAAGAATGAAAGGGACACATGAGTCCATAAGTAGGGAAACCAATGGCCATGCTAAGCCACTGGGGGAAAGAGTAAATGGCTGGCCTAAAAGAGGTCCAGTAGGATTGAGTCATTACAGCAGGAATGGCAGAGTAATATGGCAGGAAATGAGGGCAATCAAGAAATAGGCCAAAAGAAACATAAGGCCCAGTATCAAATAAAGCCTAGCTCCTAAGGGGAGTGAGAAAGCAGCTCACATAAAAAGTCAAAGAAAACGGACGACAGGCTATGCAGGCAAGCCTCCAGACTATGGTAGACGAATGAGCAGCAAGCAGACTTTGGACACACATGGAAGGGAGGCACGCGCAAGACCCAGACACCACCAGCCTGTACCCAACCAATACAGGACATGGTGAGGCCTTGGGTCAAAGGTAAGAGGGCATGGTTTGGTGGTGGGGAGTGGGGAAAAATCTATTTTTGAGGTTCCTGCTGAAGCTCTTTTGAGGGAAGTGTCCTATTGGGATGACATACTACCCAAAAGAAGCAAGCTGAGTTGGAACCACTAGGTGCATGCCATGAGGGATAGGGAGAGAGAAAGAACCCAGACTGTAGCAGGAAAAGGGTGCCACGATAGACAAACAAACAAAATACTATTATTTGTCTGGTGATTTGGGGGGTGGCACACAGGCGGACCAGTGGTGGTCGACAAGTACACCTAGACCAGACAAAGATGGTTAAGGGCTAAAATAGTAAAATCCGATCACGACAGACACTATAAAAAGAGACCCTTGCCGTGAACAAAAAGAAAGGAAGGGGGGAAGAAAGAAAAACAACAACAACGGGAACCATAACTAAGGAATAGGAATCTGAAAGGATAGACCAGGAAACAGAAAGAAACGAGGGTGAGGGAAAGAAAGAAAAGAGAAAAACCAAGAAAATAGATAGAGAGTTAGAACGGTAGGCATGCACCAATAGATTGATTCCTTCTCTTCCTCATGAAATCTTGCTCTCTGTGAAAACCAAAAGGAGCCCTTCGTGCATCAACCATTCAGGTCCGTTTCCCTCAAGGTAGTTAATTTCCCCAACAGGACTTTCCTGGAAGATTAATTGTGTTGAGAAGGAACGTTCTTTCCTCTCTAGTTTTGCTCCTACGGACCAGATTTGAACTGACTTCTTTATTTTCTGATTAACCCACATATATTACCATTTGTTCCCTTTTGTTCTTTTTGCAAAAGTTATTATTATTACTGTAATTATGCTTTCTTGAATAAGGATCATTTGGTCATTTTCGTAGCCAGATATTTTATTTTTTTATTATGTCTGTCTGCCACAACTTATCTGAAACAACTCTGCCTGCCGCAAGGACCAAATTGAGTTTGCGCACAAGTCGGACCAAATTGAGTTGCAGTTAGACCAGTCCCAACTTCCTTATCCAGAAAACTTGGGCCTAGTGTAACAAGAAGCAGCCCAACACTACAAGCAACATCCCACCACCTTACAGCCAGTAACAACTTTTCATCTAAGAATTATTGTTGAAGTATTGTAAAAATGAATGAATATAATAACACTTCTCATTTACTTCTCTCTTTTTGGGTAAATTGCAAATTACAAAGTTTAAATTAGATACACCCTAAATTTTTGCATAGTGCACTTGAGGACCAAGCTCTCAAATATTAAACTTTTTGCTATGGAGTTCTATTACGCGTTCCGGGTGCAATTGATGTTTGTATTCCAATACTTGTAAAGACCACCCTACCGTGAAGGACATCTTCATTACAATCAAAGCCTTTGCTGTTGGTTTGATTTTGACGACCAGGTTCATTCATCCATGTACTTTCACACGCTTTCAAGAGCTTGACATCACTGTGTCTTAGTGAGAACCTGAGGGAAATATTTTTCTGAGTTTTTGTCGATGGTGTCCATGATTAAAATTTAGAACTCGTTGATTGATGCCTTTGCAACTTCGTATTGCAAAAAATCTCACCTCGACAAGGCTCAACATGGGATTGGAGATATGGAGAAGGATAGAAAGTCATTCATACACATGCAACTTATCGTCATGCTCATGGTTCTGCTTCTTTGGTTAACATCATCTACATCGGGTCATATTGCAAGTAATTTTAATCTTTGGAGTTCTTGATCTTTTTATTTCGGGTAAACTGCACATTTTTTCCCCCTGAAATTTGGTATAAGTTTAATTTTAGTACCTGAAATTTCAAAAAGTTTAATTTTATTCTTGAAATTTTAAAAAGATATTTCACAGTATTTTCATTCATTTTAATTTTGTTTGGATAAATTCAAATTTTCAGCAAAGAATTAAAATTCCGGGTTCAAAATCTTGCATATGTGCGTGCCATTTTTACTGTACCAAAAAAAAAAAAAAAAAAAAAAAGCCATGAAAAGAAAGAGAAATATTCCAGAAAACATTACGACAAGGTCAAGCCCATATGGCTAAGAGAGACATAAGACCAGCCCCAAGAAGAAGTGAAATGTTTGTTCCTATTTGAAGCCTTCCATTGCTTTGCACTCTTGGGTTCATAAAATCAGCTGCAAGAAGATCCACAAGCGCCATATAGATTAAGATCCCAGCTGATGCCGCATTAAAAATCCCTTCAAAAATTAGAGCATTGGGGCTGTTCTCATTGTAAACACTAGATATTCCTATTCCAATTGCAATTCCAACTGGGGTTGTAAGAGAGAAGAATGTCGCCATAATTGCAACAGCTCTATTCTTGAATTTTGCCTATAAAATGCAGACAAGTACAAGAACATGTTATACGGATTAATTTTTCCAATAGTGTTTCTACTTTTTTTTTCCACTAAGGATTCCACTACTGTAGTCATAAACAGAGTGATAAACAAATTAACAATCAAACTAATGTATTTGGGACAGGAAGCTACTCTAGTATATATACATAAAATTCTTGGAGCATATGCTAGTGGTCATATACTATTCTTCGAACATATTCCCTGGACACATGCAAAATTTATTATGGATAGAGTTTTTTCATTGTAGGTTAAGTAAAAGAAATTATTAGGTCCACCAGGAGAACTGTTGATGTGGTCCTTCCAACCAATGAGATAATATCATTTATGCAAATATGTGAGTGAACTTCCTAATCAGCATAAAGAATAAAAAATAAAAATTACCAGGTGATGTCACATTTGCATAAATAAGAGCATTTTATTAGTTAAGAGGTCAATGAGGACCATGCCAGCAGTCCTCCCTAATAATTTCTTGTTAAGTAGATACTAATATTTTAATTTGCAAGTTAAGAAATCATGATTGGTCTTTATTATTCATTATCAACATTTGAATTTAAATGTTTCTCAATTAAAAAAAGAAAAAAAAAAGAAGTTGAATGTATAAAAGATAGACTTCTAATTTGATTAAAGTTAAATATTAACTTCCTATAATTTATCAATCAAAACTAATTATAATTCATCATAATCCAAATTAATATATGCAATCCTAATATTAGTACAACACATTCCTATCATTATTTTTTAATTCAATACTAATAAAAATGAATTAGACAAGTACCAAAGTTTGGTGAAAACTTTTTTTTTTTTTGTTTATTTTGTTTTTTGTTTTATACATGATAGAAATTATACACTAAGCTAAGGTAAATGTATATCTATGTGAAACTCACTTTCGGAGATTTAAACTCTAACTCTTATCCTATACATGATAGAAATTCTATTTTAAGTTAAGGTAAGTATATATATGTGTAAAACTCTCTCTCGAAAATTTAAACCCCGACTCTTTCCCTCTATCCAAAAAAACTTTGTACTTGTGTAGTCAAGAGTGCACAGTAATTTTTTGTCTGTAAATAAAAGTCCAACATCTATCAGAAATAAGAATCGTGTGAAATAAGTAAGGAATTTTGCAAAACACATGAAAAATACTCTTGCCAAATATGAGCAGAAAAATTTGACAAAAAAACTAATTCAATGTTATTCAAAAGTTGGATGAAAGTCAACCAAAAAATCAAAGACCTAACTTTAAACGTGCCCCTTCAAAACGAATATAATTAGTACAGATTTTATATTTGCGAAAAGAAAGGTGCGGTGATATTACCTGAGAGATGCATCCACCAAGTCCCATGCCTTCGAAAAACTGATGGAAGGTGAGTGCAGCAACAAGAGGCCTTATTGTTTTGGGACTCTCAGAAGCACCCAGTGAAATTCCAATTATGACTGAATGTACCACAATCCCCAACTCCAAAACCTAAATGTAATCAGAAGCATAATTAAACAGTACTAACTCTTCTTTTAGTTCATAATCAAAATCAATAATTCACAATTACCATAGTAAAATAATAAACATGACTAAATGAGTCACTAAGATAATTTCCGATGCAAATTGATGAAAACAGGATTTACACTTTTGTGAAAAAGAAAAATATATCACAACACATCCAAGAACCGTACCAGAAACATAGAAACACATATATACAAAAGAAACACAGAAATCAACTTATAAAAAGAACTGGAAAATTCCAAAGCTTTCTCTTATATGCAAACTGTTTGATTAAATTTTGATTTTATCCAAACAACTTAAAAGGCTGAAAATACCATGTGAGATTAAATAAATTGATTAAGAACTTAAAAGATTCAAATTTCCTGTGATATAACACGATGACGAATAAGGTCAGATGAAGCCGAATTGTTGTCAACCAAAGAAGCGGAACCATGAGCATGACCATGAGTTGCATGTGTATGAACATGTAAGTGACCCTCATGTTCTCCTTCCTTCTCCACATCTCCAACCCCATTTTGAGCCTGGTTGAAGTGAGACTTTTTATAATACGAAGTGGCAAAGGAATCAACCATCAAAGTTCCGATGGCAGACACCATGGCCACAAACCCCGTGAATGGAAAATCCTGCCATGGACTCTCACTCAGACACGGCGACGTCAAGCTCTCGAAAGCGTCTGGAAGAACATGGACGAACCCCGTCGATAATATCACGCCGGCAGCAAAGGCCTTGATTAAGAAAAAGATGTCCTTCTCGGGACGCAAAGCCGGTATGGTCTTTCCTAGGATTGGAATACAAACCCCAATTGCACCCGCTACAAGAATGGAAGCAATAGCAGCTAGTTTATATTTGAGAGCTTGGGTTTTGTCACGTCCTTCATCCACGGTGTCACAAGTGCAATCTCCAAAAGCTAAGGAAGGGAGTAGGAGGAGAACGCAAAAGAGTGCGAGGAGAAGTGGTTGAAGTTTGGCCATTGTGTGAAGGAATTAGAGAGAACATGAAAAGGGAATGGGGATTTAAATATGTAGTGTTTTTTTTTTTTTTTGAGATAAATATGTAGTGTTTGTGTGCGTGTGAATGAGTAAAAGAGAGTTTGTGAGCGAAAAGAAAGTGTAAAAAGAGTACCATAAAAAGAAAATTACCATTTGTGTTCCCATAATTTGACTATGCTACTTTGTTTAGTTTGTGTTGACTTCTGTTACCACTGGGAAAAGAAAACTCAGAAAGGAATGCGGGGAAATTAGGATAGATGCTAATTTACGAAAATAGGTGCACCTGTTTCACTTTTTTGGCGATGCCGGTGGGGGTGTTGATGAGAATTTCAGGGTTAAATTGGTCAATTCGTACTTTCATGGTTCGGCTCCCTTTGATGGGGTTGGTAGAATATAGTGTTAGATTCTGCTATTAACATTGCTAATGATGAAGAAATTATGAGGTCATCCAATTCAATTAGGAAGCAGATTTGTAATTTCCGAAGAATCCGTATTTGAAATAACAAAATACTATAATTATGGAAATAAGATTTAATGATCTCGTCGGTAAAATGAAATTGGGGAAGCAACGCAATGATAATACTCCAATGCTTGCTTCACAATCTCCATAGCAAGGCTCGGGTTCCTGTTCATTGAGTAAACGTCAAAAAGTGTTGAAAGAATGTCGACATTAAAACGACTTAGATGGAAAATCAATGTCTATTCACATTTATGGTTGGCTACTAAGTTGGCTAATTAAGTTCACCCAAAAATGACGCTATTATGTGTTAATATTTCCCTTAATTCTCTGGTCAACCTTTTTTTTTTTTTTTTTTTTTAAAAAAAAAAAAAAACTCTAATTAGGGTGGCTCAATAAGTTAGATGATAACTTAAAAATTGATTTTTTTATTTTATTTTTTCATATATGTAATTAATCATATTGTATTTGAATAACTTTCAGTTTTTTAAAATACAAAATTACTAATGAAATTTTTGTATTTAGATTTTATTGACACCTCATTTTCATTTGATAATATTAATATGCCTTATCAAAGTTCTATAGTAAAATTTTATCAATTTTAATTTTGAAAAAAAAATATTTTTTTTAATTGTAAAAATACTATAACAATTGTTCATATAAAACATTTGTGATCACCATATGCAATAAAAAAATAAAAATAAAAATAAAAAACCTTATCTTTTCTATATTATTAATGATTGTTAAATTATATATTTGAATGTCATTACAATTATTTTCATTTTTAACTTTTTGTTCTATTATCTTCTAAGTTCTAACTGTGTTTGACAATTATTTTATTCATTTGTGATATTTTTATCTAAATTTTTGTTTTTTTAAGAAATGTTTTTTCCTTTACCTTCCGCCAAGTGTGATTCAAATTAAAGCAAAAATGAAATCTAATTTGCAATTTTAATTTTTCCCACTGTCGATTTAAGTGCAAAATTTTCATTTTGAGTTTTAAAAATTCCAAAAAAAAAAAATGTATTTGAAGGAATTACATTAAATAAATTAATTTTTCTCAATTGGATATTGAATGAATTCATTTGATGGGTTAGAAACCCAAAATCTCAAAATTACGTCACTTTCAACAAGTTGCTCAATAGTCAAATTAGCCTAAAATTCACCCAATTACCAATTCCATTTCATTTTAACCAAATAAACTTTTAAGGCTTGAACTAGAATTTTAGCACATAAATTAAAGCCATATAAAAGGTGGTATTGACACCTATCACCTTCTCTACACATAATTAAAACCTGCAACTATTTTTTGGTTGCAGACTCAATTTTATCTACTTTAAGTTTAGAGGAATTAAATTTAACGTAGTCGCCTCATTTTGTACACATTAATAAATTTTGGCCTCTAGCACCCAATGATGAGCTTAACATATGTCAACCAAGGGTAATTAAAGAGATCACAATAGTTTGGAAGTAATCACAACTCAAAAGTACTCAAATCTCTTTGAAAACAATGCTAAAATATGACATTTTCTCACTATTTTGACCATAACTTTTTATTCACAAAGAATTTTTGAGTGAAATGTATTTCATCGGAAAATAGACATACTGGGCTTCAATTTGAAAATAAATATTTCCTAATTTGGATTTGTATTGAGTGAGTTATGACTGTTTGAAGTTGGGCCATCAGAGTTGTTAGAATTAGGGTTCGGGACGCATATGTACGAATGGGCCAAGGGTGCGTACACAGCCTTATTTCCAGACCTCTAGAACTTCAGTTTTAGGGCCCAAAATATTATAATTTGATGTGGGCTGGCCCCTATACCCTTTAGAACGTCCAAAGATCTCTAAAAAACTCCAAAAACCCTAATTTTAACATATAAATACTCACATTTTATCTCCAATCAAAAGGTGAGATAGAAAGATTGCCTCTTTGCTTTCTAAACCCTATTCTCTATTTTCTAAACTCACCACAGCACCTTTCCACATTTTTCTAAAGATTCAAAACCTCTTTCTAGCATTGAAACTTAGGCAGAAACTAATTTTTAACATTGTTCTCAAAACTTAGTAATCACCTTCTCTAGAGTTGTGATTACTAAATTCTATAGTGTTATTTGATTATTCTTGTCCTTTGAATCTAATCTTTGTGTTGTTGGTATTGAAGGGTTAGTTAAACAAACTCTAAATTTGTGATCTTAAAAGTAATGTGTGGACACAACAAGGAGTCGCCACCTAGTTTTTCAATGGCCTAAGAACCATGAATATAGCGGCCTCTCAGGGAAGGACCTTTTTGGAGTTTAGGTATGGTTTTGGGAAGGTGTTAGGCACCTAAGACTGCCCAACCCTAGGGTTGGCTTCCACTCATTGTGTCTTATGTCTTAATCCTATTAAAGACATATTCAATATTGTATCTATACTCACACACACACACTAGCATACATCTAAGCATACAATCATGGCATCAATCACCCCAAGATCTAATCATTTATCTATCATGGCATATTACAACCCAAGCGTAGCATACATGGCATCTCATATCAACCTAGCATTCATCTAGTGTCATATTACATCCAAGGTAGAAATATAGGCAGCAAATAATCATGATAGAAACACAAGCATAGAAAGATCCAAGTAACATGTGATTGCATCTATACATTAAGAATAACTCATCCAAACAAATATGTTCATATCTATCATTAAACATACATCATGCGTGTTCATGTGAATGCATCTTCATGGTATCAAAACAAAGAAAAAAAAGATAAACCCTAATTTAAACATGTGAAAGAAAAATAAACAATAAACAGAGAACAGGGAATTATATCTATAAAAAGAAATCAAAATAGAAGCACAACATGTGAAACAAATGAAGGAAGCAAAGTAGAAATCTTAAATTAGGGTTTTTGGGCATCGATATGCACGCACATGCAGAAGTCTGCGTGCGCAAACTTTGACCTATGTGCATATGCATAATGCATGCGTCCGTAGGCTGGCTCAGAAATCCTAGTCCAAAATACATAAAACACAAAAGAATAGAGCAACATTTAAAACTATAAATCTAACAACCTAACATGCTTAGAAATACAAAAGCTAACTAAAGCTAAACTATATAAGCATGAAACAAACAAAGAAACAAGATTAAAAATGAAATTAAAACAGAAAAGGGAAAAAAGAGCTTAGAACTCAATACCTTAAAGCAAAAGCTCATAGGCTTGATTTTTGACCGTTCCCCTCAGTCAAATCTATTCACAATCAATAAAAAAGTAATTAGTAATCTTAAACTCGAATATCAAGGCTAGAAAAGGCCTCAATCAAAATAAAATTGACTTGAGGATATTTTATGAAAAACTCCCTCTTTGATTCACTATTTCAAGTGAATCTTAGTGTTTTCCCTTAGGATTTCTGTTTGTATTGAAAAAGTACCAAACCTCAATCTTTAATACAGAAAACTTGTCTTTCACAGTTTCTGGAACCCTACATGCGTTTGTAGGTTTGTGCCTGCGTGGGCATGCATCATGGCCACGCGTGCAAGTTGATTCCTACGGGCGCAGGGCGAAGGTTTCCTTGGTTTTACTTTTCCAAAAATAGATTTATTTGCTTATTAAAAGTTATATTTTTCCATTTTAACATTTCTCAAGTCAATTTAATATCTGATTAGGCCCTAAACCAACCTTGGGTTTTAGAATTTCACCATCATTAGGGAACAGAGGCCCAAGTCGTAAGGGGTACAAAATGTGATGTCTATATAAGGTGAGTCTTCTTTCCTTAATTTCTCAATTTGCTAACTAAGAACCACATGAATGTCTTGTTTTAGTTTATTTGTGAGTTTGTTCTTGTTTAGTTTAATGATTATGATATTTTATTGATGTTGTTGAATCTGACCTTGTGATTTAATTTGCTTTGTTTGAAGATTATGATATTTGTTTTGTGATATTAATATGACCATGATGTAGTTATTTGTTTATTTTAGTGTTATCTTATTTTTCTCTTTGATTTAAACTCAAGTATGCAATTAATTCAATAAAAATGTGATTTTTACAGTTTTTGTGCTAAGGATGTGTACGGATTCTCAAGAATACGCACGCACGTTTTCAAACATGCGTATGCATGGCTAAGTATGCGTACGCACCTCGAACCCAGATTAGGGCAAAATCTTGTTTTTATTCAATTAATTGTTTTTCACATGTTATTTGATTATGTTTGACTCTGTTTAGGTTAGTTGTTAATGTTTATATATTTTCCATGTTTATTTTAGTATTTTTGTCATGTATGGTCTTATTTTTCTCTTTGATTTAAACTGAAGTATGCAATTGATTCAATAAAAATGTGATTTTTACAATTTCTATGCTAAGGATGCGTATGCATACTAGAGTATGGCACGCGTGTTTTCGAACATGCGTATGCATGGCTTTACAATTTCTGTGCTAAGGATGCGTATGCATACTAGAGTATGGCACGCGTGTTTTCAAACATGCGTACGCATGGCTAAGTATGCGTACACTCCCCGAACCCAAATTAGTGCAAAATCTTGTTTTTATATAATTAATTGTTTTTCACATGTTATTTGTTTATGTTAGACCTTTTTTAGGTTAGTTGTTAATGTTTATTTATTTTCCATGTTTTGATTAAGGTTTTCTTTCTTCCAAAAACATCCTTCAACTAAACAATTTACATAGCCATGACCTAGACCAGTCCTAGATCTTCTAGTGTTATCGTCATTGGAAAACGGGGCCTCAAGTCGTAAGGGGTACAAAATGAGGTGTCTACACATGTACCAACAGTGTTCTACATATAGTGCACGAGAGTGTTATAGCTTCCCACATGGTGCATGCCATATGCAAAACGAGACCATGATCCCAGGCTAATATGGATAGGAACAATCACACTACTGGAGCATCACCAATAATCTCTCTAAACACCTTTTTCTCTTTATTTTAGAGAGTAAAGACACAAAATCAAGCTCCAATAGCATCTCCTGCCTAGTCAAAATTTTTTGAGAAGCTACAATGACTCTTTTAGTGTAGGGAGCACTGTAGCTCCTTGTGAGAGACTGCCCCCCCAGCCTATTTGGAATTAGTTAGTTTGGGACAAACTCATGTGAATGGGTGGGTTCATGTTGGTGCCTCTCAAAATAGTGATTTGACTGATTATATTTTCCCCTTATATTAAGGGTTTATAATGGAGTTGCCACTTATTTAGTTTTTTGAAAAAAAAAAAAAAAAAAAAAAAAAAAAAAAAAAACCATAATTGAAAATTTCATCATTCTACTGATTTGAGGATTAATGTACATTAATCATAGGAAATTACACGGCTTTAGTCCTAGATACAATCTAAGATAAAATACATAACTTTATTTTCTACTTACGATCTAGAGATTGAAAATTATATGGATAAGTAATTAATGTACTAACCCTTGATCTAAGCTTGGAGGCTATGTTATAAGATTGGAAGGTATTAGGCACCCACCTTACCTGATGAAACCTATCTTCTAGACTATGACAGCCATCATTCATGTCACATCATCCAATCAATCAACATATTACATGTTCATTGCTTTAATTTAAATTGGCATGCTACTTGCTTGAATTTAAATGTGCGTGCATGTATTAAACCATAATTCCATTTATTCATTTTCACATTTGGATTGAAAAGTAAATTTTAATGAATTTGTGTGAATGATGATATCCTAAATTTAAGGATTTGAGATAATTATGAAATGAAGATGTTTTTCATATTTTGGATATGAACTTTATATCAAAGCTAGTGCGAAGAACACATATGAACAACATTTAAGAATATCAAGAACATTCAAGCTTATTCAAGGAATTTAGATAATCAACTAACATGATTTAATCATAAATTAACATTATAGGAAAATGAAAAACAAGTTAGGGAAAGGGATTATACGTGCATGCAAGTTCCACACAATGGAGGAGGAGACTTTTGGTCGAGTACCTAAGTGTGGAGTAGAAAAGAAGAACTAGGAGAGGAAGAGTGAGAGTGAGGCTCACTTAATATCTTGAGGTTTAGGAAGACCAATATATGACAATACTAATTCTACTTCACTAGAACTTAAGAGGGGGAGAAGAAATGATATTTTTGTATGCTTTAGGACGAAGGAGGAAGGGGTTTTATATGATAGTAGTGGAAAAAATACAAATGAAATGGCATTTAATGAGAGTTGACAAAGGATGAAAGAAAATCATGAACCTAAACCCAATTTCAGAGTTTAGGGAATACTAGTGCATTAATTTCGGAGCTTTGTGGGAGTGGCGAGCAAGCAAAATGGCTAAAACTTCGTTTTTTTCCCATAGCACTTATAATTGCCCTCTAAGCCAACTTCGAAAACTCATATCTTACTCATTTTTTATTGAAATTGTCTCGTTCTTGTGTTTATATTGAAGCCCTAGATGTCTACATTTTCGAAAAATTGACCTCACTTACAAATTCAAAATGGTCTAAGATATATCCACAAAATAGTTAGCAGAGATTGTTTCTTTGAATAATATTTTAGCACAATTAACATTAATAGGCCCCAAATTAGCTTCCAATTAACATTAGTAGGCCCCAATTACTTCAATTTCAAAATTAATCGGTCCCAAATCTTGACCCGATTATCCCAATTAAAAAAAAAATGATTACACCAATTACTTATGAATAATTAATGTTTGACCATCTAAATAATCAGGTATGCGCAACCTTATACCATAAGTTGTAGTTTCAGCCAATCGAATCATGACACATCATTAATTTCAAATTGATTATAATTATAACCAATCAAAATTAATTGTTCATAATCACACGTAGTCGAACTTAATTTCTGAGAGTGTATCTTGACCATTAAAACTTGATTTGATGATAACTTTCAGTCATGTGGTCCAATTGAGGCTTATGACTAGTCACTTTGATCGTTACAACATCAAGATGACTTTGATGATGTAGACACCTTATTTTATACCTGGTTAATAAATTTTAGACCTCGGTCCCAATGATGAGCTTAACATGTCTACAAAAGATAATTAAAATTATTTTGATAGTTTGGAAGTAATCACAACTTAAAAGTGCTTAAATCGCTTTAAAAATGATGCTGAAAAATGATTTTTGCTCACTGTTGTGATCATAACTTTTTATCCACAAGGAATATTTTAGTGAGATTTGTTTCATTGGAAAGTAGACATCCTGGGATTCAATTGGAACACAAATATTGCCTGATTTGGACTTATATAAAGTAATTTATGATCATTTGAAGTTGGACCAACTGAGTAGTCTGATTTTCTGGGTTTTAAAACTTCATTTTAAGGGTCCGAAACTTCATGCACTGATGTGGGCCGGCCTCTAGACCCTTGGGAACGTCCAAAGACCATTAAAAAGCCCCAAAAACCCTAATTTCAACTTATAAATACAAAATTACTAATGAAATTTTTGTATTTAGATTTTATTGACACCTCATTTTCATTTGATAATATGTCTTATCAAAGTAATTTATAGTAAAATTTTATCAATTTTAATTTTGAAAAAAAAATCTTTAAAAAAAAAAAACTATAACAATTGTTCATATAAAACATTTGTGATCACCATATGCATTAAAAAAAACTTATCTTTTCTATATTATCAATGATTGTTGGATTATATATTTGAATGTCATTACAATTATTTCTGTACGGCCCTGTGATATCTAGGCCCATTTGGGCCTTGGGCTTCAACCCGATAATATGGCCCACATTGTCCCTAAGCCCAGGCCTCAGGCCGCCTTTAAGCCCATTAGACAAATGATCTTCATCAGTTCATACCACGCTACGCCTCCTGGATCACACCCGGTGAACTGCTTCCCGAACAAGGAAGCGATTGCTTGGTTGTACTATCTCTTGATTGCTCGGCAGTACCTAGGGAGTATCGTGCTGAGCATACCCGCTGAGGTGGGAAGCAGTTCCAATGCCACTCCTTCCACTCCCACCTAAACACCCACTTTGAAGCAATGAAATTGGACCCCCCTACCCATTTATGACTTAGGGTAATCATAACTCTTCCACTAATTTTGGGCTATAAATATGAGAAGCTGAGGAAGAAATGAGGGAGGTTAGAGAGAAAACTAAAGACAGAGGATGCGAGAAAGCAATAGAATAGTAGTAGCAGTGAGAACTGGGGAATTCATATGGAGGAGTTGCTTTGTTGGGTCTCTATACAAGGAACTACCCAAGGTAGGAAATCCAAAGCCCACGTTACAAATAGATTATGAGCCCAAGTGAGGCTTGGCCCATTAGCCTCTCCTTTGGCGCGCACAATTGGCGCCATCTGCGGGGATCCCCTACAAAGCCGTGGTTCAATTGAGACTCACGCTCGGGAAGATGTCTGAAAGACGTTCAGGAAGTTACGCTAAAAGTGGTTCGATGGGATCTTCTCGGGGATCCACCTGGCGTGAAAAGTGGCACAAGAGGCGTGAAGATAGGAATCGTGGACAAGAGGAAGAGCGGTCTGGCCTTGGAAAGGGGTCGTACCAAACCTATCGGACAATATTGGGTGCTTCAGGGTGAGGGCAATTCGATGAGAAAGATAAGGAACTTGAACAGTTACGTAGATTGGTGAGAGATTTGGAACTAGAAGCAGGGGGTGGGCATCGGAAAAGGGACCAAGATAACCGAGAAGGGAGACTTGATAGTGGGGGAAATCATCATAGGGCAGGGTCTAGCCGGTCCAATTCCCATCAATGTCGGGATCGTTTGCATTCATGAGAATCCCGTCGAAGTTGAGACCGCCCACATTCACAAGAGTCCCGTCAACATCAGGACCTTTCACGTTCCCGGGAATACGCTAACCGGGGTTCAGACTCCCCAGAAGAACGACGGCCCCGTAACTTTGCCATGGATGCTATGAGCCGTCCTTACGCAAGGCTGCTCGGTCGCCATTCTCAAGCAACATTGAACAGGCCCAAATGCCGAGTAGATTTATGCACCCACCATTTAATTCTTACGATGGGAAAGCAAACCCAGTAGAGCACGTCAGCCATTATATCCAGATAATGTCCCTGCATACTCACAATGATGCGCTGATGTGCAAGGTATTTCCCTCGAACTTGGGGCCCATTGCTTTGAGATGGTTTAATGGGCTTCAAAAGGGTTCCATTCATAGTTTTGCTAAGCTGATCCAAGAATTTGGTGTTTGGTTTGTAACTTGTAGTCGGGTACCACAACTAGTGGATGCATTACTATCTATGAAGATGAGGTTCGGGGAAACCCTTCGTAGTTATGCCAGTCGATATTGGGAGCTTTATAATGAGATCGGCGAGGGTAATGAGAGGATCGCGGTGAGCACCTTTAGGATGGGGCTACCCGAGGATTCCAAGCTACAAGATTCATTGACGAGGAAGACTTTTGAGGATATGAGGCAACTTATAAGGCGTATTGAGGAGTACAAACACCTGGAGGATGATCAGCTGCAGAGTAAGGGTAAAGCCCCAGTAGCGAACTGTCCTCAGCATAGCGGATTTCAACCAAGGCCTAGAAGGGATTTGAGGATACAAGGGCTTGAGTTGCAGTTAGGGGAGGTGAACGTGACGTTTAAAGAGCCGGTGCACAGAATCATTGATCGGATCAAGAACGAGCCGTACTTTAGATGGCCGAACAAGATGGGGGGTGACCCATCCAGGAGAAACCAAAATTTGTACTGTACCTATCACAGGGATAAGGGGCATACCACCGAGAAATGCCGGGTGTTAAGGGACCATTTAGGGTAGTTGGTGAAGGCGGGATATCTGAAGGAGTTTGTGGTGGATCCAGGGAACAAAGGCACTGGGCAAGGTGCTCAACAAAGAGGGAACCCTCTCCCCCTGCCATTGGGAGTGATTGAAGTCATTCACGCCACCCCGAGGAGTACTGTTATGGAAAAGAGCAGAGGAGTGTTGTCCGTAGCACCAGTAGGAAATTGCCCGGGGGAACAACCCCCTGAGAAGAAGATGAAGATTTGTCGAGAACCTATCGTTTCTAACGACGATGATTTGGAAGGAACAATCCAGCCACACAATGATGTGTTGGTAGTGACGGCCCGGATAAACGATTTCATAGTGAAGAGGGTAATGGTAGACCAGGGAAGTGGGGCTGAGGTGATGTATCATGATCTGTTCAGGGGGCTCGGACTGAAAAATGAGGACCTCTCGAAATATGATATGCCCCTGGTTGGGTTCGACGGCCAGGTAGTGATCCTCGAGGGCCAAATATTACTTCCAGTGAATATGGAACGAAAGGAGGTAACGGTGGCTTTTATAGTTGTCGCTTCGTTTTCTCTATATACGACTATTCTGGGTAGGCCGTGGATCCATGTGATGGGGGTAGTCCCCTCCACCCTACATGTGAAGGTTAAATTTCGAACCGAGCAAGGCATTGTCGTAGTAAGAGGGAGTCAGCAGGCGGCCAGACAATGTTTGGTGGCCGCGGTCGATTGGAAGAACAAGCAAACCAAGCAAATGGGAACCACTGAGGAGGTCCCTTTATAGCAATCACAGGAGCCCCGAGAGGGAATGGGAACTAGTTGTGCTGAGGAATTAATTAAGGTAAAGATACTACCAGATGTTGACCAGTATTTTCAGATAGGGGCAAGCATGAGGGAGGAAGATAAGGTAGAAACATTGTTATGTCTTATACAAAACATGGATGTGTTTGCTTGGAGCCTGTTTGAGGTACCCGGTGTTGATCCTGGGTTCATCGTTCACAAGCTTAACGTAGACCAGGCGTTTCCTCCAAAGAAGCAGAAACCGAGAAGGTCGGCTAAGGAACACGTTGAGGCAGTGAGACAGGAGGTCGGGAGGTTAAAGGAGGTTGGGGTGATAAAGGAAATCTTCTTCCTGGAATGGCTGGCGAACACCGTGGTGGTCAAGAAGAAGAACGGCAAGTGGAAGGTTTGCGTAGATTTCACGGATTTGAACCGAGCGTGTCCGAAGGATCCGTTCCCTATGCTGAAAATAGATCAATTGGTCGATGCCACCTATGGGCATCCAAGGATGAATTTCCTGGATGCCTTTTAAGGTTATCATCAAATTGCCCTAGCTGCCAAGGACCAGGAGAAAACGGCATTCATTTCCCCTAATGCAAATTACCATTACACCGTGATGCCCTTCGGGTTAAAAAATGCCGGTGCAACATATCAATGAATGATGACTAGGATGTTTCGAGACAAGATTGGGCGCACGGTTGAGGTGTATATCAACGACATGGTGGTAAAAAGTAAACAAGAGACTCGGCATATAGAGGACCTCCAGGGGGTATTTGAAGTGCTTCGGCAACTTAAGTTACGCCTGAACGTAGACAAGTGTGCTTTTGGGGTGGGGGCTGGCAAGTTCCTGGGTTACCTGATCACTAACCGTGGAATAGAGGTTAACCCCGATCAAATTGAAGCCGTACAACACCTCAAGTCACTGGGGAATCCGAAGGAAGTACAGGTGTTGACCAAAATGTTGGCTACCCTTAATCGGTTCATCTCTAAGTTTGCCAATCGCTGCCGTCCATTCTACCAACTTTTGAAGAAGTGGAAGGGGTTCAGGTGGAATGAGGAATGTGAAAGAGCTTTTCAGGATTTGAAGGAGTATTTGATGCAAGCGCCCATGTTAACAGCCCCAGAACTCGGGGATGTTTTATTCATGTACCTCTTGGTGTCTGATCATGCTGTAAGTGTCGTGCTCCTAAGGGATTAAGGAGTACAGCAGCCTGTGTATTACATTAGCAAGACCTTGGTCGATGCCGAGACGAGATATTTACCCCTGGAGAAGCTAGTACTAGCGCTAGTGCACACTATGAGGAAATTGCCTCACTATTTCCAAGCTCATACTGTCTATGTCCTGACCAAGTACCCATTGCAGTCGTTGTTGAAAAGATCAAACTTTACGGGCCGGATAGCCAAATAGGGAACCCGGCTAGAATCCTTTGACATAAGGTACAGGCCAAGAAACGCAGTTAAGGGCCAAGTTCTTGCTGACTTCGTTGTAGAGTTTTCTTCTAAGAGCGAAGGGGAGATGGTCTTTCAAGTGGAATGTCGCCCATGGAAGGTATTTGTGGACGGTGCCTCAAGTGTTATGGGGGCTAGTGCCAGAATTTTCATTATCACCCCAGAAGGAATACGGTTGGAGCACTCTTTTAGGTTGGGGTTCACGGCCTCTAATAACGAAGTTGAGTACGAGGCCTTGCTTACCGGATTGAGAACCATTTTGGGTGCGGGCGCCTGGGATATAGAGATTTATTCAGATTCTCGACTGGTGGTTGGCTAGGTGCAGGGCAATTTTGAAGCCCGGGATTCTCGAATGAAAGGGTACTTACAAGTGTTGAGGCAGGTCATCAGTAAGTTTTGTACGACAAAGCTGGCCCAAGTACCTCGGGGGCAGAATAGACATGCCGACTCTCTAGCCATGTTGGCATCATCAATGACGGAGGATGTGCCTCAGTTGATCAAGGTGGAGCTTATAGCAGAGCCGAGCATAATGTAGCGGTTGGTATTGAGGTGGCAGCAGTTTCGACAATCGAGCCATGTTGGATGGACTCGATCATGGACTTCCTAGCCGAGGATCAAGTCCCGAATGATGAAAAGGAGGCCAACAGGGTATGCTGAGTAGCTGCTCGATACTGGCTGTCGGCAGATCGTAAGTTGTATCAGAGGTCTTTCGGGGGGCCTTACCTTTTGTGCTTACATCCTGAAAAAATTAATGAACTCTTGGCCGAGCTACATGATGGGGTGTGTGGCAGTCATGTGGAGGGACGCTCATTAGCACACCGAGTTATGACCCAGGGATTCTAGTGGCCGCAGATGCAAAACGATGCCGCTGAGTACGCGTGTAAGTGTGAACAGTGCCAAAAGCATGCCCCCTTGATTCACCAACCCGCAAGCTACCTGAATCCGATCAACAGCTCTTGGCCCTTCGCGCAATGGGGGCTGGATATTCTTGGCCCATTTCCCCGCACCACGGGCAATCGAAAGTTTGTTTTAGTGACTGTTGACTACTTAACCAAGTGGGTGGAGGTGGAGGCGTTAGGCAATATTTGGGACGTGGATGTCAAGAAGTTCATGTGGAAGAATATAGTCATGAGATTTGGGGTGCCAGACTCTCTTATATCTGATAATGGATTGCAATTCGACAGCAGGGCCTTTCGTGAGTTTTGTAGTGATCTCAGCATCAAGAACAGGTACTCCACCCCGGCATATCCTCAGAGCAATGGGCAAGTTGAAGCTACTAACAAGACAATTGTGAATGGATTGAAAAAAGGACTAGACGGTGCAAAAGGTAGGTAGGCCGAAGAGCTGCCCAACGTTCTGTGGGCGTACCGAACAACTCCCAGGAGATCTACAGGAGAGACTCCATTCTCCCTAACGTATGGGGCAGAAGCTGTGATACCAACCGAGGTAAACTTATATAGTGCACGAGTTGCAGCATTTGCCCCCGCCTATAATGAAAGATTGATGGTGGAATGCTTGGATTTGCTGGAAGAATACCGAGAAGCGGCAACTATAAGGCTAGTCGAATATCAGCAAAAACTTGCCCAGCGCTACAATCGAGATGTAAAGACGAGGGAATTCGGTGCTGTGGACCTGGTGTTACGGAAAGCGGTAGGGAATATGTAGGATACAAATGCTGGGAAGTTAGCCCCGACCTGGGAGGGGCCTTATAGGGTCACTGCTGTAGGTGCAGGAGCATATTACTTGGAAGATATAAATGAAAGGCCACTTCCTCGGCCATGGAATGTCCACAATCTGAAGAAATTTTATCACTAACTACTCATGCACGGGGTTGCGAATTAGATGTAATCTTGTATATATGTTTTGTTAATTAATATGAATGTGGTATTTATTTCTACAGGTGGATTTAGTCTTATTACCGTTAATTCATCTAGAGGCACTGCCAGTCAATAAATACAAAGAGAGTTATGGGATTGGGACAGCTTGTTTTCTAAGGACAGAAACCTGCTTCTTGGCTCGATCACTATCACCAAACAGGTGGAAACCTTAAACTAAAGTTTTCCAAGGATAGAAACATTCTTCTCGGTTCAATCACTATCATCGAGCAAGTGGAAACCTTACGCTAAAGTTTTCTAAGGACAGAAACCTGCTTCTTAATTCGATCACTATCACCGAGCAGGTGGAAACCTTAAACTAAAGTTTTCCAAGGATAGAAACATTCTTCTCGATTCGATCAATATCATCGAGCAGGTGGAAACCTTACACTAAAGTTTTCTAAGGACAAAAACTTGTTTCTCGATTCAATCACTATCACCGAGCAAGTGGAAACCTTAAACTAAAGTTTTCCAAGGATAGAAACATTCTTCTCGGTTCAATCACTATCACCGAGCAGGTAGAAACCTTACACTAAAGTTTTCTAAGGACAGAAACATGTTTCTCGATTCGATCACTATCACCGAGCAGGTGGAAACTTTAAACTAAAGTTTTCCAAGGACAGAAACATTCTTCTCGGCTCGATCATTATCGTCGAGTAGGCGGAAACCTTACACTAAAGTTCTCGGACTGAAACCCGATTCTCGATTCAGTCATTATCGCCGGGCAGGTGAAAGCCTTACACAACAGTTTTCTAAAGACGAGTGCCTGCTTTAAAGGCTAAGATCAAGGACCGGGTTTTCCATAGCCTACATTTTTCTCGAGAAGATAGGCATACATTAAGTGGAGTTTCGATTGCCAAAGAGCTAACTCATTTTCCTTTACAAACCAACTTCGGACGTCGTGCATGCCCGGACCAGAAGCAAACCATGATTAAACTACCCAATCATTAGGGGCATGTATATATACTCGCGGAAATAGAAGAATATAATGAAACAGCATAATATTAAAACATTCATAAACATGACTAAGGCAATTGTCCGGTAAGTAAACCCTAGTCAAATAGTCAACACATGAAAACTAAACCAATGTCTTGTCACCATAAGCCGGTGACTGTAAAAAAGCTAAACCCGGGAAAAATAATTGTTCTGTCACCACAGCCCGGTGACATAGGCAAACTTGCTAAAGGAAAGAAATCATTTAAATAAAAGAAAGGTAAACAGTAGTAATCTGGTTCGGCAATCAACTCATTGGGTCGGCAGGCTGCATTTGGACAATCTCGGGCGGCTGCTGGATCATTGAGCTAGGTTGGAGCTGAACACCCTCGCCGAGCTGATCGTCAGCACAGTGGCTTCCAGGTTGCTAGTGGCTTCCAGGTCAATTGCCTCCACTAACTCCCTCATGCTCTGGGTCTCTTCCTCGTCAATGGCATCGGGAGGGTTCTGCGTAGCCGTAGAAGAACCCGGGAAAGGGATTTGGTTGGGGTTACCTAAGAGGAGAGTCTTCAGGGACCCCTAGAGCTTGCAGTGCTGCCAACCAACCCTCCTCAAAGGCAAGCTTTCGGGCTTCATTGATGACCGGCTATGTCAAGTTCTCCATGTGAGGGAATCCCTCGTTATACCACTTGTTTTCACAAGCTTCCAAAGCTGCCTTCAAGTCAGCCAACTCCTCAGCTTGCGCAGTATTCAAGCTCGCAGCCTCTGCTAGTTTCAGCTCGGTCTCACCCAGCCTAACCTCCAGTTCCGAGGATCTCTTCTCCGTCGACACCCTGGCCTTCTCGGACGCAGCAAGCTTCTTTTCCGTAGTCGCGACAGCCTTAGTCTTCTCTTTTGCAGCTACCTCGGCCACGTCCTTAAGAGCCTTCTCCCGATCGGCGTCCTCAGCTAGCTGCTTCAACCGTCTATCGAGGATGTAGGTCAGTTAAGCAGCCTGGCAAAATAACAATGATAAGTACGGCAACAAGAATAGTGCGCGTGTAAAGGTTAGTAGAGAACCGGGGAACAAGAGATTACCGCAATGGTGTGCCATTGCAAACGCCTGCCTAGTGATTCGTCCGTCCTGTCCTCGAAGGTATGCATGTCTTCGGGCAATAGGAGGCCGTGCACTAAACTTTAAGCAACATGACCTCTTTCGCCCTTCTCCCACACCCATACGCTCGCGGTTGCGGGAAGGGGCTTGCCGTCCAACTGGAACAAAGGCCGCCATTCCGGCGTGGCTCGGGAGGTGGACGCCACATTCGTCCCAATCTGAGCTATTGGTTCCCGGATGACAATTGTGCACGCCGGAAACGAGGCTGTTGGGCTTAACCTCACTTGGGCTCAGAACTTACTTATAGGGTGGGCTTAGGATTTCCTACTTTGGGTCGTTCTCTGCACAGAGACTCAACGTAATTTATCCTCTCTTTCTGAATTGCTGTTTCACTCTACTCTCTCTTTTTTTATGAACCTCTCAACAACCTTTTTCCTTCCCTAACTTCTCCTATTTATAGCTCTAAATTAGTGGAGAGATCATGATTACTGCCATAGTTAGTGCAATTGAAGGTCCAATATTATCTGTTGTAAGTGGATGTTTAGGTGAGAGTGGAATGCAGCGAATGTGGCCTTGGAACTTGGTTCCAACTCAAGCGAATATGCCTGGTAGTGATGCTTCTTGGAAACTGCCAAGCATGCTATGGTATGTTCGGATTTCAGTCTTTCTTTATTATTCGGGCATTTTACGCCGAGCAGTGGTTAGGTGACGAGACTTGGACTTGTAGTTTGTGAGGGTAGAATAAAAAGGGATTGAAAAATTGGGCCGTGCTACTGGGCCTGAATCCAAGGCCCAATTGGATCTGGGGCACCTCGGTGCCGTAAATTAGCCCCCTCTTGATTCATGCTCGGCTACCAAGAAGAATCAAGGAACCTAAAAGGCACTCTTGTTTTGGGAGTTTAACAGTTAGAAACTTGGGCGGTTATGGCATCCCATTAATGCTCTTCTCAAAAGACGCGCTATTCCTGGGCACCAGGTTCAGTTGTCATTATTACCTGACGGTTCATGAACCGAGGCGACGCCCGTGTCAGTTATCATTGGCATTCGTAGGGTTTTTTTGTGAATCGTGCCTATTTATTGCTGATTAAACGTTTCTCTGTCCTCTTTTGCTTCTATAAATAGTTCACCTCAAAACGTTCTTTCACTTTTTTCGCTTCCTTCTTCCTATGTTTACTCTCTACCAAGCATTCATCTGAGCGCTTACTCACCAGCCCAGAGACCCTTCCTTCCTTAGAGCCCAAAGTAAGTTCTCTCCCTCCTTCTTTTACTTTAGCTTCTTTCTTCGAGTTTCTTCCTTCAGTACTAGATTTCGAAATGGGTTATTCTTTTCTTCTGGACACCCAGGCATCTTTAGCCATCTTTAGGCAAAAGTTTGATATCCCCGGTGATGTGGAAGTGGCTTACTGCCATGAGAGCGAGATTGCTCTCCACAGAGGGCATGGTACTGCTTTCTTCCCCCTAATGGCAATTCTAGAGGGTAGGGTTAGGTTTCCCGTAGACCCTCTTTTAGTCAGCACACTTAGGTATTATGGGCTGTGCCCTAACTAACTCCCACCCAATTTTTACCGGGTAGTTAGTTGTGACAGTAGGTTGAACCACACATTTGATTTGGAACTAGACTACCATGATATAAACCACATGTACAGTCTTTGTGGGAATAAAAATACCAATTATTACTTAAAAACTAGAGATACACGGGTACGACTGATATCATGCCTACCTGATTCAAATAGAAATTCAGTCGGGGAGTTCGTCCAGGTGTGCGGCAATTGGGTTGCTAGAGAAATTCCCTGCCCCCTCTCACGGCGTGAAGTGGGTTCGTACCAATTTCTCACTCAACCGTTTCTCTACTTGTGGTAGTTTTATCTATTTGGTCACTAATATTGTATCTCGTTTTCTTGCATGAATGTATAAATATATATTTTCTTTGCAGAGGGTAAAGTGTTTGTCCCAGACGTCAGGACAGTTCACGTCAGGGACCTGAATTTCATTCTTCGGTCCGAGATATACGTGCATTGGGACGGGCAGCTCCGGGCATCACATGTAATCCTCGGAGTCAAACCAGTTTACTCCACCTGGCAATCTTTCAAACAGGCGCTCTTGGTTGATAGCCCCCTTCTGTTATACATAGACGTTTGGCACGCGAACTTCCTTCCGCCGAAGTTTACAGTTGGTGAAGCTAGGGAACTGGGTAAGCGATACACTTGCTCGGATGAGCTTGCACCATTGAGGGACGAGTCAGCGGAGCGCGTGTCCCGACGTCTCTGAGAGCTCGCCCACGAGCCAATCCAAGAAGAAGTTCCCGTTCAAGAAGAACCCGCACAGCCTAAGGAACCTGTTGAACCCGAGGCTCCTGTAAAGGAAGCCGAGCAATTTGTAGTTGACATAACTGATCTTTCAGACACCGAACCCTTCCTCAGTGAAGAGGTAGAGGGTTGCCGAGCAAACGACTATGGGCCCGGGAGATGCAGCAGCCTGAACTCCTCCCCGATCAACCAGAGGCATTGTCATCCAGGAGCCGTAAACCCAACTCGGGCCGAGTATAGCATCCTCCTCATAAGCCGCGCAGGCGTGGAAGCCTAAATTTCTGTTGGATGGCAAGCCACTTCTAGCAACCGCTTGTGTGCGGATGTGGGAGAAAGGTGAAGGGGGCCGTATTGCTCAGACCTTGGCAAAGGGCCTCCTTCTGCCTGATGATGTACACGCCTTTGAAGAAGGGTCGGAGGAGTCCATGGGGCGTAGGCTACAATGGCACACTGTCGCGGTAACCTTTTACTTACTAATTCTTTACTGTCCTTTACACATTTATTATTTTTCATTTACCTTCCGTTTTGTTGCCGTACTAATTTTTGTTTTTGTTAGGCTGCTCAACTAGCCCATATTTTGGATGGTCACGCAAAGGAACTTGCTGAGGAGGCTGATCGGGAGAGGGAGGCACGTGAGACGGCTGTTAAAACAGCTAAGGAGAAAGTAAAGGTAGTTGACACTGCCAAGAAAAAAGCTGCTGCCGCGGAGAATAATAGAGCACTGGCGGAGAAAAGGTTCGCGGAACTCTTGGCTAAGCAGAACGAGATGGATGTTAAGCTAGCCGAGGCAATAAGCTTGAACACGGCTCAAGCCGAGGAACTTGCCGACCTGAGGGCGGCTTTGGAGGCTTGCGAGGAGAAATGGTACAATGAAGGATTCGCTGATGCCGAGAATTCCGCGGAGCCAGTTGTGAATCAGGCTCAAAGGTTGGGTTTTGAGGCCGGGTGGTTTGTTGCTCTGCAGATCTTGGGGGTCCCCGAGGATTCCCCTCTGAGAGATCCTAGTCAGATTCCTTTCCCGAACTCAACCGTTGCCGCGCAGGACCCCCCGGTGCCCCTTGACGAGGAGGAAACAGCAAGTATAAGGGAGCTGGTGGAACAGATTGATGCACATGCAGAGTCGGATGAGACGGAAGCCACCAGAATCCCAGGTGCCCAAGACCAGCCCGGTGGGGACCTGCATTCTCCCTTGGCCGAACAGCAGCAGACTGAGGCAGTAGATCAAACCGGTCCTTCCGTTCCATTAAGTTAATTGCCGAACCGACCGTTTAATGCTTTTATTTCTTTTTATTGCCTTTTAATACTATTTCTTTTTCGGTAAATTTGCCTATGTCACCGGGCTGTGGTGACAGAACAATTTATTTATTTCCCGAGGATGACCCGTATGCAGTTGCTGGGTTCGACGATGAGACATTGATTTTACTTTTCTGTTAACTTTATTGGGATGATGATTTATTCATCACGTGTTTTCTTTGATCATGCCCGTGAATGTTTGGTTATTACTTTGTTCCGTGTTGTTTTCTTCCCTTCTTTTTTGTTGTTGCCACTTATCTTCTTGCATGTATGGCCGGGGATGATTTGCACGATGGGATAAATCAAGCCCCCATATATTGTGTGTTTTACACAACACATATTTGCTTTCTTAAGAAGATGAATGGCAAGATGCCTCATGTTCAGGCATAAGGTTTCCACCTACTAGGTGATTTTGATCGAACTGAGAATGAGGTTTCCGTCCTTAGAATTTTTTATAAGAATAAGGTTTCCACCTGCTCGGTGATTTTGATCGAACCAAGAATGAGGTTTCTGTCCTTAGAGTTTTTTATAAGAATAAGGTTTCCACCTGCTCGGTGATTTTGATCGAACCGAGAATGAGGTTTTTGTCCTTAGAATTTTTATAAGAATAAGGTTTCCACCTGCTTGGTGATTTAGATTGAATCGAGAATGAGGTTTCTGTCCTTAACGAAATCCATTAATGCTAAGTATGCAATTAATTAATACTTAATGTGCAATAATGAAATTGAATATAACTACAACAAGGAACTTCATCATTATATTGACTAGAGCGTTGTACAAGATTTAGACTTACGTTTCCGTGCACGAATGGTTACTGGTAAAACTTCTTCAGGTTGTGGACATTCCATGGTCGGGGGAGTGGCCTCTCGTCAAGGTCTTCTATATAGTACGCTCCCGCGCCTGCAATGGCAGTAACTCTGTACGGTCCCTCCCATGTTTGAGCTAACTTCCCTGCACCTACGCCTCGCATGTTTCCCACAATTTTTCTCAGCACCAAGTCCTCGGCACTAAATTCCCTAGCTTTTACATCTCGGTTGTATCGTTGGGCAAGTTTCTGCTGGTATTCTGCGAGCCGTATTGTTGCTGCTTCCCGGCACTCTTCCAACCAATCCAAGTGCTCTAGCATTAAACCATCATTCTGAACGGGGTCAAATCCTGCGACCCGAGCACTGCACAAGTTCACTTTGGTTGGTATCACGGCTTCTGCTCCATACGTCAAGGAGAACGGAGTCTCCCCTGTGGACCTTCTAGGGGTTATACGATAAGCCCACAAAACGTTAGGTAGTTCCTCAGCCCATCTTCCTTTTGCCCTGTCCAACTTTTTCTTCAACCCATTCAAAATGGTCTTGTTAATTGCCTCAGCTTGGCCGTTGCTTTGGGGATACGCCGGAGTAGAATACTTGTTCTTGATGCCGAGATCGCTGCAAAATGTTCGGAAAGCTTTGCTGTCAAACTGCAGTCCATTGTCTGATATCAGTGAGTCCGGCACCCCGAATCTCGTGACTATGTTCTTCCATACAAACTTTTTTACATCTACATCTTGGATATTTGCTAGGGCCTCGACTTCCGCCCATTTTGTGAAATAATCAACCGCCACCAACACGAATCGGCAATTACCTGTTGCTCGAAGGAATGGGCCGAGGATGTCTAGCCCCCATTGTGCAAACGGCCATGGACTATTAACGGGGTTTAAATGACCTGCTGGCTGGTGGATCAGGGGAGCGTGTTTTTGGCATTTTTCACATTTCCGCGCATATTCCGCTGCATCTTTCTGCATCTGCGGCCACCAAAATCCTTGAGTCATTGCCCTATGTGCTAACGAGCGCCCCCCAACATGACCACCACACACTCCGTCATGCAGTTCGGACAAAAGCTCATTCAGTTTCTTGGGATGTAAGCATAAAAGGTACGGTCCTCCAAAAGACCTTCGGTATAATTTGCGATCTACAGACAGCCAATACCGAGAACTCTACTCTCTCTCTTTTTATGAACCTCTCAACAACCTTTTTCCTTCCCCAACTTCTCCTATTTATAGCTCTAAATTAATGGAGAGATCATGATTACTGCCATAGTTAGTGCAATTGAAGGTCCAATATTATCTGTTGTAAGTGGATGTTTAGGTGAGAGTGTAATGCAGCGAATGTGGCCTTAGAACTTGATTCCAACTCAAGCGAATATGCCCGGTAGTAATGCTTCTTGGAAATTGTCGAGCATGCTATGGTATGTTTGGATTTCAGTCTTTCTTTATTATTCGGGCATTTTATGCCGAGCAGTGGTTAGGTGATGAGACTTGGACTTGTAGTTTGTGAGGGTAGAATAAAAAGGGATTGAAAAATTGGGCCATGCTACTGGGCCTGAATCCAAGGCCCAATTGGATCTGGGGCACCTCGATGCCGTACAACAATATTTCCCGATGACCGTAGGGGAGTCCTAATAGGCGTATCTCCTGAGCCGGCGGAGGTTTGTTCGACCATGCGTGGTCTCTTTCGAGTGCGACCGAAAGGAGGAGGAGGAGGGGCAATTTGATCTTGGTCTTGGGGTCGTTACTACTGTGTGGTTGGCCAGGCCCCGGGCACAAAACGACTGATTGTCATTGTCCTTGTCACCATGTCGTGACCCTAGTCGAATTCAGTTTCTGAAGAGCTGACTGATTCAATGGCTGCTTCCTCGGCTACCTGAACAGGAGCTTCGGGTTCAACAGGGGCCTCGGGTTCTATGAGGGCCTCAGGCTGAACCCGCTCGTGTGCCTGTTCTCGACGTCGTAGAGATACACGTTTAGCTGACTTGTTCCATATGGGTGCAAGTTCGTCCAAGTAAGTGTACCGCGGACCAAGGTCTCGAGCTTCGCCTACTGTAAGTCTTGGGGGGAGGAAATTCGCGTGCCGTACATCAATATAGGAGAAAATGGGACTGTCAACTAACAAAGCTTGGCCGAATGCTTGCCAAGTGGAATACACAGGGTCAACGCCGAGGATTAAATGGGACGCTTGGAGCTGTCCGTCCTAATGAACAAAAATTTCTGACCTATAGCACAAAATTTAGGTCTCTCACATGCACCACTCTAAGGTCTGGCTTGAACCTTTTGCTCTTTGCACGGAAACAATACAAAAATTAGTTAACGACCAGTCAATCAAAATAGTCAAGTACAATTAAGAAAACACGGATTTACAAACGAATATACTCAATACCGACCTACATCACGAGGTGAGAACGGACAAGGGAGCTCGTCGGTAAACTAGTTACCGCTCACCTATACAAACTCGCTAGCCGAGTTCCTATTCGAGTCAGGTAGGTATGATATAAGTCGTACCCACATGTCTCTTGTTTTTAAATAATAGTCCGAAGTAATTTTGCTGCACAAACTGTACATGAAATTAATGTCGTGGTTATCCAGTTGCAACCCAAACAACTGGTTCAACCTACTAACGCAACTCACCACTCGGTAAAAATTAGGGGGGAGTTGGTCGGGGCAAAGACCATAAAACCTAAGGGTGCTAATGATGAGGGGGTTAATAGGGAACCTAACCCCACCCTCAAGAATGGCCATTAAAGGAAAGAATACGGTGTTTACGCCACGACGCCTTTGGATGTTGATATCGCCCTCATGACAGTAGGTGATATCAACATCCTCAGGGAAAGTAGATGAGAATAGCCCATTCTCTAAGTTAGGATTCCTAAAACTATGATTACGATAAAACATGAAGAAATAGAAGGAAAGGGAGAGGAAACTTACTGTGGGCTCTAAGGAGGAAGAGTTTTGGGCTGGAAGATGGACGCACAAGGAAAGTATGCTCGATCGAGTGAAAGTTTGGAGGATGAAGAATGCAAAAGTGAAGGAGGGACTCAGAGATGGCTATTTATAGGAGCCAAAGGGGAAATAAATGACGTTTAATAATTGGGGGGCGGGAAACCCAACGAATCCTCACCTATTACCACACACACGTCGCTTCGGTTCACTAACCGTCAAATAATGATGACGGCTGAGCAAACAGTCAGATGCAACGCACTTTTTGAGGGTGCATTAATGGGTTTCTCAACCGTCCAATATCTACCCGTTGGACTTCTCAGATAGCTATTGGCCCTTGGATTCCTTGATTCGTCCCCGAGAACCGAGTACGAATCAAGGGGGGGCTAATGTATGGCACTGTGATATCCAGGCCCATTTGGGCCTTGGGCTTCAACCCAATAAGATGGCCCACACCGTCCCTAAGCCCAGGCCTCAGGCCGCCTTTAAGCCCATTGGACAAATGATCTTCATCAGTTCATACCACGCTATGCCTCCTGGATCACACCCGGTGAACTACTTCCCAAACAAGGAAGCGATTGCTCGGTTATACTGTCTCTCGGTTGCTTGGCAGTACCTAGGGAGTATCGTTGCCGAGCATACCTGCTGAGGTGGGTAGCAGTTCCAATGCCACTCCTCCCACTCCCACCTAAACACCCACTTTGAAGCAATGGAATTGGACCCCTCTGCCCACTTATGACTTAGGGTAATCATAACTCTTCCACTAATTTTGGGCTATAAATATGAGAAGCTGAGGAAGAAATGAGGGAGGTTGGAGAGAAAACTAAAGACAGAGGAAGCGAGAAAGCAATAGAATAGTAGTAGCAATGAGAATTGGGGAATTCATAGGAAGGGGTTGCTTTGTTGGGTCTCTATACAAGGAACTGTTGACACCCTATTTTGCAACCCGTATTTAACCTCACATGGAGGGTAAAAGGGTAATTTCACATTGGAAATATGCATCTTGATTCTGGTCATTAGATCCTTAATCTCATTTCACCAAAGTGATCTTGATATTGTAACGATTAAATCGACTGATCATGAGCCCTAATCGGACCATTAGATTGAAAGTTATCATCAAATCAAGTTTTAATGGCTGAGATGCACTATCACAAATTGAGTCCGACTATATGTGATTATGAACAATTGATTTCAATTGGTTATAAGTATAATCAATTTGCGATCGATGATGTGTCATAATTTGATTGGTTAGGACTACGTTTTATGGTAGGGTTGCACACACCGAATTAACTAGGTAGTTAAACATTAATTATTCAATGAGTAATTTGTACAATCATCTTTTAATTAGAGTAAATTTGGAACTAATTAAGTCTGAAATGGGAGTGATTGGAGCCATTTAATGTTAATTGGGAGCTAATTTGGGACCTATTGGTGTTAATTGTGCTGAAACCATTTTCTAACAAATGACCTCTGCTCACCATTTCATCGATATCTCTCAGAATATTTTGAATCTGTGAATGAGGTTAATTTTTCCAGAAACTAGACATCTGGGGCTTCAATTTGAGTACAAGAATGAGACAATTCCGATCAGAATTGAGGCAGAAATGATTTTTCAAAGTTGGCTTTATAGGCTGTTACAGCAGCTACGGGAAGATCGAATTTTGGCTTGCTCCTCACTCCACCAATCTTTCCATTTAATGCATCAGATTTCCCCCAAGGTTAAAATGAGGTCTAGGTTCATGATTCTTTGTCAACCCTCATTAAATGGTCTTCCATTCATATTTCCTCCACCACTACTATATAAACCCCCCATCTCCTTCATTCCAAGACACAAAAAAAAATCCTCCTCTCTTCTTTTCTCTTGAGTTCTAGTGAAGTTGAGTAGTCTTGTCATATCTTGGTCTTCCTGAGACTCAAGGTATTGAGTGAGACTCACTCTCCCTCTCCTAGCTCTTCTTTTCCTCCACCCTTAGGACCTCCATCAAGAATCCCCTCCTCCATCATATGGATCTTGCATGAAGGTATAATCCCCTTCCCTAACTATTTGCTTATATTGCCATGATGAGAATTTAAGATTAAAGCATGATAATTCTCTTGAATATGTTTGAATGTTCTTAATTGTTCTTATGTGTTCTTCACATGTTCTTAATTGTTCTTATGTGTTCTTCACATGTTCTTAGTTGTTCATCACATGTTCATGCATATCACTAGATTTAATCTTAAATCCACATCAAAAATATGAAAAACATGTTTGTTTAGTAATTCTTTCAAATCCTTGAATCTAGGTTATCACTATCCACACACATTCACTAGAGTTTATTTTTCAATCCAAATGCCATGCTTAATAAATTGAATTGGGGTTTATCACATGTACACACATTAAATTCAACATACAAATTGATTGACATATTGGATGATGTGATATGAATGTTGGCCACCATAGTCTAGAAGACCGGTTTCACCGGGCAAGGTGGGTGCCTAACACCTTCCCACCTTGTAACATAGCCTCCGAGCTTAGATCAAGGGTTAGTAGATCAAATGCTTATCCATGTAATTTTCGATTTTTAGATTGTAACTAGGAAACATAGCCATGTACTTTATCTTAGATTGTATCTAGGACCAAAGCCATGTAATCTTCCTATGATCAGTGTAAATTCAATTTCAAATTAATAAAATGAGGAGTTTTTCAATTATGGTTTTCTTATTTTTCCAACAATTAAATAAATGGCGACTCCATTGTAAAACCCTTAATCTAAAGGGAAAAGTATAACTAGTCGAACCTCCATTTTGAGAGGCAATAACACGACTCCACCCATTCACATGGGTTTGGCCCAACATCCTATAAAACGGGCCGGGGGCGTGGTCTCTCACAGTGACGACTCCACTGGGGATATTGAGGGCTAAGCTTCAATTAGATTATGGTGGCCAACCATGTCATTGTTTTTTTTATTGCTTTTTTGTATATAATATGTCTAATATGTCATTATTTTGCATGTCATGCATCATTTGCTTGAATGAAATTTATTTTATTTGTGTGCTAGCCCGGAAGCCCGGTAGTATTAGCCGTGGATTGTGGTCTTCCTGAGACTCACATACCCAGCGGTGAACCTACCACCCACCGAGACAAGGATCATCATGGTTATGCCATGGTGGTTCATAGGGACAAACTATACCGTTCGGACCAACGCGGCGCTCCTGGCGTCACAAGTTGGGAGGTACGACGTCCTAGCTTGTGGGGACCTTTAACCTACCTTCTACCCATGTTGTAATGACCCATAGAACCTACCTTTAGGTCAGTCCATGTAATTTGCATTTCATTACACATTTGTTTGGCCGTTGTTTGAACCATGATGATTCAAGTCCAATGCTTGAGCCCATCATGATTGTTTGAATATTGTATGTTGTGAATGAACTCAAACCCAAAAGCCTAAGATTGAACTCTACTTGAAATGGAAGCCCAAAATTGTTTCTTGAATCATTCTAAGCCCAATACTTGAGCCCATCAAAGGTGTATTCGCATCAAGGGCCAAAAGTTCACCAGATACATGCCTTCCAAGTGTAAGGTCAAGCCACTTCAAGCAAATACCAAATGATCATATGGTTCAAGCCTTCCAAGTGCAAGCCCAAGCAATTTCATCATAATCAAGGTTCAAGCACACCAAGCCTCAAGCATCCTAAATGGACCAAGAAGAAGCAAGTGGCCCAACTTTGCCTCACTCTACATTTGGTTTGCAACATCATGGTTAAGCTTAAAGTTTGTTTGTTTAGTCCATGTTTCTATGTTTTTTTTTTTTTTTTTTTTTTTTTTAATTCAAAATTTTCATTTAGCATTTAATGAGCTTTGTTTGTGTATATATATTAAAAAAAAAAAAACAGAACAAAAAAATTCAAAAAAAAAATTCAAGATTTCCAAATCTTTCCCAAAAAAAAGAGAATTTTTCAAATGAAAAATGTCTTTGGACTAGGGGCATTGAGCCCTTAAGTCATTTAAAAAAAAAATTCTTTGAACGAGGACCATTGAACTTCCTAGTGACTTTTTCAAAAAGACCCAATTTTTTCTTTCAAGGTTAAAAAAGAAAAAAAAGTCTCCTTTTCAAATTGGTACATGAGGATCCCTTTGACAAAACATTTTCTAAATCTTAATGTTTAAAGGCTTAAGCAATCAACTTGTACCAAGGAATGATTAATTTCATTCGATCCATGTAAAAACTTTTGCTACTTGACTTAGAATATAAGAAGAAATGGTCTTAAAAGGCAATCAAAAAGAATCCATCCATTGGAAAATCCCAAGAATCCATGCACTTGATCCAATTTTCAAAAGTCTTTTGTTTCACAACATTAGAGCATTTGTTCTTTTTCTTTAAGATGAATTTATTAAAAGAGCTAGAGTCACTGTGCCTACAAGCAAGCATTACTGGGGATAGGAGGTCATCTTTGGTTAAACCAAATTATTTCCTATTACCAAGAATGTTCATTATCCATTGCTAGCCCATTTGAGCCTTTAAACACTTAGCCTCTTTTTCACATGAACCCACTAAAATCTAAACCTAGGGTGGGAAAATTCAAAGTATGCATGCTTAAATCTCATGTTGAGGAGGAGTCGATCTTATAGCTTTGAAGCTAATTGATAAAGCTCTCCTAGAAGACATGAAAGACAAGTGGAGAATTCATTAAGCTAAGGATAAGAGATCATCAAAGAAAAATGAAATTTGCGTCAAGTTTGAAAAACCTAAAATTCATCATGCCAAGAAGAGTAGAAGGTTCATCCAAAAGAAAGTTCATCAAAAAAGGAAAAGATTCATTAAGCACATAAAGGTGCAAGTGCATTGAGGCAAGAAAGAACTCTAGAGAGTGCATCAAAATGATCGAAAATCATTAAGTTGAGAAATACAAGGAGGGCAAAAGGTCCCCAAAAATTCATTCAATCAAGAGATGAAAGACCAAAAAAAAAAAAAAGAAAGAAAGAAAAAAAGAAAAGAAGCCCGCTAGGCTAAAAACCCAAAAGGGTGGTCTAGGCAAAAGCTAGGGCCAAAAAAAAAAAAAAAAAAAAAAACCGCTAGGCTGAAAACCCAAAAGGGCGGTCTAGGAAAAAGTTAGGGCCAAAGAAAAGAAGAAGAAGAAAAGAAAAAAATGGAAAATCCTACCAAGTTGGAAAATTGAGGATGCAACCTAAAAAAAAAAAAAAAAGAAGAATTTTACAAGATGAAAGTCCAGAGGTATGATTCAAGAGGAATAAGCATAAAAACAAATGTTGATGCAAGTGACCAATGAAGACTAGTGAGAAGATAACAAAGAAGAAATGGGAAAACTCCTACAATACTTGATTTTTGAGTAATGTATACTTGGGGGAAACATCATAGGGAATTTTGAGCCTTTTATATCTTTCATTTCATAACCCAAACCCGGCCTACATTACAACCCATGAATAAGACCTCCTTGAAGTCTTGCTAATTGTAGGCGCATCTTAAACTCTAATAATATTTTCTCTTGAATTAAAAAGGAAAATTCTTAAAATTGTCAAACCCCACAGGATGATATGTTCGATGCCAAAAATTTCAAATTCTCAAATCCTCAAATGATCCAAAAGAAATTTCAAACTTGGAGCACTCTCCTTGTTTGCACCCAACAATGTGATTCATAAATATTATCACATTTCATTTCTTGATTGCCTTTGGAGACTTAATCTGACGATGTTCAAAAGGAAGAGGAAAATTTGATTACATGAGTTTAATGATCTTGATCCTTCCTAATCAAAGAGATTTGTTTAACTCTTAAACACTTTGATTTGCCAAAATGGTTTTTCAAAGGATAACCTCTTGTTCATAAAAAAAAAAATAAATAAATAAGAAGAAAGAAAGAGAAATCTCATTTCAAAAAAAAAAAAAAAAATCATTCTTTTCCAAAATCCAGTTCCCTTGAACTACGTCTGACCTGATCCTCTATGAAAGAGGTACGTAGGTAGCCTTTCAAAGGCCCGGTCCCATTCACCCAAACAACCTTGGAGAACAAAGTCAAAACAATGTGACAAAATTGTTTGGGTGCATGTTAGGCTAAGCTCATTTGTTTTGCATTAAGCATGTTTGAACTTAGAGCATTGGCCTATTTATATTGTATGCAAGTTTTCATGATAATTGGTTTCTAACAAGCTAGAGAAAGAAAGCCTTTTTGCAGGAACCAAGGATGGCGGACCATGATCTTCTTTCATGTTCCCCAATGGTCATAACATCAAATGAATTCAGTTTCAATCTAAGCATGGAATATGCCCCAAACTAGGGGCATTGGGTAAGTATTTCCAATTCATTTCAATAAATAAATCCATTGCTAATTGAAATTATCTTTTTACAGGAATTAAGCAAGGACTTATCCAGTAATCCACATCAACTTCCAGCCAAAGTTATTCTCATTCAAATGATAGGTTTTTCAAAACAACAAAAAAAAAAAAAAAAAAAAAAAAAAAAAAAAAAAAAAAAAATCATCATGAATAAATCTTCATCACTTTTACTCCATCTTCATCTTCATCTTCTTCACTTTTTGATAATGAACAAATCTTCATATTTCAAAAAAAAAAAAAAAAAAAAAAAAATCAATTCTTTCTAAATCTTTCAAAAAAAAAAAAAAAAGGAAATTTTCAAAAAAGGCCTTGGGACTAGGGGCATTGGGCTCGTACTTCTTAGGTTGCTTTCAAAAAAAAAAAAAAATCATCAATCAAAATTTTCAATTCCTTGAAAAAATTCAAGATTTCCAAAATTTTCAAAAAAAAATTCAGTTCTTTCTAATTCTTTCAAAAAAAAAAAAAAAAATCATCAATCAAAATTTTCAATTTCTTGAAAAAATTCAAGATTTCCAAATTTTTCAAAAAAAAAAAAAAATTCATCAATCAAAATTTTCAATTCCTTCAAAAAATTCAAGTTTTCCAAATTCAAAAAAAAAAAAAAAAAAATCTTCATTAAATTCATCTCCAGGAACAAAAAGCTATGATCTTCTTCCACATTTTCCAGTGGTGCAACATCAAGTCAACTGTCCACCCTCAGCATTCATCGAAGCATGGAATATGTCCAAAACTAGGGGCATTCGCCAGGTATGCCAACTTCTTTTCAATGAATAACTCCGTTACTAATTGAAAACGTTTATTTTGCAGGTACTAGCGTAAAAGGCCACACACATCGACATGAGCCAAATCCCCAAAAAACCTTTGGTCCTCTGAAAACATGAGCCAAAGCCCAAAAAACCCTTGGTCCTCTGAAAACATGAGCCAAGATCCATAAATCCTAGGTCCTCTGAAAACATGAGCCAGGATCCAGAACCTTTGGTCCTCTGAAAACATGAGCCAAAGCCCAAAAAACCCTTGGTCCTTTGAAAAACATGAACCAAGATCCAAAAATCCTAGGCCTCTGAAAACATGAGCTAGGATCCAGAACCTTTGGTCTTTTGAAAACATGAGCCAAAGCCCAAAAAACCCTTGGTCCTCTGAAAACGTGAGCCAAGATCCAAAAATCCTAGGCCTCTGAAAACATGAGCCAGGATCCAGAACCTTTGGTCCTCTAAAAACATGAGCCAAAGCCCAAAAAACCCTTGGTCCTCTGAAAACATGAGCCAAGATCCAAAAATCCTAGGTCTCTAAAAACATGAGCCAGGATCCAGAACCTTTGGTCCTCTGAAAGCATGAGCCAAAGCCCAAATCCATCGTCCTCCAGGTAAGCATATCTTGTACTCATACCAAAAAAAAAAAAAAAAAAAAAAAAAAAATTTCAGTATGCATGAACTACGTTTAGACCTGATCCTCCCACTAAGAGGTTCGTAGGCAATCTCCCTCGAGATTCGGTCCACATTTTGATCTAGAACATGACCGTCTGCATTTTTATTTGCATGCATCATACATTCACCACGGTTAAATACTGATGGCAAAGTTAGGTGTCTCTTTCATACATTGGCATTTGCTTTTCAAGCTCTACCAATAAGGGGCATTCTGTTGACACCCTATTTTGCAACCCGTATTTAACCTCACATGGAAGGTAAAAGGGTAATTTCACATTGGAAATATGCATCTTGATTCTGGTCATTAGATCCTTAATCTTATTTCACCAAAGTGATCTTGATGTTGTAACGATTAAATCGACTGGTCATGAGCCCTAATCGGACCATTAGATTGAAAGTTATCATCAAATCAAGTTTTAATGGCTAAGATGCACTATCACAAATTGAGTCCGACTATATGTGATTATGAACAATTGATTTCAATTGGTTATAAGTATAATCAATTTGCGATCGATGATGTGTCATAATTTGATTGGTTAGGACTACATTTTATGGTAGGGTTGCACACACCTAATTAACTAGATAGTTAAACATTAATTATTCAATGAGTAATTTGTGCAATTATCTTTTAATTAGAGTAAATTTGGAACCAATTAAGTCTGAAATGGGAGTGATTGGAGCCATTTAATGTTAATTGGGAGCTAATTTGGGACCTATTGGTGTTAATTGTGCTGAAACCATTTTCTAACAAATGACCTCTGCTCACCATTTCATCGATATCTCTCAGAATATTTTGAATCTGTGAATGAGGTTAATTTTCCCAGAAACTAGACATCCGGGGCTTCAATTTGAGCACAAGAATGAGACAATTCCGATCAGAATTGAGGCAGATATGATTTTTCAAAGTTGGTTCTATAGGCTGTTACAGCAGCTACGGGAAAATCGAATTTTGGCTTGCTCCTCACTCCCACCAATCTTTCCATTTAATGCACCAGATTTCCCCCAAGGTTAAAATGAGGTCTAGGTTCATGATTCTTTGTCAACCCTCATTAAATGGTCTTCCATTAATATTTCCTCCACCACTACTATATAAACCCCCCATCTCCTTCATTCCAAGACACAAAAAAAAATCCCCGTCTCTTCTTTTCTCTTGAGTTCTAGTGAAGTTGAGTAGTCTTGTCATATCTTGGTCTTCCTGAGACTCAAGGTATTGAGTGAGACTCACTCTCCCTCTCCTAGCTCTTCTTTTCCTCCACCCTTAGGACTTCCATCAAGAATCCCCTCCTCCATCATATAGATCTTGCATGAAGGTATAATCCCCTTCCCTAACTATTTGCTTATATTGCCATGATGAGAATTTAAGATTAAAGCATGATAATTCTCTTGAATATGTTTGAATATTCTTAATTGTTCTTATGTGTTCTTCACATGTTCTTAATTGTTCATCACATGTTCATGCATATCACTAGATTTAATCTTAAATCCACATCAAAAATATGAAAAACATGTTTGTTTAGTAATTCTTTCAAATCCTTGAATTTAGGTTATCACTATCCACACACATTCACTAGAGTTTATTTTTCAATTCAAATGCCATGCTTAATAAATTGAATTAGGGTTTATCACATGCACACACATTAAATTCAACATACAAATTGATTGACATATTGGATGATGTGATATGAATGTTGGCCACCATAGTCTAGAAGACCGGTTTCACCGGGCAAGGTGGGTGCCTAACACCTTCCCACCTTGTAACATAGCCTCCGAGCTTAAATCAAGGGTTAGTAGATCAAATGCTTATCCATGTAATTTTCGATTTTTAGATTGTAACTAGGAAACATAGCCATGTACTTTATCTTAGATTGTATCTAGGACCAAAGCCATGTAATCTTCCTATAATCAGTGTAAATTCAATTTCAAATTAATAAAATGAGGAGTTTTTCAATTATGATTTTCTTATTTTTCCAACAATTAAATAAGTGGCGACTCCATTGTAAAACCCTTAATCTAAAGGGAAAAGTATAACTAGTCGAACTTCCATTTTGAGAGGCAATAACACGACTCCACCCATTCACATGGGTTTGGCCCAACATCCTATAAAACAGGCCGAGGGCGTGGTCTCTCACAGGAACTACCCAAGGTAGGAAATCCAAAGCTCACGTTACAAATAGATTGTGAGCCCAAGTGAGGCTTGGCCCATTAGCCTCTCCTTTGGCGCGCACAATTTCATTTTTAACTTTTTGTTCTATCATTTCATTATCTTCTGAGTTCCAACTATTTTTGACAATTTTTTTATTCATTTGTGAGATTTTCACTTAAATTTTTGCTTTATTTTTTATTTTTTAATTTCTAATAACAAACATATCAAGAAATCCTATTTTGAGGTTTTATTACTTTTTTTATATTCTTTTTTTTTATACCCAAACTGATATTTCTTTAGTAGACATTACGCAATCATAATAAAAATATTTACGAATATAATAAACACTAGCGATAATATAAAACAATAAAATGACTAAAATAAAATAAATTTTTTTTTTTGAATAGAAATAAATTTTAAAATATAAACAATAGAATATAACTTATTAAATGCATTATTACAACGTTACTTAACAATAGAATCACATAACGCAATAGCCTTAATCTGCACAGAAAAAGACGTATTTGACACATAACTCGATGAATTAATTTTAACTTTTTTTTTTTGAGAAACAATTAATTTTAACTAAATGGTCCAAACTAATATTAATTCATATGGAAAACCAAATATCATTATTAAACTTAAAATTTCACAAAAAAATATGAAAATTTATCATTTTTTTAAGATATATTTTTTGCTTTACCTTGGGCCGAGTGTGATTCAAATTAAAGAAAAAATGAAATCTATTTTGCAATTTTAATTTTTTCCGCAATCAATTTAAGTGCAAAATTTTCATTTTGAGTTTTAAAAATTCCAAAAATTGTATGTTAAGGAATTACATTAAATAAATTAAATTTTCCCAATCAGCTATTGAATGAATTAATTTGATGGGTTAGAAACCCAAAAGCTCAAAATTACGTCACTTTCACCAAATTGCTCAACAGTCAAAGTAGCCTAAAATTCACCCAATCACCTAATTCCATTTCATTTTAACCAAATAACCTTTTAAGGCTTGAACTGGAATTTTTGCACATAAATCAAAGCCATAAAAAATTTGGTATTGATACCTATTACCTTCCCTACACGTAATTAAAATCTGGATCTATATTTTGGTTACGAACACAATTTTATCTACTTTAAGTTTAGAGGAATTAAACTTAGGAAAACCTCTTTTCAATACACAAGTGACTAATCATACCTTTAAGAAATCCTAATGGTTGGTGACAACTCCAAACACTATATACACAAATAGCTCCACACACAAGCACCCATAGTGCAAGCCACGCACCCACACACTTATCTCTTATCTGAATCACTCTCACACTTACTCACTAGTTGCCTTTAACCACAACCCATTAGTACATTGTTGGTTCACAAGGTCTTGGTGTTTATAGCAGCAAATATTTAGCAATTTTTTCACCTTATTTTTGTGGAGAAAATCCAAAAAAGTTTCACATTAGGTTTGTTGTGGTACATTGGCAAAGTCTTACATCAATGCATATGACATGCTATGGGCATAAGTGCCCCCACAACAGACGGTGGTAGTAGTTTCCTCATGGGAGCTACGCCTCAGCTTGGAGTGGACCGAGCAAAGGTTGTAAATAGTGTTGTCACTTAGATTAGGTCTAGAAATCATATATATATAGTGTCCTTATGTGAAGGACTAATCTTCCCAGAAAACGTGTCCGGAATTTAGGTATAGGGATGGGAAGATATTAGGCAACCAACCCCACTTGACCTATAGGTAGGCTTATAGTCATTGTGTTCCAAATCCTAATCCCATCAAAGGGTCTTCTAATAGGTCATTCTAAACTGACACATACACTAACATGCATTTAACATCCAAACATGGCATATTATCCAACATTGCATTCAACCTAACATTCATCCAACATGTACATACCCAAGGGTAGCAAGCATCATAATCACCACATGTCTATTTAATCATCAAGACATCATATTCAAGCATGGCATCAAATAAGCACAATCATCACATCACATCATGTTAAACAAATGCATGTTCATGTGCATATGCATGACTTAGCTCACTTATCTCATTGCATCACAACTCCTATGATTTAATACATGTTCATGTTCATATGCATGTTCATGGTGTTCAACCAAACATAAACCCTAATCATACAATCTAGGCAAAAGGAAAATAAAACATGTTATTCTACTGGCCTAAGATCTATTCATGTGAAATCTAGCCTAAACTGAAGCTAAACCATATATTAAAACATGATGAAAATCAAGAACAAAAAAATCTGGGTTTCTGGGTTAACCATGTATGCTCATGCCTAAGCATGCGTACGCAGGGTCATGGAGATGCATACGCATGCACGAGCCTTTGTATGCATCTCTAACCAGAAACATAGTAGGTAACACCAATCAAAACCTAATCTAAACAACCTAGCACATTTTCTAATCAAAAAAATAGTAACCCTATGCTACACAGAAGATGATTAAATTAGAAGAATAGTAATAAAAAAAAAAATGAAAAAGAGAAAAACGCAAGAACACAAGTACATCACACAAAAGCTTATAGGGCTTGATTTTGACCATTCCCTTTGGTTAATCTACAAGACAAAATACCTAGAGGGTTAGTAAGTTTAACTAGAAAGCATTGGATTTAAATAAGTCCTATCCAAGAAACTTAGTTTAGGATGCTTTTCAAAGAAAAAAGTTTCTCTTGAATCACTTTTTTGGAGTATATTCTGTGTCTTTTTGGGAAAAGGGCCATGGGGCCTTTATATAGTGTTCAAAGAGATGGGGCAGAGCTCTCCTCAAGCGATGTGGGATTAGCCCTACCACTTTTTTCATTAAAACTTTTCTTAAAAAGAATTCCAAAACCCCAGGTGCGTACGTATGCTTGTGGCTGCATACGCACTGGTTAAGGATGCATACACATGCTCAAGGCTGCGTACACACACTTAGGGTTTCTGTAAGGTTTTCTATCTTCCAAAAACATCCTTCAACTAAAGAATTTCCATAGCCAGACCCTAGATCAGTTCTAGACCTTCTAGTATTATTGCATTGGAAAGCGGGGGCTCAAGTCGTAAGGGGTACAAAATGAGGTGTCTACACATACACCAACAGTGTTCTACATACAATGCACGAGAGTGTTATAGCTTCCCACATGGTGCATGTCATATGCACAACGAGACCATGATCCCTGGCTAATATAGATAGGAACAATGATAGTAGTGGAGCATCTCCAATAATCTCTCTAAACACCTTTTTCTCTTTATTTTAGAGAGTGAAATCCCAAATCAAGCTCCAATAGCCTCTCCTGCCTAATCAAATTTTTTTGAGAATCTACAATGACTCTTTTAGTATGGGGAGCACTATAGCTCCTTGCAAGAGACCTCGCCCCCAACCCATTTGGAAATGATTGGTTTGGGACAAACCCATGTGAATGGGTGAGTTCATGCTGGTGCTTCTCAAAATGGTGATTTAGTGATTATATTTTCCCCCTTAGACTAAGGGTTTTACAATGGAGTCACCACCTATTTAATTTTTAGAAAAACAATAAACCATAATTGAAAATTTCATCATTTTATTGATTTAAGAATGAATGTACATTAATCATAGGAAATTACACAGCTTTGGTCCTAGATACAATCTAAGATAAAGTACATGGTTTTATTTTCTACTTATAATCTAGAGATTGAAAAATACATGGATAAGTAATTGATCTACTAACCCTTGATCTAAGTTCGGAGGCTATGTTACAAGATGAAAAGGTGTTAGGCATCCACCTTGCCCAATGAAACCTATCTTTTAGACTATGGTGGCTAATATTCATGTCACATCATCCAATTAATCAACATATTATCAATCAATTACATGTTCATTGCTTTAATTTAAATTGGCATGCTACTTGCTTGAATTTAAATGTGCGTGTATGTATTAAACCATAATGCCATTTATTAATCATCACATTTGGATTGAAAAATAAATTTTAGTGAATGTGTGTGAATGGTGATATCCTAAATTTAAGGATTTGAGAGAATTATGAAATAAAATTTTTTTTCAAATTTTGGATATGAACTTTATACCAAAGCTAGTGCGAAGAACACATATGAACAACATTCAAGAATGTTAGTGTCATATTTTCTATGTATTGGCTTATCCTTTAACAAAATGCACTTTACTTGTATTTGGGTAGATTTAAGTTGGGTTTAATGTATTAACAAGTGTGTGAAGTTTACTTTACAAGTGGTATCATTAAAGACATGAAGATTGATCCAAGAAACAAGTGAAGAAAAGTTGTTTCATTAAAGCTCGACACTAGCATCTATCAAGATTTACGAATTCAGAATTCTCAGATTTGAATTTCGGCCCATGATGACTTGAGTGATTAGAGTTTCTCTCTCTCAACCCTAGTCATATAAAAAGCTTATTTTAAAAAAGTCATCAAGTACGGAAACAGAGACTCAAAACTCATATACTTTGTGAGAAGTTACTACATTTTTGCACCTTAGGGTTTTGTAACCAAGTGCTTCTTAATCTTCAACGTCTTTGAAGTGAAGAATTTAGCAACCAACAATAATCAATCAAGTTGCTGGAGTTAGTGCTTGCTCACTCCCAAGTGCAGGAAATCGTTGCAATATAATTCTCGAAGTACCGAGGTCGAACCACAAGGAGCAGGGTAAACTCAAAGACAATATAATTAAACAAAAATTTGTGTGAAGAATAAAAATACTTTTGCTTGGTGATTGTTAACAAGAATAATAATAAAAACTGATTTTAATGAATAATGAAAATACCATGGCATCGAGGTGTTTTCCTATCGATATAAAATTCTTTGTAATCTAAGAAAATATATATTTCATAATTGATTTTTCTTATACAATTAAAAACTTATGATTCAGTTGAACTGAGACAATTCAAGAACGCATGATAACCTAGATTAATAATGCGGTTAGAATAGTTTTCAAGAAAACCCATTCACTTTAAAACCTAATTTCTATTTGAAACTATTAGAAATTCATCTAAACAATAAGAAAAACATGATTGAACTTATTGAAAGCATAGAAGAACTAATACATCAAAAGAAATCTAATTGAACAATCAAATATGTTGTTATCTAAAATCTTAGAAAGAATCACATTGAATATTCATATTGTATAGAAGAAACATAACCCCTAGCCCTAACAAAGAGTTTAGGCTGCTATTAGTGAAAAGAAAATACAATTTTTTCTTTGGCAAATTCATTCTCCACAGCCTCCCTTTAAAACCCTAACGTAAAAGTGTCCAAAGAAAAATAAAAATTTACTATTTAATTTTCGTCCAGATTTACAGCAGCAAACTTTGAGTTAATTTTGGCCTTCAAAAATTGTGAATTTCAAAAAACTCAAAACTGGAAAGTTATAGATATTTAAGCCACGGTTCCATTCCATTTAGCCTTGAGTCAATTGGATTTTTGAGGAGAGAGATACACCTAAACTACTGATCAGTGCTCAAATCTGATTTTTCCTTTTCAGATTCTGCCTCTTTGATTTCTTTCCTTATTTGAAGCTTCCAAACATGGTAAACGACCCAAGCACTCCAGCAGCACCTCCTTAGACATTTAAGCATGGTCCTTTAGCTTCTCTTTAATTCTAGTTTGGCTTCCCTTCTCTCACAAACTCTTGTTAACTTATTTTTTTCACATGATTTCCTGAAAGTAGAAAATTACACAAAGAATGACATCTTATTCAAGAAATTATGCAAAGATAAATAATAGGGACTAATGCAAATCATAGCTTAATTATACAAATTAAGCATAGTAATAAGGATATAATGCCCACATAAGTATATAACAAGTATATATTTTAAGGCGTTATCAGTTAATCACGTACTGGGATTCGTGCAAAGGAGTTAGTTACAAATTGGAGATTTGTGTAAAGCGAAGAAGTCTACTACAAGATAAAGTTCAATTGGGTATTGGAGCAAAGGTTCATTATAGGTTGGTATTTTAGGGTAGGCTAGGGTAGTGGTAAGATTCCTTATACTTGTAACTACTTGATAATTGATTAGTGGATTCTTAGAAGTGGTGACCTAAAATTCACCCAATAGGGTTTTTGCCTTGCGAGAGGTTTTCACACCACAGTCTCACTATATCGCTATCACTGAGTCACGTGCTCTTTTGCTTTTCTCTCTGTTTGATGGTCTCTCTATAGACTTTCCTTCACATATGATAGATATCTATCGAGAAACTACTACACATGAAAAGCTAATTTTTCATTCAGCTATCACACACGCACACATTCCTATTCCTTCTTCACCTCTCTTTCAGACTATGGGTGCTATTAGCAAGGAATCTTTAGTTAGGTGCGCTACAAAGCTTGTGGCCAAGGCCAAATGGCCTCATTAGGAGTCTACTCCCACTTAATGGGAAGAGGCTGAGTTTCGAGTTACTGAGGATGCTGCCTATGCCTTTTGACCTTCTTCTTTGTCTGCTCAATCCTCTTCTTCTAGAGTAGAGGCATCTTTTGTTGCCATCTTGGATTAGCTCTAACTTTTGCGAGATTATTTTGGTAGTTGTCTTGACTATCTTTCTAATGAGATTTGTCAGATGAACACCAGGATTGGCCGGATCGCTCGTCAACAATCTTGTCTTGGTGGCTTCATCCTTTTTCCTGAGTGTGGTCCTTTTGAGAAGTCTTCTACTAGTGGAGATGATGATGGTGATGATGCTTTTGGCTTTGAGTTTGATGGTGTGATGACACCCTCTCAGTGATTCACCCTTTGTCACTCATGACAAAAAGGAGGAGGAATTTTGGTTATAAGAGAATAGTCTTATTGTTAAGGAGAAAGCTAGACTAGTGATAGGGGAGAGTGTTTTTAAGATATATAGTGAGGTTTTGATGTATAGTTCTCATTACATGTACCTTGGTTTTGTGACCATTTACGTACATTATACTTCTTTTCTATATATGATGATTATGTATGTTTTTCACTCTTTATCTCACATGTGTTGTTTCTTTTTTTTCCTTATACACATGTTTCTTGGTTTATATAACTTGTGTATATTTCACACTCGATGCCTTGATGGATCTTGTTTAGTGTTTCAGCTAAGACAGGTTGCAAGTCTTTCATACCGTGATATCTCTTCTTGCAAAGATTTTCAAGAGTTTATAGTATCAGTTAAACTTATGTATTTTCTATGTAATAATTAGGGAGATTTTTTTTTATACTTCTCTCATAATTAAGCTTGTGATTTTGTCATGGATTGCCAAAGGGAGAGATTGTTAGGGTCATATTTTCTATGTATTGGCTTATCTTTTGACAAAATGACTTTACTTATAGTTAGGTAGATCTAAGTTGGGTTTAATGTATCAACAAGTGTGTGAAGTTTACTTTACAAGTGGTATCATTAAAGACATGAAGATTAATCCAAGAAAGAAGTGAAGGAAAACTATTTCATTAAAGCTCGACACTAGCATCTATCAAGGTTTAATGAGGAAGCTCGACACAAACTCGATCTATTGAGACTTACAAACTTAGAATTTTCAAATCTGAATTTCAGCTCATGATGACTTGAGTGATTAGGGTTTGTCTCTTTACAACCCTAGTCATATAAAATGTTTATTTTAAAAAGTCATTAAGTACAGAATCAGAGACTTAGAACTCATATACTCTGTGAGAAGCTATTGTGTTTATGCGCCTTAGGGTTTTGTAACCAAGGGCTTCCTAATCTTTAACATCTTTGAAGTGAAGAACTTTGCTGCCAAGAAGAATCAATCAAGTTCTTGGAGTTAGACACGTACTAAGATCTGTGCAAAGGAGTTAGTTACAGATTGGAGATTTGTGCAAAGTGAAGAAGTCTACTACAAGATCAAGTCCAATTAGGTATTGGAGCGAAGGTCAACTGTAAGCTGGTATTTTAGAATAGGCCAGGGTAGCGGTAAGATTCGTCATACTTATAACTGATTGATTATTGATTAGTGGATTCTTGGGAGTGGTGATTAGAAATTCACCCGATGAGATTTTTGTTTTGTAAGAGGGTTTCCCCATTCGTCAACAAATCACCGTGTCAATTTGATTTTTGCTACACTTAGTTTAATTAGTGTTTTTTTGGTGCCTCCATGATTTGCATGTAATTTGACCTAATTAATCAATTTGGGTAATTGAATTAATTAACCAGGGTCAATCTATAACCCAACAAAGAATATCAAGAACATTCAAGCATATTCAAGGAATTCAAATAATAAAATAACATGATTTAATTCTAAAAATGAAAAACAAGTTAGTGAAAGGGATTATAACTGCATGCAAGATCCACATGATGGAGAAGGGGCTTTTGGTCAAGGTCCTAAGTGTGGAGTAGAGAAGGTGAACTAGGAAAGGGAGAGGGAGACTCACTCAATATCTTGAGTCTTAGGAAGATCAATATATGACAAGACTAAATTTACTTCACTAGAACTTAAGAGGGGGAGAAGAAAGGATATTTATTTATGCTTTAGAATGGAGGAGGAAAGGGGTTTATATAGTAATGGTGGAGAAAATATGAATGAAATGACATTTAATGAGGGCTAACAAGGGATGAAAGAAAATCATGAACCCAAACCCAATTTCAGAGTTTAGGGAATACTGGTGCATTAATTTGAAGGTTGGTGGGAGTGGTGAGCAAGCAAATTGACTAAAATTTTGGTTTTTTCCCATAGCGCTTATAATAGCCCTCAAAGCCAACTTAAAAAATCATATCTTACTTATTTTTTATCAAAATTTTCTCGTTCTTGTGCTTAAATTGAATCCCCAATTGCCTAGTTTTTTGAAAAATTAACCTCACTTACGAATCCAAAATGGTCTAAGATATATCCACAAAATAGTGAGCAGAGATTGTTTCTTTGGATAATAGTTTCAGCACAATTAACATTAATAGGCCCCAAATTAGCTTCCAATTAATATTAGTAGGCCCCAATTACTTCAATTTCAAAATTAATCAGCCCCAAATATTGGCCTAATTATCCTAATTAAAAATAATAATTGCACCAATTACTCATAAATAATTAATGCTTAATCATCTAATTAATCAAGTGCACAACCTTATACCATAAGCTGTAGTTTTAGCCAATCGAATCATGACACGTCATTAATTTTAAATTGATTATAATTATAACCAATCAAAATTAATTGTTCATAATCACATGTAGTTGGACTTAATTTCTAAGAGTGCATCTTCACCATTAAAACTTGATTTGATGACAACTTTCAGTAATGTGGTCTGATTGAGGCTTATGACTAATCACTTTGATGATATAAAACTAATAATCCAATGAACAGGAATAAGATACTTATCTCCAAGTGAAATTACTCTTTTGCTCTCCATGTAAGGTTAAAGATACTTATTCAATCCACCTTTAAAAAAAAAAAAAAAAAAAAAAAAATTAATCTCTCTCTCTCTCTCCCCCCCCCCCTGACCTCAAGCCCTCTCTTTCTCCCTCTCTCTTCAATCTTCATCACGGAGAAACTTTGCCTCTCTATTACATCCTCAACCCTTCTCTCTCCCTCTCTCTTCATCATAGAGGGACAAAGTAGTGGAGGACAAATGTGACAGGGTTATGGATGAACAAGGAAGACAAATCGTCGAGGCTAAAATGAACAAAGAAGATGTTGATCTAAACAATGGAGGATCTCAGCCTACTTTTTCCTTTGCAGCATCTCTCTCTCTCTCTCTCTCTCATGTGAATGAAATGTGTGAAATAATTAAAATGATTGATTAATAAATTATGAAATTAAGGTGGGTGTCGTTGATGATACATTTGGATGTTGTTGAATTGGATGTTGGTTGATGATAAAAATCTAGGTTTTATGGGAGTTATTGATGATAAAATTTGAGTTTTGTGGGTGTTTTTGATAAAAATGCAATAGAGTTTGGAGTGGTGTTTGTTGGTTGATAAAATATTAAAATGTATTGGATTTTGAGAAAGATAATGGTAATAAAAAGAAGTGAGGAAATAACATTTAAATGAGGATAAAAAATGATAGAGAGTCTGTTAGAATATGTATTTGAAAATATAGATAGACAATAGGTAAAAGTTAATGTTTACTCTCCATTTAGTGTAAAAATTTGGAGATACTACTAGAGATGCTCTCTAAATACACATTTTAGGTCACATGTGTATGTAGCTTACACCTTAGGCACATGCACGTGCCACATTGTCATGATGCATGGCATGAATGGAAATTCTCAAGAAACTCAATTTGTCTTCCTTGGATCCTCACTTAAATAAGGGATTGAAAAATTGGGTCTAGGTCATTGAGTGAACTACCTTGTAAAATCTAAAATGTTGTGTGAGAGACTTGGCTTCATATGAATAGCTATGAAACTATCATGTTAAATCCGCGATACCCAATGAAACACTACAATAAATTACCAAAAAATAGATTGGATAATATTTAGCTTTGTTAACGTGTAATAGGTTGTAGGCTTTACACCCACCTTGTTTACTTATACTACACACTCTGCCTCTTATATAAAGGCATGCTTGTATATTTTATTACTTAAGAAATACAATATATTCATTCAGTATTTCTAACATGGTATTAAAGCCACTGCTCTAACCTTTTTGGTGTCCTGCAGCCTTGTCTTCTTCGGCATTCTCCACTGCCTCAACCTTCTCCAGTCAATAAACCCATCTATGCCCTTTTTCTAACTACTTTGCCATCGTTAGAGGCACTCCAGGTTGAATCATCATCGCTAGAAGATCATTCTCCGCCACCAAGATCATTGCCTTCGTCGAATTTATTAGTTTTGAAGTTCCGATTACGACACCAGTGACATGGTCCTATAAATCATCAATCGATCTACACAACGCTGCCAAAATTGACACCTTCTAAGTGCCCATGCGCCCCCACGCACCGCTCAAAGATTCGGCAAGTTGCCCTAAGCACTGCACGCTCCACCATGCGTCGATTTCAGGTTCTGCACGCGCCTCACACACCGGTGAAGTACCTGCTAACATCATTTGTGATGTCATCACTGCCACGTTAGTCGCTTACATCATCTACAATTTCAGCCGCTTACATCATCTGCCACGCCAGCTGCTTATGTCAGCATGCTACGTCATTTGTTGACCTATTGCATTAGCGACTGTTGACTTTGACTGAGGACTTTGACCAGCATTGCTCATTGACTTTTTGTAGTCCAGGTGCTCCTTACCTAATTTTTCGTGTAGATTTCATTTTTGCGGTCCATTTTTGCATATTTTGCTTCTAAATGAAGAATAAGGATAGGTCTTCTTCTTATTGCAACAATCGTCATTGACAATCCAACAAACATTTTTGCAATTTTTACAAACATCTTGGCCATAATATTGAGACTTGCTATCATCGCAACAAATTAGCTATTTCCATTTCTGCTACTACTGTTGCTAACACTGAGAGTGTCCAATTAATGGCTCCCGTCTCCTCACAGTCTAAGTCTTCTGGATCCACTATCACCATTTCCTCAATTAACCTTCAAAACATCATCACTAATACCATTTGTATGGTTGGTAATGCATCTTATTCCTCTTCTTTCTCAGTTTTATCTAGTATGTCTCCTTCCTCTTGGCTTATGGATTCTACTTGTTACAACCACGTGACACCTCACTCATCCTTATTTTCTCAACTTGATCCTGCACCACACCCTCTTAATATTCGCACAGCTAATGGTTCCATAATGTTTGGTCATAATATAGGTTCTATCTCAACCTCCAACCTCTCGGTTCCTGAGGTCTTCAATGTTCCTAACCTTTTTTACAATTTATTTCTAGGGGGCAATTAACTGAGTTGGGTTATTGCATTACCTTTGATTATTCTGGATGTATTGTGCAGGATCTGAGGATGGGACAAGAGCTTGGGACCTGTCCCAGAGTTGGGCATATGTTTCCCATGGACAACCTTCATCTTCCACTTATTGCTCTTGTTTTTGTTGCTATTACAGTTGTTGCAGTTTCTTCTATTCCTTCCCTTGCACTTTGGCATGCTCGACTTGGTCATGCAACTTCCTCTCGAGTACAACATTTGGCTTCTAGAGGTTTGTTAGGTTCAGTGTCCACAAAAAATTTTGATTGTGTTTCATGTCAGTTAGGAAAACAACTAGCTTTGCCTTTTAATACTAGTGAATCAATGTCCACTGATATCTTTGACCTAATTCATTTTGATGTCTAGGGCCTTTCTCTATCTTGAGTATTGGTAGATCTCGATATTTTTTTTGTCTTTGTTGACAATTATTCCCGCTATAGCGGGATTTTTCATATGAAATATCGTTCTGAATTATTGCAAGTATATTCTAATTTTGTAAAAATAGTTGAAACTCAATTTTCCAAACATATCAAAAATTTTGGATCTAATAATTCTTTTGAATACATTCAATATGCTTTCCAAGCTATTTTGTATTCCTATGGCACTGTTCACCAACTAACTTGTCCAAGTACCTCTTAGAAAAATGGTAGAATCGAACAAAAACTTCATCATATTCTTGACATTGTTTGTGCTCTCCTTCTCTCTGCCAAAGTTCTTGCTCCTTTTTTAGGCGAAGCTGCTCTTCATGTTGTTCATGCTATTAACCGCATTCCTAGTCCTATCATCCAAAATCAAACTCCATATGAGCGCCTTTTTAGGTCACTTCCAGACTATCACCACCTTCGCTCCTTCGGTTCTACCTGTTTCGTTCTTCTTCAGCCACATGAGCATAACAAACTTGAGCCTCAGTCTAGACTTTGTTATTTTCTTGGCTATGGCGAAACTCAAAAGGGTTATCGGTGTTATGATCCTATCTCTCGTCGTCTTCGTATCTCCCGCAATATTGTCTTTTAGGAACATCACTCCTTTGTCGAGCTCTTTTATTTTCATGCCTCCCTATCTACCTCCTCTGTCTTAGATCTTTTTCCAGATGAGTCACATACTCCTTCTATAGTTACTCTTGATCCTCCTATAAACTTCTCTGTCCAACCACCAGATATTTTTGATGCCTCTCCTAGATCACCCTCTAATGAACAAGTGAAAGATGAACATGTCGCAGATGAGCCAACCAACCCTGAGCTTAGGTCCCTAGCTCCTACTCTACCTGAAGATCTTGCACAAGACATTCCACATCATCGCTCAACTCAAGTAAGATCCACTCTTGCACATTTACTTGACTATCATTGTTATACTGTCCTTGTTACACTGCACGAGCCTCACACCTATTGTGAGGCTTCCACTGATCTTTTATGGCAGATTGCAATGAAAGAGGAATTTGATGCATTATCTAAAATCCATACTTAGGATTTGGTTACTCTCCCCCTTGGGAAATCTATGGTTGGTTGTAAGTGGATCTACAAGATCAAGACTCGCTCTAATGGGTCCATTGAACGATATAAAACTCGTCTTGTTGCAAAAGGTTTTACATAGGAGTATGGGATTGATTATGAAGAGACCTTTGCTCCGGTTGCTCGAATCTCATCTGTTCATGCCCTCTTAGCTGTTGCTGCTGCCAAGAAATGGGACCTTTTTAGATGGATGTGAAAAATTCCTTCTTAATGGGAATTTAAGTGAAGAAGATTATATGCAACCTTCTCCTGGTCTCTCTATTGAACCGAACAAGGTTTGTCACCTTCGACGTGTACTTTATTGCCTTAAACAAACTCCACGAGCTTGGTTTGCCAAGTTCAGCTCTACCATCTCTCACTTGGGTTACATTGCCAATCATTATGATTCTACCTTATTTTTTCATCACACCGACAAAGGCACCATTTTGCTTCTCTTATATGTGGATGATATGATCATAACTGGTGATGACCTCAATGGCATTCAAGAACTCAAGGATTTTCTTACTCAGCAGTTTAAGATGAAAGATCTTGGACATCTCAACTACTTCTTGGGTCTTGAAATCACTCATTCCACAGATGGTCTTTATATTACTCAGGCCAAGTATGCTTCTGAACTTTTGCCTCGAGCTGGACTCATTGATAGCAAGACTGTTGAGACTCCAGCTGAACTTAATGTGCATCTGACTCCCTCGGGGGGGAAACCATTGTCTAATCCCTCTCTTTACAGATGGTTGGTTGGCAGCTTAGTTTATCTCACTATCACTTGTCTAGAAATTTCCTATGTTATTCACCAGGTAAGCTAGTATCTGTCTACTCCACGATCGACTCACTATGCTGCTATTCTGCGTATTCTTCGATACTTGAAGGGCACTCTCTTCCATGGTCTTTTCTACTCTGCTCACTCTCCTCTTATTCTCCGTGCATTCTCTAATGCTAATTGGGCAGGAGATCTCATTGATCGCAAGTCCACCACTGGTTATTGCTTCCTTCTTGGTTCTTCTCTAATTTCTTAGTGAAGCAAGAAACAAACCCTTGTGGCCTGCTCTAGTATTGAAGCAGAATATCGTGCCTTTGTTGATACCACATCTGAGCTCATTTGGCAACGATGGCTTCTTAAGGACTTAGGTGTGTCCACATCCTCTGCTACTCCTCTTTATTGTGACAACCAGAGTGCCATTCATATTACTCACAATGATGTCTTCCATAAACAGATTAAACATATCGAGATCGATTGTCATTTTATCCGTTATCATCTTGTCCATGGTGCTCTCAAACTGTTCTCGGTCTTCTTTAAAGATGAACTTGTAGATATCTTCACCAAGTCACATCCTAAGGGATGCCTTCGTGCTTTGGTTGACAACCTCAAGTTGGTCTCACACCCACCTTGAGTTTGAGAGGGGCTGTTAACGTGTAATAGGTTATGGGCTTTAAACCCATCTTGTTTACTTATACTACACACATATTTATACTACATACTCTGCCTCTTATATAAAGGCACTCTTGTATATTTTATTACTTGAGAAATACAATACATTCATTCAGTATTTCTAACAAGCTTGATTTTAAGATATATGGATCCAATTGATTTAAAACATGGATTGAAATTCCAAGTAGAGAAATTAGCAACTGCCAAATAGTATACTCCCTGGTGGTCTGCAAGTGATGATGCCAGATTTGGACTGAACCACTTGCGAGATTCTGAGTTTAAAACCAATAATAAATTAATATTATTACCGTACTAACTAAGGTTAAGACTTAAGAGCAAGTGCAGTCATGAATTTTAAATTAAAATAAATAAATAAAGTATCTGTAAACCATTAAAATAGATTCAAATGTTTATATTATAGGCAGCGAAGAAGTATGCCATGTTTTCAATAACATAGGGTCTAAGTGTAGTACATTAATATGGTCTTAAAGAAGTTCACAATATGAAACTGAAAGCAAATTATTACCTAAAACAATTTTATCAATCACGCTGATGTCAAAGATAATAGTGGTAGAAATTGATTACCTAAAACAGTTTCTGAAATTGATTGTGTTGATGTAGAAACATCATCAAAAGGATTAATTTGTTTCTTTCACTCAAAAAGTATCAAATTGTTTCATAATTTTCTTGATCGTTAAAAGTTTTTCGAACTCCCTCTAACTCTTTTGTGACCTCCCTCATTGTAGGACGTCTCTTCCCATTCAATTCTAGACATCTTTTTGCAAGGTCAGCAACAACCATTATCTCTTGTATATCACCATCGTTCTTCACTCCAGCATCAAGAATATCAAATAGAAAGCCCTCTTCCATTGAAAGGATGAAATATGTTGCAAGGCTTCTACCTTCTTGTGTTCTGACTAAAGAAACTGGTTTTTCTCCAGTTATTAGTTCAGCAAGAACTACACCAAAGCTATAAACATCACTTTTTTCTGTAAACTGACTTGTTTGGAAATATTCTGGATCTAAATATCCAAAAGTTCCATGTACTAATGTCGTTAAATGAGTTTGGTCAATGGCAACTGACCTTGAAGTTCCAAAATCTGCTACTTTTGCTCTGTACTTATCATCAAGGAGTATGTTTGTAGATTTTATATCTCGATGGTAAATAGGAAATGAAGCTGCTGAGTGTAGGTAAGAAAGAGCTCCAGCAACCTCTATGGCAATCCTTAAGCGCATGTCCCATGTCAATGGAAACTCTTCGATTTCTTCATGGAGATATTGAGAAAGTGTTCCATTTGGGATGAATTCATAAACTAACAAAGGAACTTCTGTTTCTAAACAACATCCAAGTAATCTAACCACATTTCTATGGTTGATTTGGGAAAGAATGATAATTTCATTAATAAACTGTTCAAGATTCCCCTCATCCACTATGTTGCACTTTTTAATTGCAACAATTCTTCCATCAGTTAACATTCCTTTATAGACTGTACCTTGCCCACCTTTACCAAGTATTCTACTTTCATTAAATTGGTCGGTTGCTATATCCAAGTCCTTTGAACTGAACAATTTTGTATTTTGAACGTTGTGTTCACTTGAAGATAATTGTTGTTGTAACAATAAGCCACCATTCCTCTTGAAGAATTTTTTCTTGAGCTTGATTTCACTTCTTCTCTTTATCACTTTGTATAACCACCATATGCTAACAAGTACAGATAACCCTCCAAGGCTTGCACCAAAACCTGCTCAAGTGAAGAAAATAGAAGCACAATATCAAAAATAGTGTAAATTTATGCTATTTAAAAATCTGAATAAGTGTAAAATATATTGTTTAGAGCACTAGCATTAGGTGTTCTATATGCTAAACAAATGTATAATACAATTTCAAACTTTGAACGGTATGGACACAAATGCTATAAAAAAAATACTTTTTTATTCTATTTCTCTCTCCTTTCACCTCTAACATATCTCTCTCACCTCGTCACTCGTTTTCCTCTCTCTTTCTCTCGACCCTTCTCTCTCCTCTCTCTCTTTCTTTCAACCTTCTCTCTCTTCTCTCTTCTCCTCAAATCAACTCTGTCGTCTCTCTCCCATGGCCAGTCCTCCATATCTCCAAAAACCCATGCCGGTCCTCCATAGGTCCAAAAAAGAAACCCATGGCCGGTCCTCCATCAAATGCCACTACTCACCATAGCTCCAAAACCCCCATGTCCGGTTACTCATGGTGGTGGCTTGGGTAATTTTTCAAATTGGGTTTTTGGGAATTTTGGTTTTGGGTTGTGGTTGTTGTTGTGGGTTCTATATGCAATATACGGTGGTGGTGGGTGGTGTTTTTTCCATTGGTGGATGTAGATTTGATAATTGGTTTGTTGCGAGTATTTGGCTAGATTTGGTTGGATTTGTTTTGATTTGTGTTTTGGGTTGTGAAGATGCAATGGTTGTTGGTTGGTGGCCACTGTCGCTGCCCATTGGGTTGTGGTTTGTATTGGCTTGAGTTTTGAGTTAATATTATTTTAATGTGTTGTATATATTATTTTAGGACAAAACTTAGGTACAATACCTTAGGTTCCCCATTTAAGATTGATCCATCTGGCTACTTAACTAAAAAATACACTTCAATCCCATGAGGAAAAATCCACATGGCAGAATCTTAAGAGGGGAATCTAAGGAACAACACCTAAGTACTATACCTAAGTCTTGCCCATTATTTTAATATATTGAATTTGAGAATAGAAGATGTGATGTAGGATGTGTTGTAAAATGGTGTGCTAAAATAATAATGTCGGTTTTTGGTGTGTTAAAATGACATATTTTTACAAAGCCTAATGCTGATGCTAAGCTATTTTTTTAAATAGAAAATTGTAAACATGTTTCCAAATTAATATATGTTATTTCAATATATATATATATATATATTGAGTTTATAATCATTTAATACTTAGTGTGGTTTTCAACTAGAGTTTTTTTTTTCTTTTTTCTTTTTTAGTTTAGAAACTTCAGCTAGATTTATTAAATTGTTATGGTTTACTTAGTATGTGGCTTAAGGCTTATAACTAATAAATATCATACCTATAAGAACTTATTTATTTATTTTTTGATACAAGATAGAAATTCTACTCTAACCTAACCTAAGTGTATATGTGTGTGAAACTCTCTCCTAGAAACTTGAATCTCCTCCCCCCCCCCCCCCCAAAACACCCCACAAGCAGTTATTTATCACTTAGATACAACCTTTTTTACAAACTTTCTTATATAGCCCCTGCTTTTGTCACATTCTTCTACTCGCGATATAAATAGAATTACTCAATTGAGTACTTTAATCGTACAAGTTTCAATTAATTTCTTGAGAAAGTATCTCATGAAACGGGATCATGAGACACATACCTCACTGACATGTGGACCCACATGTCATTGAATATGGGACCCACATGTTAGTGAGCATAGGTCTCATGAGTCTGTCTCATACAAAATTTTTCCTAATTTCTTAGGTGTATGACAAGAGGTTGGGTGTCAGAATATGTGCCAATAACCTCTCATCATAAGTTTTTATTGAGATGACACAAATCATCTTAAGAGAAGGATTTGGTTTGTCTTTTTTGTCACCCATCTACTAGTAACTATTTAAGAGAAAGTTTGTAGTTATTTTAAATAATTATTTGTGTAATTATTTTCTTATATTCTCTAATATTTTGAGACAAATAACAAGAGGTGGAGGCAAAGGACCTTTTATTTCACTCTTTTAAATGTTTCCTACATTTTGGTTGAAGAAGTTCAAAAGAAAAAGGAAAAGCACAGAAACATAACTAATATGGCCTAATAAAATTGTGAGGAAAGTGGGAAGAGGATTACGACCATTGCCGAAATTATTTGTGTGTGTGTGTTTTTAATGAAAGAAATTATTTGTTCAATAGTCTTGTTGATGCTCTTTGTGACTATTTTGATAAAGCTACTCTTCCGCAATATCATAGTAATATTTTTTTTGGTTTTTTGTGTTTTTGATAGTTTGTTGCTTGATATGTATGTTGTGCTATATAATAGTAACCAAAAAAATATCCGTTTTGAATTGGAGGAAGTGGAAGGCTTGCATGGAGTATAAGGTTGGTATTTTATGACATTTGAAGAGTTTTTATTTTTCTCTTTATTCTATTGTTTGTTCATCCCTTAATGTGCATGATGGAATAGATCATAGCACGTAATAGGAAATATTCATATGATTTTGAAGTTAAAAGAAAGTGATTATGAAAATTGCAATGATAGTTTTAATCATGTTTCACTTTTACAATAGCATGTAGGAAATTTAATTTAACTTATTTTTAAATATTGTCTCAAATTTCTAATAAGGTTTGGTTTAGGTTTACTTGGCATGAAAGAAAATGTTTGTCCTTATTGTGGAAAACAAGAATTCTCCTTAATGTCAAACTATAAATGGTTTTTTTGTTTTGTTTTTTTTTTTTTTTTTTTTTTTTTTTTTTTTTTTTTTGTTAAAGAAGTAATTTGATATTCCTTGTTAATCAAGGACTAGAATTGAAGTTTTATAAATAGGCTTTTTTAAAACGTCGCTGTAGGTTAAAGACCTATAGCAGCATTTATAAAACACATATAAAGTCAATATTAAAAATTAAAATTAAATAAAATTAAAAAACTCTATAACCGTGTTTTAAAAACGTCGCTATAGGTTAAAGACCTATACCAGCGTTTTTAAAAATGCTGGTATAGATCAATTGGGTCTATTGCCATGGTGCATGGACAACACTACAAAACGTGGCTATAGAAAATGTGGGTATAGCTCAATGAACCTATCCTCGCGTTTTTAGGAGATACAACTGTGTTTTAAAAACGCGATTATAGACCTACTTTTTTGTAGTGAAGCCTTAGCCTAAGGATCCTTACATATTAGAAGAATAAAATACTCTTACAACAAGAGTTCACCTAGAAGAAGCGAAGACTTAAAAAAAATAATAAAATAAAATAAAAAAAAATAAAAAATCTCTTGATAAAGGAGAAGACTCATAGAACAAGATAGTAATTTGATAGTTCTTTTAGGGCATGTTTGATACATTGAATGAGAATTATGACAATAATAGTAATTTTTATTACTAAAAATAAAATGTGTTGTAATAGAATGACTAAATATATTCATAAGTTTGGTTGTGAGTTGTAACATTAAAATAAAACTTAAGATATATTTTAGGAAATATCTTACTCACAATTATATTTCCTAAAAAAAATTAATTTGAGAGAGAGAGAGGGAGATTATTATTTTTTTTATGATTTTTTCTTTTCATAATTTTTTTTTTTTTTTTTGATGTGGTTTTCTTTTCATAATTGTTATGTGCATATGGAAAGTTTTTTTATTTGAAAATATATCAATTTTAGAAATTATTACACCTACTAAGAAATAACTATTCCAACATTCTTGGAGAGGAATAGTTATTCTCATTTTAAAGAATGACTATTTATAATAAATAATTACTCCATGTAATAAAAACATAATCAAATTACTGAATAGCTAAACCATATGAATAACTATTATATTATAATGTCTATTACAGTCTACTAAACATACCCTTTTGGTTGAAAAGATACCCATGATGAGAGCTATTTAAGAGTGGTTGAGCATTGTAATCCTTATTAGGTACAGTGACAATTTGACACCCCCCTCTATGGAGGTAGTATGGTTTTGAAACTCAAACCGTTCATAGAATCAGAAAACAAAGAGATTTGAGATTTTTAAGGTCAGATCGAGGTTCTATCGAGATTAAATCATGATGACGTCATAAATCACTTAATAATAAAATAAAATACAAATAATAGATAAAATTTATAAAAAATGAGCAATATTGATTTAAAAAATGGAAAAATTAAATAATTTTCAATACATTATCACAACTTTTAAATAAGAAAAAATAATAAATGATAAAGCATAAACAGTACATTACAATTATAATTAACAATTCAAGTATAAGTTATAATGAGAAATACAAATAGTATGAACATTAAAATACTTGATAGGCATGTCTTATTTACTTTTTTTATATAATAATTTCAACTAAACAAGACATTAATATTATATAATAAAAAAATGTCTATTTTGTTTAAGAAAAAAAAAATTATCAACTCAGGAGATTTGTCTCACTGAGCACGTCAGCCAGGCCAAGTCTTGGGCTTGCCATTTTAACTTTTAAGTTTAAAAATAATTTTAAATAATAATAAAAAAGCCAACTCATTCCCACAATCGCATTTCCCAAGCAACCTGATAACTTCTTCCAAGACCTACATCTCAGATTTGAAATTTTATGTCTTTCTCTCCTTACTTCTCAATCTCTCATCTTCGGTCTTCCTCAGCTCTCAAGAAAATTACAACAGATCTAAAGGTAACGGCCTGTTTGGATGGAGGGGGAAAGGAGGGGGAGTGGAGGGGAGTAGAGTAAAGTTGGCTAAAAATAAGGTAATTTTGTGCTAAATCTACTCTACTCTACTCTACTCTACTCCCTCTCCCTCCCCCTCAATTCAAACGGACCATAAGTCTCCCATTCATAGCTTCATCATTTACTCACTTTCCCTCTTTCTATCCCTGTCTCACTCTTTCTTCCCTAAAGAACATATCTGGCCAACCTGAAATTGCTCTTCACGAAGAAATTTTATGGGGAAGAAACCGGAAAACCCATGTCCTGTTTAGAAAATCATGCGGTTTGACAGCAGTTCGAGAGGTTCACAACAAAAATATAATTTTCGGTTTTTTGTGTTTAAAGAATCGTAATGATGACCGGTTTCCAATTAACCCAATTTGACCGTCTAGTCCGGTCCGGATTTCTAAACCATGGGAGGTAGCAAGTTTTCCAAACCATGTAAAAATTTGGTGTTCTTTGTGCATGCTTGTTATTTATTTTTGCTTTTATGCTATTGAATTGTGTCATGAGATAACATTTGCATAACACTTATCGTACATTTTTTTATAGTATAATTGAAGGGGGTATTTGTACCTTGGATATTAGGAAATGTCAACTAGTTAAGTTACAAAACTAAAACTTTTGACAATTTTAATTATTGTACTCTTTAAATGGACAAGAGTTGGATGAATAAAAAATAGAAAAAAAAAAAAAAAAAAAAAAGGATCTCAAGAGAGTACATACACAGAGTTATTAGCATCCGGTTTTTAGAAAATATCTTATTTTACAATCTCAAAAGTTTACTTTATCTATTATACCATATCATTTTATAATACACCCAACATTCTAATTTTTATTTTACCATACAACACATTAAAATAATATATCTACACAATAAAATAATATAGCCCAATAAATCCCAAAACCCAATAAAATATTATTTTAAAATTATACCATCTTGCTACAGTAGTTTCTAAATGTAGGATACAGCTCAATTGTAAATTTTTTTACAATTAGCATGCCGGGCAATGCTTCCCTTTTGTGGTTTGATTCTAGAATATAGCATTTTAGGAGTTTTACATGTGCGGATATTGATGCTCAGAGATTTAATTTTGTTTGCTAAAAAATGGATCTCAGAGCATTAGCATCTGGTATCTAAAAAAGTCTCATTTTACCATTTCAAAAGTTACTTTATCTATTATAGTATATCATTTTACAATACTCTCAATATCTCAACTTTTATTTCACCATACAACACTTTAAAATAATATAACCCAATACCCAAATAAAACCAATAAAATATTATTTTAAAAAAATATCATCATGCAATAGTTCCATCTTATTTATAAGACGATACCGTAACAAAGTTGTAAAATATCTTTATAGCTACCAATCCGAATAATGATCCATTTTTGTTGGTTGATATATGGTGTAAAATACCATTTTGGGGGGTTGTACTGATGCTCTAATGGGAAAATTTTGTGTCAATGTAAAAGGGGTATCTATTTGAACTACATACTAGTTGTACAGGATCACTTAGTGACCTAGGAATTTGTATCGGTAATGATACGTGGTTTTTTAATGGGGAGTCTACATCTATCTGTTGCAACATCTAGTAGACCTACCAAAGTGAAGTATAAAATACCATTTTGGGGGGTTGTACTGATGCTCTGATGGGAAAAATTTTGTGTCAATGTAAAAGGGGTGTTTATTTGAACTACGTACTAGTTGTACGGGATCACTTAGTGACCTAGGAATTTGTATCGGTAATGATACCTTGTTTTTTAATGGGGAGTCTACATCTATCTGTTGCAATATCTAGTAGACCTACCAAAGTGAAGTATAAAATACCATTTTGGGGGGTTGTACTGATGCTCTGATGGGAAAATTTTGTGACAATGTAAAAGGGGTATCTATTTGAACTACATACTAGTAGTACGAGATCACTTAGTGACCTAGGAATTTGTATCGGTAATGATACGTGGTTTTTTAATGGGGAGTCTACATCTATTTGTTGCAACATCTAGTAGACCTACCAAAGTGAAGTATAAAATACCATTTTGGGGGGTTGTACTAATGCTCTGATGGGAAAATTTTGTGTCAATGTAAAAGGGGTATTTATTTGAACTACGTACTAGTTGTACGGGATCACTTAGTGACCTAGGAATTTGTATCGGTAATGATACGTGGTTTTTTTATGGGGAGTCTACATCTATCTGTTGCAACATCTAGTAGACCTACCAAAGTGAAGTATAAAATACCATTTTGGGGGGTTGTATTGATGCTCTGATGGGAAAATTTTGTGTCAATGTAAAAGGGGTGTTTATTTGAACTACGTACTAGTTGTACGGGATCACTTAGTGACCTTGGAATTTGTATCGGTAATGATACATGGTTTTTTAATGGGAAGTCTACATCTAGATTTGCCAAATCTAGTAGAGCTACCAAAGTGAAGTATAAAATACCATTTTGGGGGGTTGTATTGATGGGAAAATTTTGTGTCAATGTAAAAGGGGTATTTATTTGAACTACGTACTAGTTGTACGAGATCACTTAGTGACCTAGGAATTTGTATCGGTAATGATACGTGGTTTTTTAATGGGGAGTCTACATCTATCGGTTGCCATATCTAGTAGAGCTACCAAAGTAAAGTATAAAGCTTTGTTTGGATAATTTATTTTTTACCAATTTATTTTATTATTTAACTTATTTTTGCTACTATTTATGAGTTTCATTGTATTTTTTGGTACTATTTATAGGTTTCACTATACTATTTCAACTAATTTTTACCTTTATTTACAGTACTTTCAGCAAAAAGGTTTCAGTTTCAGTAAAATAAGCAGTTTCCAAATAGACCCTAAGTAGGAGATTTGAATGATAAATGTGATAATATGCAGGTATATGTGGGATGTTTGTGCGTTCCCATGATGTTGCATGAAGTTTTCCATTTCTTCCTCACTTTTGTATTATTCCACCAAACAAAGGTTTGTTGTGCATTACTCAAACTAGTAGGGAAATTTTCTTTTAATTACTAGATATTGCACTATTTATAATAAATTAAAATTAAAATTAAAATTAAACTAAATAATGTAAGTAAAGAATACAAATGATAGAGGGGAAATCATGAGTATTTTGGGTTAAATTAAATTTATTCATAATTAAAGAAGGATTAACTTCAAAAGGTGAAGAGAAACTTAGGAAGGTAGACATAGTATTAATAAAATAGGATATGTATGGTATAAAACCTTTTTAGTCTGTTATACAATACATATTAAGGAAAAAAGTTCAAAGATTGGAATCCGGTGAAATAGTTAAGGTTATTACACCTTGTAATAATTTTTTTTAAATGTTGAGATGGAAAATTAAAAAGGTCATTTTAATCTCAAAATCATCACCTTTGCATCATAAATCCTTTTTACCTTTTCACATTTTTAATTTTTCTTTATCTCTTACATTTAAGGGTAATTGCATAGTGTAGCAATAGTTCCGAATTCAAATCCCTTTTAAGATGTCATTCTTAATTATCAGCAAGACGTGATCTTGATATTGAGGTTTGAAAATTGAAATTCGTGCTTGAATTTCTATAAGCAGGTGAAGAGTTTATACGTGCGTGTACACATGCATGTAAACTTTTAACCTACTTGTAGAAATTATATATATATATATATATATATATATATATAAAAGATCAATTCTCTTAGGTATTGTCCTAAGATGCTAGATCATTATGTCACTAACATTTTTTTTTCTTTTTTTTTTTTTTGATCAGTTCTTATTTTTTTATGGCAGTCTTGTTTTAGCCGATCTTTTTGATACTTAAACTAAAACTTTTTTTTTTTGGTTGAACAGTTACAACTTGTGATTTTTCAATTTAAATATTTTCTAGGTCTAATAGGCTAGTGGCCTTTCACATCAAATGATATTAATTTCATGATGTATATATATATATATATATACACATTTGTTTTGATAATTTAACATTTTGAGTATGAAAATTAGATAAAAATGTGGTTAATTAGTTAAACTATAAAGTTCCTGGTGTAGTGGTTAGTGTCATTTAGCTCAATAAAATGACTTTGTTTTCCATTTTTATTTTAAACTCAATTTTTCTCAAGATTAATGAGTATAAGACATACCTATAATTATCATCTTCTTTTTGTTGCAACTGTAACCACCTTTTGCATTTTGACAATCCCACTTGTTTGGGCATTCATTGAGTTTCGGATCCTCACATTCATTTATATCTGAACCAGTATAAGAAAAAAACCAATAAATTTATTTCATCTTAAAGCAATATGGATCTCAACCTATCCAAAATAAATAAATATAATATATATTTTGTGTTTGTGGAGGGGGGGGGGGGGGGGAAGGGGTGTTGACTGGTTTGGAGATTGTTTAATTTAATCATGAACCTTAAGAACTAACAACCAATCAGTTATACCCAGATTTTTATGGCTATCTATGATATTTGACCAAGAAATTAAGTTATGAAGTGAGATATATCTCTGAGCTTATATGTCTGACCTTTAGAAGTAATTTCAAGCATAACAAAGTGAAGCATATTTGTGACATATAACACCAATGTTATAATTGGTTGGAAATTATATGGTATTGCCCAAAAGATAAAACATTATAAGTTTAGCCACATAGCATAAGATAAATCACCGATAAAGTGTCAATGGTGTTGTGGACGGGAGAGGCGGACACTGAGCAGTAAGGTGGCGTTATAAGAAAATGAGAGAGAGAGAGAGAGAGAGAGAGAGAGAGAGAGAGAGGGAAGAAATAGATAAAACGAGGAAGAGGAAAAGGAAAGAGAAGAATGATAAGAAGATAAAGATGAGATAGAAAGAAGAAAGGAATGATACGGAGGTTAATAAGAAAAGTGTATAAAACCTTTGGAAGAGAGAGGGGGAAAAAAAAAAGGAGAAGAATACGATGAAGAAAGATGAATGAAGGGATGGGGTCAAAGAAATAGAGGGGAAAAAGAAAACAAATATAGTTGTTGAGTGGTCCTATTAATTAATTACTAAAAGAGTATTAACCTAGTAGTTGTTTACTTTGCAGTTTGCACACACCTATCAAAAGCTTACTTTGACATAGGGGTGTTCACGGTGCGGTGTGGTTTTGGGTCATTTTTAGCACCGCATTTTGCGGTGCGGTTTAACTAAAACTATAATTGCACCGCACCTTATTTTTGCGGTCACATGTGCGGTGCGATGTGGTGCGGTGCGGTTTAAAGTTCAGTCAAAACCATAACCACACCGCACCTCATTTTTGCGGTCACATATGCGGTTTGAATGATTTGAAATTGGTATATATTTCAAATTTTGGGCTTTTTCTACCCTGTCCAAAACTAATTTTTCCCTTTATTTTGGTCCAAGTTTCAAACTATTGAGCTAGTTTTTCTTTATTTTGGGCTGACTTTCTTAATCAACACCTGCTAGGGTTATCAATTTTTTTTTTTTTTTTGAAAACTAGGGTTATTAAACTATTAATAATATATTTAATGTTAAAAATAATTAAAAATATTAATATATAGAGAGGGTGCGTGCGGTGCGGTTTGTGCGGTTTTCTTATTATAAAACCACAAACCACACTGCACCATGCGGTGTGGTGCGGTGCGGTGTACTATTACTTGCGGTGCGGTGCGGTTATGCTATTTTATGGGCGGTTTTGGTGCGATTTTTGCGGTTTGTGCGGTTTATGCAGTTTGGTGAACACCCCTACTTTGACACATTCATATTACTAAAATTATTTTTTGTTTTATATGTCAATTAAAATAATTATTATTTTATTTAGTTTGATATATATAAATATATATATAAATATATATATAATTTTGGGTTATATTTATTTCAATCCTTTTTTTAAATGCTTATATTTTTAAATAAATTGCACTAATGAGTTATAAAATACATAAACGTGCCAAGGTTTATGGAGCAATGATTGTTCAAGTTTGGGTCGACAATGAATATAAGATATTCATGCTTGGCTCGAGCTCAAACCAAGCCTATAAATGATATTTGACTTCAAGCTCATAAAAAAATTTAAAAGCTTGAGTTTAACTTGGTTAGACTTGATTCATTAGTCAAACTGAACTTGAGCTTAGATCCAAGCTCAATATCAAGCTTTTGAGTTTGAGGTTCAACACAAGTATATTATCAAGTTCATATCAAAATAAGTCTAGGCTCAATTTGTTTTGTCTCGAGCCCTAATGTTCAAGAGTTTGTTCATGATTTTTTTTTTTTTTTTTGGCTTGGGCTTAGCTTGATTATTAAATAAACCTAAAACTAACTTTCAAGGTTAGCTTGTTTATAAGCAAACAAACATGAATGAAATTTTTATCAAGCCAAGCATAAGCTATATGTGAATGACTTAGTTCATTTAGAACACTAAATATGTAGATTTTAACTTTTATACATACATACATACATACATACATACATATATATATATATATATATGAAAATATCATTGGTTAAGAAATGATAGATTTTTTTTTTTTTAAAGGAAAGTTCCTAAAACTCAGTAGGCAGAAGTAATTCAAAAAGATAATTCATATCACCTATATTTTTAGTCATGTGACTTATTTAATTAATAGTTATGAAAAATGTTACATCCATAATATTTTAACACAAAAATCATTGATAGCAGACTATCATTGGCGGTTACTTATGAACAAATAAGTCATTTTAATAGTGGATCTAATTTAGAACCAATAATACTTTCAAAAAAAATTAAAATCAATAATAATTTATAGCTAAATTTGTTGCTATGAATTTTATTATTCTAACAGGTACGGAAAATTTACCTTCACATCCGGCGGAAAGATAAGGATTTCCCACGTATCCCAAAGCGCAATTACATTCCAACGACAAAATCTCGTCGTAGGGATTTGAAAATCCCGATAAAAACTCGTAATAACCGAAATTTGAAGTTTGAAATATACACTCGAAATCTTGTCTATTGTTGAAGGAATAGATCATCTCAGCACAACCACAGGAGTGAAACCTAATTTTTCCACTGTTTTAATGGACTCTAGCATCTTCAGCCGACTAGTGTCTAATAAGAAAGCATAGTTGCATCCCTCTGGGACCTTGTTATCAATGCTAACGAAATCTACATTAAATGCATGAAGATCAAGAGGGATTGAACTTATGCAGTGGTTGAAGCCTGAGCTGGAATTACGTGCTCCGTTTATCATGCTTGTGTTACAGCGAGATTTGCACCCAACAACCTGTTGATCAGTTTCGGCAAGTGTTGCTATTATGTTGCAACCAAACGAAATCAAAGAGTTATCAGAAGAGAAGGTAAAAGGACTTCCTTTAAGGTTCATAACTCCACTTCTCATACTCGTACAATTGGGATTTGAAGAGATTATTGAACCACCTTTGACGCGAACCATGTTTCCTGCCAAGCTGCGTCTATCATCAAGAGCGATTTCCAGCACTTCCATGTTAATTTTTTTTAAGAATGCTCCAGTTCCATTGCAAACAATTTCAAACCAAGGGTCTATGTAACAACCCGAATGGATTCCAAAGGGATATGGAATACTAACATTTTTACACACAAAAGTACATCCCGGTTTTGCAATATTAGGTGCTGCCTCTGCTAATCCAGAGGTCAGCAGAAGTAAGAAATTAATGGAGATTACCAATTGCAAAGCCATTTGTGGGTATCTCTCACTACTCAACAGATGAACAAAGTGAAGTACATACATAACCTTTTATAGACTAATTATATCTCTCACAAGTCACAAACTTCTGAGTTCAGTTGCGTAGAGAGCATGTAATCTCAATGAACTTTCCTGTAAACTTCTGCAGACAGAGAGTCGTGTTCTACTGCAAGTCATATTTGAAAAAGAAAAAAAAAATCTAGGACCACGTGAAGTATCAGTAGCTAATTACAGCGTACAACATAAGATAAGATAAATGATATGGGGCTAATGCTGGTACCACAATTTGTGACACAATTTGTGCCATAATACTCTTTCATCAATCATAACTAGCCACATGAAGAGAGTTGTGACACAAATTATATCACAAGTTGTGGCACCAGCATAGCTTATGATTTGGCAAAAGGTTAAGTCATAGTATTATTGCTCATATTTTCTAGTCATTATGGGTCCGTTTGTTATTGTTGTTTAAACAATAATTTTCAGTATTTAAACAATATTACACGTATTTTTACATACTTTTCATCTACTAGTATTTCTAAAAACTATCAACAACCTTACTAAAATAATATTACCTATAAACAATTGATACAGAAAGACACGTTATCGCATTATTATATTGGCTACAGTTAACGGACACCGTAAGCTACGAGAAGGTATTGCATGTTTCGGAAACATGCATCCTCCAACATGCTGAACTTTTCCGTAAGCTACAGATAACGCAACCTAAAATTGTATTAATATTTAACTTTAGTCTTTATCTTCTTGTTTTTAAATTTTTAATAGTAAAGGTAGATGAAGATGTGATGTAATTCAAATTTGAGAAGACATGTAGATGAGAAGACGTGTGTGGATTCAAGAAAACAAGAGAAAAAAAATTTAAAAAAAAAAAAAAAAAAAAGTGAGAAGTCTTAGGCAGTGTGTTTAGTCGTAGGAAATAAGTCAACTCAAATTTAAAAAAGACGAGAAAAAAAATTATTAAAAAATAAATAAATCTTGGGCAGTGTGTTTAGTCGTAGGAAATAGGTCAACTCAAATTTGAAAAAAACAAGAGAAAAAAATAATTAAAAAAGAAAAAAGAAAAAAAAAAAAAAGGAGAAGTCTTGCGTAGTGTGTTTGGCCGAAGAAAATAACTCCACTCAAATTTCAAAAAAAAAAAGAAGAGAAGTCTTGGCAGTGTGTTTAGCGGAAGGAAATAGGTCCACTCAACCTCTCTTTCTTTTCTTTTTCTTTTTTTTTTCTTTTTTTTTTAATTTATTTTTTATTTTAAGGTAGCCCTTGTAAGAGCAAGGCCTATAATGACATTTACGAAATATTGTTGTAGGTCCCTCACAATTTTGTTGTTGTTGTTGTTGTTGTTGTTGTTGTGAGGCTATAGTAGCATTTTGCAAATCCTACTATACGCACTCATATATATACAAACACAAACACACATGAGGGACCTTTTTAAAAAAAAAAAAAATGGTTGGTTTTTTTCTTTTTTCTTTTTCTTTTTTTTTTGACTTATAGTGGCGTTTATAAATGCCACCATAGGTCCTCAATTTATTTATAACCAAAAAAAAAAAAAAAAATTAGCTTCGAAATTTATTTATTTATTTAGGGTAAATTGCAAAGTACACCTCTAACATGTGGGGGTGATTGGATTTACACCCCAACATTTCAGAACTTTGATTTTACATCCCAATGTTTGGTTTCGTTAGCAAATCACCCCTTAATTAGTTTTTGCTGTTAACTGCCATGTCATCTTGTTGACATGTTTTTTTTTTTTTTTGGCCAAATAACCCCAAAGCGACACAATTTCAATGAAAATGAAGTGATGACCTGGCAAATGCAAAACGGCGCCGTTTTGCCTAAAGAGAAAACCCAAAAAAAAAAAAAACAAAAAAAAAAACTGGTACGACACCATTCCCCCCCCCCCCGCCCAAATAGAAAATCTCAAAATCCTAAATCTAAACCCATGAACCTAGCCCTTAGCTCCCTAACCCATGAACCCAACCCTTGCCTTCCTAACCCTTATGAACCCAGACCACCACATCGACTCTGCAACCAGCTCCTTGCATCGTGAACCCAGATGTGAGTAAGTTCATCAAAGGCTCTAGGTTAGCTCCAAGGCGGCAACAGCAGCAACAACGGATATGGCTAAGCCAACAGTTAGTAGGTTTATTTCTCTTCTCTATAGCTCTCTTTCTCTCTCTCTCTCTCTCTCTCTCTCTCTCTCTCTCTCTCTCTCTCTCTCTCTCTCTCTTTTTGGATTTTTCTTGCCATTGCTGGATTGGAATTTTGGGTTTTTTATTAGGTTTGCTAGGGTTTTTGTTGATTGGGTTTGTTGAGGTTTTTGTTCTTTTTTTTTTTGGGGGGGGGGGGGGGGGGGGGATTTTATTGCTAGATGGATAGAATGTTTGGGGCTTTTGTTAAATTTTTTGGGTGATGGATTTGTTGCTAGAACTCTCTATGTACGTGTGATTTAAACTCATTTACTTTGTTATTGGAACTTTGAGTGTGTTTATGGTGGAGTTTGTTTCTCTTTATTTTAATTTTTTTGGGTTTTTGTAGCACTTTGATACTGTTGATTAGGACGAATTTTTTTTAAGGATTTTCGTAGAAGTTTGTTGTCAATGATTTATGATATATTTGGTTGTGTTTTGTCTAGAACTGGTTACTTTATTGATATTTAATTTTAGAGGGTCAACCTCTTGGGTGATGATGAGCTGTGTGTATTGAATGGTGTAAAATAATGCACATTTTTACTTGGTAAATTGGCTAAGTGGAATGGTTGTGGTCCAATTGAGTAGTCCATGTGTTCTGCTTTGTAGCTCCTGTCTGCATGTAATATTATATTTATTTTAGTAATGGCTTATGTCCATTGAAAGAAGATGGTGATGTTAGTAATGTGTTAATTAAATGTTATATTAGAGTAATGCCTCCTGTATACATGTATATTTTAGTAATTTATTAATTAATTAAATGTAATATTTTAGTAATGCATTTATATGTGTGTGCAGGGCATTGAATATGGATCAACCATTTGATATGTCTATACATCATGGAAGGGTATTCATTACACATAGTGATACACATGTTGAATATGCTAAAGGGACTGAATCAAGGGTCTCAGATGTTGATCCTGACACTTTTGCTATCTTTGATATGCCTAAGTATGCCAATGATCTTGGTATTACAAATGTTAGCATAATTTTTTTACCGAATTCCTCATATGGAACTTCATAATGGCTTATTTCCATTGAAAGAAGATGATGATGTTAGGGCTGTACGTGATTGGTTAGAATTTGCACTTGAAAGGTTAATACTCATATATGTGAAGCATGTTGAACAAGCTGAAAAGGAAAAACTTGATGAAGATCAAGGTAATGAAGGTGCTGATGAGCATGAGTTTCATAAAGAAGTTGATGAAGGAGCTGGACTAGATGACAATTTTTTTGATGAGGACTATGCTGAATTTGGTAGGTGACAGTGAATTTGATAGATATGAAAGACCATCCTCCCCCATTGACCCATCCACTTACATTGCTCTATCCATTCACATTTTCCAAACCACCACCTATGACCAATTAAACTTAAACCCTTATGAGTAGAACACATCAAATTGGGTACCCACTTGCTTTGGTGATAAGGAGCATAATATAAAAAGTGGGGAAAGTGATTATGGGCACTCTGACGTTTTGTGCACACCTATCAACTCTAAGGATGATGACGATCACCCCAAGCACATTGAATTTAGGGCGGAGGTGGATATGCCCGACCCCGTTTTTGAGAAAAGGATGTTGTTTAGTGACCATAAGGAGTTTAAGAAGGATGTACAGTCTTATAGAATCAAGCATGGATATTTATTGTTAATTGTTAAGAATGTGTCTCGCAAGGTGAGTTAAAAATGTGAGAATTGTGAGTGGTATATTTATGCCTCATGGGACCGTGAAGAAAACTCTTTGCTTGTAAAAACCTATCAAGGAAAAAATACATGTTCTAGGGCATTTCATAGCAAGATGGTTTTTGCAAGGTGGATTGCAGTTGCATGGCTAGAGGTGTTTAAAGGGAGACCCAACATCAAGAGTGCTGAGATAAAGGAAGGTATAAAAAATCAATTTCAAGTAGACATTTTCTTGGACAAAGCTTTTAGGGCTAGGCAGATTGCATTGGAGATGCTTAAAGGAAGGTTTGCCTACCAGTTTGAAAGCGTTAGAGATTATTGTGAAGAGTTGAGAGTTTCTAATCTGGGCACTAAAACCAAAATTAATCTACACACACTTACACTGCACTTCAAGAGAATGTATGTGTGTCTGGCTGCTTGTAGAACCAGATTTGTGGAGGAATGTAGGCTAATTATTAGTCTTGATGCTTGTCATTTAAGAGGGTTTTGAAGGGGCAACTATTGACAGCTGTTGGGATTGATGGGAATGACGGGATGTACCCAATAGTGTTTGCTGTTTGTAAGGGTGAGACCAAGGACAGTTGGTCATGTGTTTTGGAGTTGTTGTTAGCTGATATTGGTCTTGTGAGGGAACATGGCTAGACCTTTACTTCTGACCAACAGAAGGTATGTGATTCTTTTTTGTGAAAGTTTAATATTGTATTCATTGTATATATTTATATTTATATTTAGTGTTAAAATTATTTTATATCTACGTAATAACCATTTTTTTTAGTTTTTAATGTAGGGCTTAGTTCCTGCTCTTGCAATAGTTGCTCCTGAAGCACATACAAGGTTCTGTGTTAGGCATTTATATGCCAACTTCAAGGAGCACAAGGGTAAACTATTGAAGGATTTAATGTGGGTAGCAGTAAGCGAGACCACCAGATCTGGGTTTGAGGCAAAGACGGAGATGATGAGAAATGTAAATGTCAATGCTTATGGGCATTTGATGGATATTGACTGTGCACATTGGTGTAGACATACTTTTAGTACTTGGCCTAAGTGTGACATGTTGTTGAACAACCTTTGTGAGTCATTTAATTCCAAGATAATTGATGTTAGGGATAAGTCCATATTGACTATGTGTGAGATGATTAGGAGGTATCTTACGAAAAGGATCCCAAGAAATAGGGATACAATGTTGAAGAAGTTTGACCCAATTTATCCTAGGATTTAAGATAAATTAGAAGTTAACAAGGAAGCAACTAGGGATTGCACATCTACATGGTCTGGTGGATCAAAGTTTGAAGTGCATTGTAAAGGAAAGCAATTTGTAGTTGATCTGGATAAGTATACATCTGCTTACTACAGATGGGATTTAACAGGCATCCCTTGTAAGCATGCAATTTCAGCAATTGCTTACAAGAAAGAAAAGGCAGAAAATTATGTGCATTGCTACTACAAGGTTGAGAATTAACTTAGAACTTATTCACATCTTATCCAGCCTACCAATGGTGAGGATTTTTGGCCAAAGGAAGCAAGTGATAAGATTCTACCTCCGAAAATGCTAGTGCAGCCTAGAAGACCAAAGGAGAACAAGAGGAAAAAAGCTGCTGATGAGGCATGAAGGATTTCACATAAGTTGAAAAAGTCATCTGCTACACAAAAATGTACCAATTGTGGACAATTAGGTCACAACAAAAGAGGATGCAAAGTACGCCCTAAATCTAATGATGCTAGTGAGGGCCAAACTGAGCAAAGACAAGGAGCAACATCTACTACAGGGAGGCAAAATCATGTATTAATTCATGCTTATTGCTAACTAAATTTTGATATATGCTACTTATTATAGTTGCTAACTGCAAATTTTTTGAGCTTGTTGTAGGTTAGGAGAACAGGAGGTGATCGTGTCTTTATGAGCTTAAGAGTGGAAGAGGATTGTCGCCCATCAAGTGTTGCTAGAAGCCAATCAACTATAGTACTTTCCATACTATATTATATACATTGTGCTAATAATTTGCAAATTGCCAATATTTGGTTTTTGAGTTTGTTGTGCATGCATACTTACCATGTTTCTATTATTAAAGGTCTCAACCCAAACAAGTGTTGCTAGAAGCAATGGAGTTGGTAAATCTAGAAAAGGTGCTAGAGCTAGTGTTGAAAAAGGATGAGCTGGAAGTGGAGCTGGAAAAGGTTGAGGAGTAGCAACAATAGCAGTTTGTAGGACCTTTAATTGTTAGAACCTTTTTGTGGTCACTGTTTTGTAAAGCTTTTCATAAGCTTATATGATGGTGATACTAGACATAAGTATCCTATTTTGTGTTGATCAATAATTTACAGAAACTTTATGAAAACAACTGTTAGCTGTTATGGAAGAATTATTAATATTTTGGTCATATATTTTTGGCAATATGCTAGGTAATGACAGTGATTCTATTGTTAGTTGTTATGGAAGAATGATTAACATTTTGGTCATATATTGCATATATCAGGTTTGGCAATGTGCCAGGTGATTGTATTGTTAGTTGTTATGGAAGAATGATTATCATTTTGGTCATATATTGCATATATTAGGTTTTGGCAATGTGCCAGGTAATGACAAAGTGGTTGTGTTGTTAGCTGTTATGGAAGAATTATTAATATTTTGGCCATAGCATATATCAGGTTTTGGCAATGTGCTAGGTAATGATAGTGATTGAATTTTAGTTGTTACGGAAGAATAATTACATTTTGGTCATATATTGCATATATCAGGTTTTTGGCAATGTGCCAAGTAATGACAGAGTGGTTGTGTTGTTAGTTGTGCCAAGTAATGACAAGGCGGCTGTGTTGAGCAAGTAAATCAAATAAACAAGAAAATGATTATAAGCCCTTATCAAAAGACCATTACATATTTTGTATTTGATCTATTTTCTCTTTTAAACAAATTGTAAACACCCACTTTTACAATGGTATAGCTTCTTCTGCAGTATTGCAAAAATCTCAAACAAATACAATACAAAATTACAAATTAGATTGCTGGTTGGAATTTGAGTAGAATATTGAATAATGGATCCTTCTCTAAGCCCTTAATTTACTTCATAACTTCATATTTCAGTTTAATTTATCCTAGTTTATCCAGGCAAGGGTACACAAAAGATTAATATTTCTATCTCAAAAGACACTAGCCGACTCTGTTAGAGTATGCATCTCAAGAAATCTGTTTAAGGATCTCAGAATGTGCTTAGAGTAGACTTAGCATGACTCAATATGAGAAGGGAAAAACTTGCTTATAATTTCTTAAGTAAACAACAATAATACAACGAAATCAAAATTGCGCCTCTGATTCCAATCCCAAGGCTTCTATTCACTTCAATTCCAAGAATATTATGTATACCTAAACACCACCTAAATAATGATAGTATGTAATACAAGAATCAGAAGTCAGCTTCATCTTCCACTCTTCCTGCCTTTTCCTAATTGTCCAGATTTTATACCGTGTTCTTGTTCTTGAAGGAAAGCTAATGCCTTCCCATACTTCTCTGCTCTTTCTTTTTGCCATAGTGCTCTTTCTTTTTCCTTAACCTCAAGAAAAATGCGTCTTTTCGCAACTCGCAAGCTAGCCCCTTAGCTTTACGTTTTACTTGTTTCTGCAACTTTCTATTCTCATCCCGTTCACAATCTGGATCATAATCTCTACACTTAACAAAGCTGCATAACAACATGACAAATTCTCAATTCCAACCAGTTATTCTAAGTAACATTATCTATTGCAACAAAGTTTTAACATGTAGTTAAGAGCAAGGGAAATAAAATTACTTCTCCTCAAATTTTGGATTCAACATTTTGATAGGCACTGGCTTTTACTTCCACATTAGAAATTGCTGCCCATTTGAAATTGCTATCCATTTGAACAAAAAAATTCTCAGTGTTTTGCTTTCCCAACCAGCATTAGCATGAAAGAATGGCCCCTGATCAACAAGTTTCACATGTTTCAAATATCAGAAACACAAATCCAATACAAATGTAACAAATGTGAATGCTACGTGTAAAGTTGTGATTTACAATTATTTTGTGTTGGCTTTAATTCCATGTCAAATTTGATTGTAATTTTATTCAATCATTTTTCCCTGTATTTATGTGAAAGTTTTTAATTGTAAGGGATGAGTGTGAGAGAGTGTGAAGACTCAAGCTTAAATTAAAGAACAAGTGGATTTCGCAAGAAGCTAACCCACAAAATAGCCACTTGTAGAGCACATGACTAGAAGGCAAAGAGTCATGCTAGCCCAGAGTTTTTGCAAGTGTCTCGTGGGTAAGGCCTTCCTGCAAAATGCTTGTGAAACATTCTGTTTGGCTAATTTGTTATGTTTGTTTTACCAGGTCTTTACCCACACTATATATATCCTCATTACCCACATATTGTAAGGAGTGTTTTTTAGAGAGAAAACCCTAGAAATTACACTTGAGAGTTAGATATTGTTATACCCACAATCATCTACACACTTCCTTGTGGTTTTCCTCCACTCCTACCTTTCCATATCCAAATCCTTGAGAGGTTGATAGCCCAAACACTTACCACACACAATTTGAGTGTTAAGTGAGGTTTTGGTGCTGCTGGGAAGCATTGGAAGGAACCATTCATTGGCGGATACAATCGGGTTGAATTGCGGAATCTGGGAAAGCTAGGGAAGACAAGGTTCCAAGAAGCCAGTTGGTAGCAGGAGCTTGGAGGGCTTAAGTACACTAGGTAGACTAGGCTTGGAGGGTCTTTTGTTATTCGTGTACTCCAACTTTATTCTCTAGTGGATTGATTACTGCTTGGAGGGTAGTGGAGAGGTTTTTCGCTGAGTTCTTCAGTTTCCTCTTCGATAACACGTCTTGGTGTTATTTTGTGTTTGCATCTCTCTTCCCTACTCTTAAGCTTTACTTTACATTGTTGATAATGGATGAATATGGCTTAGGGTAGTGTTATCGGTTGTTTGCACTTATTTACTCTTGTTCCGCACTTAGTCTAAGTTAGAGTAAAAGCCATCTAGCCGTAATTTTAATTTGGGGGTCTAAACAAGCTTTTGTATTTTCACACAAATCCAAGCTTTCACTACAAATGTCACATTCAATACAAAGACAATCAAATGATGTCATGCAGCTACATATGTAATAAAAATAGACTTCAACGTTGACTACAAATACAGATATATAAGATAGTATAATTCAGCCCATATTCTCTCAATGATCCGTCAAACATAATAGGATCCAATACATAGAAAAAACAGTATTAAAGTGCTACAAAAACCCAAAAAATAAAAATAAAAAATAAAGAGAAACAAACTCCACCATAAACACACTCAGAGTTCCAATAGCAAAGTAAATGAGTTTAAACCACACACACATAGAGAGTTCTAGCAACAAATCCATCACCCAAAAAATTTAACAAAAACTCCAAACATTTTGTGCATCCAGCAACAAAATCCCAAAAGAAAAAAGAACAAAAACCTCAACAAACCCAATCGACAAAAGCCCCAGCAAACCCAATAAAAAACCCAAAATTCCAATCTAGCAATAGCCTTAATTGGAGGGTTTGTGTCACATTGTGGGTGGAATTCTACGTTGGAGAGCCTTTGGTTTGGTGTGCCTATTGCCACTTGGCCAATTTATGCTGAACAACAAATTAATGCTTTCGAGATGGTGAAAGAGTTGAGATTAGCTGTTGATGTTAAAATGGATTACAGTAAAAGTGAGCAAATTATTGTAACGGCTATGTTATAGAGAGAGGAATAAGGGAAGTGATGGACCCCAATAGTGAGATAAGGAAGAACGTGAAGGAAATTAAAGAAAAAGGTAGGAAAGCTTTGATGGATGGTGGATCTTCACACTCTTCATTGGATCGTTTGATTGTTGATTTGATGGGCAACATAGCTCATTGAGATCAATTTTAATGAAGCAAAGAAGAAGATTATCTTTTTATCTTTGTGACAATGCAATGTTTATTAAGAATAAAAGAGCCTTTCCATATGATTTGTATACTATTTTTGTAAGAATTCTCCTTTTTTATTTATTTATAAATATAGTCTATTTTTCACTTTTATTAAGGACAATTGCTAGAAAGTCAATTGCGGCCTTAGAAAAAAGAATCCATATACTTTCGGCTGAAACCCAGCCATGCCCAGTGTTGACCTCTTTAGTCTTGACATTCACACTTAAAAATTTGTAAATGAATGGAAATATCAAATGACCTAAACAATATGCTAAAATCTTAAGAAAAATAAGAAAAAAAAATTATATGTAAAATAAAACTAGCTTATAACCTATGCTTATACATATGATGCATTTACAAATAAACATAACTAAATGGGTATTAAAATTTTACTAAGTTTATATATAATGTCAAACCAAACCTTTCTCCAAACCTTTCTTTTTCCTTGTCAAAGTCAAACCAAACCTTTCCTTTTCTTTTTATTTTATTTTTGACTCGCGCTATTAACTCACTTGGCCCAAAAATTAAAAAGTTATATGGACATGTGGCAAAAAATTATATTCTAGTTGAAAATCTAATTTGATTTTCTCTCAGTTTTGATTTTAAATATATACTAGCTTGTAACTTGTTCTTATGCATAGGAATATTAAACAACGGTGATAAAAAGGATTGAAAATCAATAAAAATTAAACTGTTGAAGTTGCAAAATTCCTAAAGTGACAAAAATCCATTTGTATTCCAAATAAGAGAATCAAAACTAAATGGGAAATTTGTAGAGAGAGAGAGATGAACCTTCGTGAGAATGATAAAAACAAATTAAAAAAAAAAAAAAAAAGATGATAAAGAAGGAAACAAACAAAAAAATCTAGTGATAATAATTGAACATAAAGAACTATTTACTGAGAGAGAGAGAAGGAAGGGACCTCAGGTAGAGAATGGTGGCGTAGTGAAGACAACGAGCTTCTCTAAAACCTTTAGGTAATAACAAAGTTACTTGCTTTGATTTTTTGCTCTATAACTTCATCAACAATTTCATGGTTTCCATTAAAGAGAGAGAGAATTCAAAGATTTTAGCTTTTATGACAATCCAATTTCTACATTGCAACATTTATATAATTTTTTGTATAAGCTTTTCGGGTTCTTAGAATTTGTATAGTTTATATATATATATAAACTCTTCGAGTTTTACACTATAACTTATTTGGCACAAAAATTAAAAATTTTAAATAAGACACATGACGCAAAATTGAGAATCCAATTGAAATCTATTTAGGTTTTAGACCCCTGTTATCACCAAATTAACCAACTTTTAACCAAGTAATTAATTAATTGATTATGATCTTGATTAAAATAATTAAAATATCAAACAAGCACAAATCACATGAACACCAAGAATGATAACCTATGAACACTTTTGAAATTGTGGTTTCAAAGTAAAAAAACTTAGGGAGGATTTAACCTAAAAAATTTTCAAGGCAACATTTCATGAATAGAATTGAGGATTTTACAATGGACTTAACCCTAAATCTACTGCTATCTCATGTAGTACTTACTGATGTGATCATATATAGCTCCGAATCCATGGACTCTTCTACTGTGAAATGGTTGCACACAAAATCTTCAGCTTGTCACTTTGAGATCTCCACTCAAAGATTTAGATCAGCAACTCTCGTTGCTTAGATGCAGTAACTTTACTTTTATAACTGGATTTGTTGTTTGCACAAGGTCCAATTGTAACTCCAAAAGGGAATGGAAAATTTCCAGATCTATGTACAGAACAAGTCCCAATTATCTTAACTCAAACCCAATATTAATTGGTGACTATCTATATTCATTATTAAAGAAAAAAATATTTAAAAGTCGAAAAGTAATAGACATTATAGTTTATAGTACACGTGTGGTTTGGGGAGTTCAAGAAAAGCTTCTTGAAACTTCCTTTTGCTATTGGGTGCAAGTTGTAACGTTTAGGGTAGTTGGATAACATTTATTGAAAATTCCTTTTTCTGTTAAAATAAAACCATAACCACCTAGCAAGACACGGATGGACAGCCAAATTACAAAGAAACGCAGAGAGAGTGAGAAAAGAAGAAGAAGAAGAAGTTGGTCGTGGTTGTCAACAATGCAAGAAACAATAGAGGAAAGTGTTGGGTCACTGCTAAGTAACCCATAAAAACTGAAGAAGACGAAGAAGAAAAACTAATTCTATACCGGTTGAAATTTGAATACCAGCCGGTATTGGCTAAAGTCAACTGAAATGAACGGAACTACTTGGAATTACCCCAAATTTTGCCCGAGGTGGTACAATGAGGTATCTCATTCCGATCTACATCTAATGAAGATGTAGATCCGTTTTTATTTTAAAAAAAAATTCAGATCTAAATCTAATAAAGATGCAAATTTGTTTTATTTTGAAGAAAAATTCAGATCTACATCTAATGAAGATGTAAATCCATTTTTATTTAACAAAAATTCAGATCTACATCTAAGGAAGATGTAGATCCGTTTTATTTCAGGAGAGAGAATTTTTTACATACGGACTTTTGAAAATAAGCAAGAGATCATAGCAATAATGAAAGAATCAAGAACATGTTTTCACAAACTAAATTAACAAGTCATGATATGAATATTCTAAACGGAAAGAAATATACAAACATGCATCATCATGATAAGAGAAATATAAGAAAAAGGGTTAAGAAACAACCTCTTGCATAGAGCACTCTTCTACTTGAGAGGATATTTTAGGGTTCAAAGAAATTTATGCAATTATCTTTGAAACCTAAAAACCCTAGCCTCAACAGAAAATATCAGAGAGGAGATTAGAAAATATGAGTGATTTGAGAGTGTGAGTAGTGCCTCTTGAGAGCATCAAAGAATGTCTGAATTTTGAGATCTAGTCTCTATTTATAAAGGCTAGGACACTCTAAAAAATAGCTCAAATGATTAGAATGCGAATCAGGACGCGTCTTTCTGCGAAAAGGTCAAAAAGGATGTGCCTTATTGGCACCCGAAGGAATTTGGGCCAAAGCCCAAAAGAGTGCTATTCGGCCCTTTTAAAGTGCCGTTCGACACTCCGAAAGTGCCAAATGGTACTCTTGGCCACCAAACATACTTTCGTGTTCAGGTGCATTTTGGACTCCCTTTTTAGATTTTCTTAAGCCCGTCCTTGCACTTAGATGTGTTTTCAATCCCTATTCTAAGATTTTTATCTCTTTTCTAGATAATTCAGGTCTTTTTAGGAACAATTATCTTGTAGATAAATACCCTAAAATAAATCTTGATAAAGTTTAAATTATCCACAATTTTATTGTTGTCCAATTATCCCTTTATTCCTATGCATGCAATCCTATTTTAAACACTAATTATCAACCAATCACAAGATTATTTAATTAATTTTAATTGTTTAACCAATCGTAATTAATTTAAATTAATCATACATGGTCGACTCTACCTAGACACACAATGCATGTTAACTGTGCAAACTTGATCATGCGATATCTTTCGATCTGATGGTCCGATTTGGAAACCAGACACACCGTTGTGACCATTAGAATTTCAAGATCATTTTTATGATATGCAATGAATGAATTGATGCATGTAATGCAAGAACAAATTGATGCATGTAATGCAACCATGATTTTTGGGGTACATGGATGGTCATTTCAGCCATCTTCCTTGATTAAATCATGGGTGCAAAATTGAGTGTCTACAGACAGCAATATGATTACCCAGGAAAACTAATGAAACCAACAGTTTCAAGGTAAAAAGCCTAGGGAGGATTTAACCTAATCTATCCTCAAGGCAACAAATTCACTATGATAGAATGAAAGTTTTATAATAGATTTTTTTTCCTAAATCTAAAGCTACATCTTGTAGTACTTACTCACACGACCACGTGCAACTCCGAATCCACAAAATCTTCTCTCTGAATTTGGCTCTCACAAACACTCACGTTTGTGACTTTGAGATCCCAGACAAAAATTTAAATCATCAGCTATGTATGATCTTGTTTGCAGCAACTTCAGATCTACCAGTTCTAATAATGTGTAGATGGAATTCTGGTAGTGACTTTAAAACGAAAAAGCACAGTACCTTTTAGATCTCAAAAAAGCACCTCCAAAGTCATAACAAAACGTGTCTTAGAGTTTCCTTTATATACTAAAAGAATTAGATCTGAAACCCTAATCACTTAATGGGCTTAATTAAAATTATGCAAAAACACATCTCAATTGGTCGAGCCTTCTTCTTGATCGATCAAACCTGGCATGTTTCGAATTCCTAAACCTGTATCTTCCTTTTTTTTGTATTCTGACTTGCAACCCTTTGAACATTGTCTAATCATACCTATAGACTTAGGAATCTATATCTAGACAAGTTTGTGTTCACAGTTTGCCAATTGTTCTAAAGGTTTAGAACCTAACAATCTCTCCCTTTGGCAATCTATGACAAAACTTACATACACAATTAAATGCTCAAATACAAGAAAAACCCAATTACAATAAAATGCTTAATTACATCACAAATCCCAATTTAATACTTCTAACTCCAAAGTTGCAAGAAAAGGCTAAAGGTTTTGATAGGAATGTACCTGTCTTTCCTAAAACACTCACAAGAGCACATCAACGCATGTGTGGAAATAAAGATAGATAAACAATATAACAAATATGCAATAATAAAAAATATGCAAACTAACTCTTCCCCTAAGTTAGATACATAAAATAACTTTTTATTTTCTCCTCCTTTTAAAAACAATTTCATCTCCCCCTAAAAAAAAACAATTAAAAACATTTTTCGAATTTGTCACGTATTAACAAAGACAACCCAATCTGTTAAGGACATATTTTGTATAATTGGCTAATCCTTTGACAAAATGCACTTTACTTGTATTTGGATAGATCTAGGATGTGTTTAATACTTCAAGAAACATGTTGTTTAAGTCTAGTATTAAAGCCATGAAGATTGGACTAAGAAAAAAGTGAAGAAAAGCTGTTCACTAAAGCTGGACAGATAGCTCGACAGCTGCTCGACACCTCTTGACAGTTAGGCTATTTATCGAGCTCTTCAGTTGATTGTTATCGCAATCTCGACACCTCTCGATAGCTGGTGGATCGATCGAGAAAGCTCCTGTCTCCTCGACAGCTTCTCGATAGCTGTATATGTCGAAGTTTAAAGCTCGACACCTCCTTGACACCTCCTGATCGATCGAGGTTACAGGAATTCAGATTTTCAGATCTGATTTTCGGCCCATGATGACATGTATGTGTAGGGTTTCTTTTCTCACAACCCTAGACCTATATAAAGCTTATTTTAGAGGCCGTCACATAAGAGAATACAAGGAGAACATATGCAAAAGGTGACTGATGCCTTATTCTCTCTTAAAGAAGCTACTGCGTCTTTGCGCCTTAGGGTTTTATAATCAACTGCTTCTTGATCTTTATTGTTGATGAAGTGAAGAACTTTGCAGCCAACATCTTCTTCTAGTTAGTGATTAAGTCGTGTACTGGGATCCGCACAATTGGTTAGTCACGTACTGGGATTCATGCATCAAAAGGGTGGCGTTCATATATTGAAGAGTTCAGAGGTTTTGAAACGGTAGAAGGTTTCTGCTGTGAGTTCATCTACGGGGATTGTAAAGTCTAGGGACAAAGGTTTTGTACTAGATCTGAAACTTCTCTTTACTATAGTGAATTGCTTTTCGGGAAGGTTTCCCCCCAGGTTTTTTACTGTGAAACTAGTTTGTTTCATTGGTTTTCCTAGGTCATCATATCTTGTCTTATTTATTTTTCCGCTGCATGATTTTGACATGATATTGATATTTGTTTGTTTTTACAAGTTTTATTCATAATAAATCTAATTAACAACTTGGGTTTAAAACTTGTTAATTCTATCAATCGGGGTCTAAATTTCCCAACACAGTCAAAAGGTAGACACTAAACATACACAACAGAAGAATAAAAGAAAATAGAGAATCAAGGAACCACAAAAGAATTATTCTCTATAGAAAATAAAGGCTACTCCCCCTATAAAGAGTAATAACTCTCCCTATGAACAACATAGGTTTTCAAAACAACTTTCTCCCCCTATAAAAATAAGAAAAACAAAACAAGTTTTGGGAAAAACAATGTTGGGGAAAATTTAGGAGGTGGGAAAAAAGAAAGACATGAATAAGTTGACGATACATATGAAGAAAAATATTCCCTCTTTCAATATATGCAAACTTGACACTATGTGACCCATAAACAGATGCAAGCAAACACTCCAGGCACAATCAGTCAAGACTATACAATATAGATCTCAATGATATAAAAATTCAGCATACAAAGTGTTTTAGAGAAAATATTTGCACATGTATTATCCACCATAACTCAAAAAAAATTCTACAGTTCACACATAAAAAATAGCATATACTAAAATATACAGAACTAAAAATTAATTAATCAATTTTTAAATCAAGTTGAGTACCCAATTTAGCAAAGTGTATGTGTGTTGTGTGTGAAAACATATGACAGCAAAAATGCAAGATGGATAAAGAATACAATGCAATGCATGTGAATCCTATCACAAATGATGCATGAAAAGAATAATCGGTCAAGAAACTAAAAACTAAAAATTTTCCAATTTCAATCGGTCGAAAGAAATCGAGTATCAATCGAAGAAAATTTATGAGAATTTTCAATTGGTCAAGCATCAATCAAGCATCAATCGAGAGAGGCAGAGAGTTTTGAACAAAAAAGCTCACAGTTTCAATTGGTCGAGGGAGATTTTCGATCGGTCGAATAATGTAAATTTTAAAACTTTAAAAATTTGGAAATTTTATGCAGAAAAACAACTTTGAAAAGTAGTTTTTATGACCCAATGCAAATGTGCATGATCTAGAAAAGTTTTAAAAACATGATTCCTCTTAAATGCAAATATCAAAACCAATCAAGAAGAAAAAAAAAAAAATAACGATTTTAAACTTCTAAACACATTTTTCTTCAAATTCAACTCAACCAAAAAAATTCTACATTTACACATCAGATCACATGCAATTAAGGATGGCCAGACTAGATAACACATACAGTCTTACGTACAAAATTTAGTAAAGATTTGTGTATAGTGTGTGCAACTAGTGAGTGTACAAAGTACCAAAAAAAAAAAAAAAAAGTGATATGTAGATAGTAAATGAAGAAATTTTCTACATCATCAATCACATTGGTTTGAAAGTGACTATCACCTAAAGAGTTACATCATGTAACTCTCACATCTCCTGGAAAGCACGCTTGCAATAGAGTAAAAGCATTTTGATTTTTTACTTTTTCTGTCTCTTTTATTTATTTCTTTTAATTTTTGTTTTTCTTTTGATTACAATCAAAGATATTGATAGGGGAAAAATAATGTATTGACCCCTTGCAAATTAATTAATTACCCAAGTTAATTAATGAGGTTCAATTACATGCAATGGCATGGTAAGACAAACAAATCACCAACTAAAATAAATACAGTTGAAATTAAATTTGACACGGTGATTTGTTTACGAATGGGGAAAACTACCAAGGTAAAAACCCCACTGAGTGATTTTAAGGTCACCACTCCTAAGAATCCACTAATCAATAATCAAGAGATTACAAGTAAAAAGGAATCTTACCAACTACCCTTGGCCTATCCTAAATTACGAACTTACAGTTGAATCTTCACTCCAATACCCAATTGGATTTGATCTTGTAGTGGCACTCTTTCCGTTTAATGCAAGAATCCCAGTACATGACCAACCAATGTGTACGTTTTTAGACCCCTTAAAACACAAGTTGTTTAACCTAGTTATTTAGCCAAAAGATTACTTAGATAAATTATTCAGATCTAAGTTAACACAAGAAAATCATATCATGTAAATAATGCGAAAATATAAAAAACACACGATTTGATAACCCAGAAAAACCAAACCGGTAAAAAACCTGGAGAGGATTTAACCTAACTATCCTCAAGGTGAAACAGATCCACTATAAAAGAATTGAAGTTTGTACAATAGAACTTAGAACACTAACATCTTATTGCTACCTTGAGTAGAAAACTTATTACCACGACCACGTGATAGCTCCGAGTCTACGGACTACTTCTTTCCTTGATCCACTGCAACCACAAGTACTCCCACTTGTGACTTTGAGACTCCACTCAAAGGTTTCAGATTTTCTTTAAGTTCTTGATGTAGCAACTAAAGCGATCACTAAGTTCTTGACATGAATCTTGATCTTGATAACCCTAAGTGTGTATAAAGGTAAACACCTCTAGATCTCACAAGAGATTCAACACACAGCACATCAAAAGACCTCTAAAACGTAGTTAGGGTTTTTCCTTTTATACTTGGAGTAAAACATAAAACCCTACACATCATATGGGCTTGGGCTAAATTGGAAATTTTGCAGAATAATAAATCTGCACGAGATTCGATCGAATGAGTCTAATTTTCGATCGATCGAGCCTTGCAGATTTAGTCCAATAAATTCTGCAATCACTTGTTTCCAATTTTACAAATAAACACACTTTGAGCAAGCCTAAACCTAAACTCTATGTTTTGATCATGATTTGCTAACACATTACAAATTGTAGTTCTAGGGTTGTGAGAAAAGAAACCCTACACAAATATACAAGAATCTACATGCAATCAGATCGGAAAAGTCTAATTTCGTAATTCTCGATAGAAAGAGCTTGTGTCAAGCTTCGACATTAATTCTCGATAGAAAGGATTCTGTCGAGACTTCTGTCGAGGTTTAGTGAACAACTCTTTCTTCACTTGTTTCTTGGTCAGATCTTCATGGCACACTTGACTTGAACTCTTGTCTCTTGAAGTACTAAATCCATCCTAGATCTACCCAATTACAAGTAAAGTGCATTTTGTCAAAGGATTAGCCAATTACATAAAATATATCCTTAATAGATATCATGCATGGGCATATGGGAGATTGAAAAGAAATACCCTTGTTACACATTCCTTTTTTTTAAAAAAAAATAAATAAATAACACCTCGTTTTATCTTGCTGTGCAAGTGTTACACCTTACTAAGCACAGCTTTTATAATTTGCACACAGGTGTTCATGATTGGTAAGTAACAGTGGTGAGATGATTATTTATGCTTTTCTCCTAGGATTTTCTTGTCCTAACAATCAAAATATGTGACATCAAAATCAAGATTGCTTGTTCAAAGACTGTAAACAACTCACACAATTCAGCACTATTTAGCACAAACTAGCAAAGTGTAGAAAATAGCTCATCAAAGCTAAACAAGCTACATAGTCATGAAATATAAATTTCATTGGCCAACCTTAATTACACACTTAGTGGTGTGCAATACAAAGAAATAAAAATCTTTTTGGATTTTCAAAATTTTTATGACCAAAAATAAAAAGCCACACATTATGCTAAATGAACAAAATGCAAATGCAATGCATGACAACATCTAATGCTCAACTAAGCTATAGAGGATACACAAATAAGAAATATCAATTTCTTAATTAACCCATGAGTACATGTACAAACTAATACATACTCATACAAAATCAGAAATAGCTTATGCACTCAGTTATGCAACATATACTTTTCAAGTTTCTCCATAATACAAGCATATTCTAAGTCAAGAGAGAGATATTATAATTCATGTAAACCTCAAGAAAAATAAAACAAGACTCAAAATAAAATATTTTTCTCTTTTTGTAATTTTTCAATGTTTTTGGATTTTTTTTCATAATCAAAACAACCTAAGAAAATAAAACAAGCAAAAATTGAAAGAAAACATGTCCACAATTAATTGAAAGAATTAAATCAAGGACAAGTAAGCAACACTCACCATAGAAAATATTTTCTCACTCATACAACACGCATCTTTGGCTTTGTATGTGAAAAACCATGAGAACCAAAGTGTATTTGAGGGATTACGCACTTCTTCTGAGAGAGACTGAAATCCTGCAATTTCCTTTCACAAGCTAACAAGCTTAAATTTTTCAAAAGCATATGAAACAATTTATCCAGACTTATGGCAGGAGAAATATCATCACATATCCTAGACTAAAACACAGAATGTTTAAATTTCAATTTATGACAGTTAGGATGAATGTGACTAGTAACACCACAAAAGTGATAGACATGAACAAATTTAGGAATATCAGTACTCCTAAAGCAAATCTAGTCTTAGATTTTGGTTTTTGCCTCAGCAAAGAACAATTTGGTCTAATATGACCAACAACACCATAAAGGTGACAGGTAGGCATAAAAACAGATTTCTTATGCACTCTAGCAGTAGGTTTAGACATAGGTTTAGAAATTTTAGCATCTACATTAGAACTAGCAAATTTGGTATTAGAAAATTTTTCAAGTTTAGCTTTAGACTCAACTAACTTTTGTTCTAAACTTTTCATCTTTTCATCTTGAGAGGAAAATTGATTTCTTAAAAATTCATTCTTTTGATTAGATTCATCTAATCTCATAATCAATTCATCATTTTCAAGATTAGCCAGTTTTAACTCTTCTTGAAATTTCTTAGCAATTTTCAAAGATTTAGATAATTCCTTACGGAGAGTTTCACAGGCATCAATAAGATCAACATAAACATTAATGTCCTTTTATTCAAAACATTACAACTAAAAGCAGTAAGACACTTACAATTATCCATGATAGCAAGGATTAAGGATCTCACTCAGGATGTTAATCCAATCAAAGTGAACCCGCTCTAATACCACTTGTTAGTTCGTTTAGACCCCTATACACTCAGATTTTTTAACCTAATTAATTAACCAAGTTGATACTTAGGTTTATTATGAGATCCAGATTAAACAAATACAATCATATTACTCAATGTGCAAAAGTAAAGAAGACAGCAATATGATTACCCAGGAAAACTAATGAAACCAATAGTTTCAAGGTAAAAATTCTGGGGAAGATTTAACCTAATCTATCCTCAAGGCAACAAATTCACTTTGATAGAATGGAAGTTTTACAATAGATTTTTCCCTAAATCTAAAGCTACCTCTTGTAGTACTTACTCACACAACCACATGCAACTCCAAATCCATAGACTCTTCTATTTGAATTTGGCTCGCACAAACACCCACATTTGTGACTTTGAGATCCCACTCAAAGCTTTAAATCATCAGTTACGTATGACCTTGTTTGCAATAACTTCAGATCTACCGATTCTAATAATGTGTAGATAGAATTCTGGTAGTGACTTTGAAATGAAAAGTCATAGTACCTTTTAGATCTCAAAAGAGCACCTCCAAAGTCATAACAAAACGTGCCTCAGGGTTTCCTTTATATACCAGGAGAATTAGATCTAAAACCCTAATCACATAATGGGCTTAATTAAAATTCTGCAGAAACGCATCTCAATCAGTTGGGCCTTCTTCTCAATCAGTCGAACCTAGCATGTTTCGAATTTTTGAACCTACAGCTTCGTTTTTCTTGTATTCTGACTTGTAACACTTTGAGCATTGTCTAATCATACCTATAGACTTAGGAATCTATATTTAGACAAATTTGTGTTCATGGTTTGCCAATTGTTCTAAAATTTTAGAACCTAACATTAACATTCAAGTGTTAGATAGATATAGTTAATTAATCACAACATGTAATATACTAAGGTTTAAGAAAATGAAAAAACACGCACCTCCTCATCTACCCTAACCGCAAGTGGTGACTTTGGCCCGCATCTATGTTTGCCAGAAGTTTTGTTCCTATTTTCAAAGTTTGTTGCTAATTTTTTCTAATAAAGAACATTCAAGATTTTTATTAGATCATGAATCTTACACCATACATCTACTTCATCTAAGTATTAATCTAATCATTTGACAAAATAATATAGTAAACATGAGAAAATAATAAAATTCGTATAAAACAGTTACCAACCACTTTGTATCACTCCATTTCCCATCAGTTAGTCCAGTCCACTGCTCAAGTGTGGCATTCTTTTGTAGGTGGCTCTTTGCATAGTCTTCACCATGAGATTTTACGAGGTCTTTATAAGCCTGATACAACTTATTGGAGCTGTTACTCAATAATCTTCCACATTTTGTATTCAATGATTTCGTCACCAATGTGGGATCTCCATGTAGTTCAAAATGGTCTTGTAAAATGAAGTATATATATATTATAAAAATACTATTCTACGAATTTAATATGCTTAGTGACAACAAAGATGAATTAGACATTATTAATGTAAAATTACCGCAACATTTTGAAGTACCACTTCTCTCGTAATGGCATCAACACTTTTCCAATTTTTCACATTAAAATTGGATAGATTACTTCGCACTTGTATGCTAACTTGATTGGCAAGCTTGCATGCATTTTTCCCAACAGGAGCAACAAACTCTAGAGCTATGCATATTGGCAGCTTACCACTTTTCTCAACAAGTGCCCGTACTGTTATAACACATGTTGTTCCACAAGTATTTCTGCTAATAGATGCTATTTTGAAATTTTATTTTCCTCCAAACACAACCTAAGTTCTCTAATCGTACAAAACCAGCAATAAGTGAGTAGACTCTCTCTGTGAAATGCTTGTTTTTTTTTTTTTTTGAAAAATTAAACTTCTTTGTCCAATGGCTTTGAAAATTCAAAACCCTAGAAATTCACTTTGTGAAACCATGGAACGCTTCAATTTTTTTAATCAAACATATTTTTGGTTTTCCATATAATGTCATCGAGTTATGTGGCTGAACTTAAAATATGAAAGAAAGTCGATGTTGTGAAATTTTAAAGTACTCCCAAGTGCACAAACCGTATCGAAGTATAGTTTGACAAGAACAAGGTCAAACCCACAGGGACTTGTATAAACGTAGGAAAATTAATCAAACCTTAACCGAATTAATCCTAATCTAGTTTAATAAAAATTGTTTGTTTTGAAATTAAATAAAATAAGCAAATAATTAATCCAAGCAAAGATATTATTAAAGAAGCAAAAATATGTAAACAATCAAAAAAAAGGAATTAAGGTTTTGGAATCCGCATTGTTAATTCATATCAGCATATATTCATGATTATTAATTTTTCTCAACCAAACGCATGATAATCTAAAATTCAATCTTGCTATCATAAAAGATATTCTCGTTAAAATTCCTATTTTAAAAGTCTAAAGCGTGCTCTTCTTTGCTTTCTAGGTATAAAATCAAATCATAAATTGTATTCGTTGACAAACAAATCACTAGAGATATCCAATTTTCAAATCAAATAATTATAAACCAAGAATTCAATTAATTAAGATAAATCTAAAATCATGAGTAAAACATGATTGAACTCATATTAAGAATCATATCCTAGTCAATTGATGTGAAGCAAGAACAATTTAAATCATTAAAGAACAACTATTGTGGGGAAAATTAAATCACATAAATACTACGAATAATCTTTAACAAGGTTCTCATCATCAATCTTAAATGAAAACTTAGCTACTCATGTTTATTAAAATAAAGCACAAAAATAAAATACTAAGCATTAAACTAGACAAATAAATTAGAGAAATAAATAGCTACAGAGGAAGCTCCACATGCGGCTGCCTTCTCCTCTCCAAATGTTATGCTTTACACATTACAGCCCCAGCCTCTATTTTCTCTATCTCCTTACAAGTTTTCTGTTTACTCATATTTATATTCTCACAAAGACACCGACCTATAGCACTTAGAAGAGAGAAGCCGCCTGACATATTTATTAGTTGTAGGTCACACGTCCGGGACATTGGACTTGGGCCTCACTTCTCATTAAAGTCATCTTTCTTTTCTTTTATTCTTTCTACCCCTCACGCCTGGATTGGACTTTCTTTCATTCTTCTCTTTTCTTTTTCATTTTTCTTTGCTTCACTGGATCTCTTCAGGTTTGGCTTGACTTTGGGCCCATCTTGTAGCATTTAACTTCTACGTGAATTGCTTCTTCAATGATCTTTCTATTCCTTCTCTTCCACTAATTCCCTCTATCATGTAAAACTTTTATCACCTATAAAACAAAGATTATTTTATAATCAATCACAAATTAACATAAAAATGAGGCTAAAAATGCAAATATGAAAGTACTTTATTGTATTATATATATTGTGAGTCGACCTTATGACGACGGAGATAGAAAATCAATGTCTACTTAGTACTCAGATTTATTGTTGGCAGTTTTTATTTTTAAGGAAATATTGTTGGCAATTAAGTTGGCTAAGTTAACCCAAAATTGATGCTATTATGTGTTAACATTTCCTTTAATTCTCCTGACAACCTGCTAATTGGTTGTACGTCTTTGTCCAAGACATGAACTAGCTTGTCCAATGAGAAGTTTTGATTCTTTTGTTTTTCAATATATGAAAGAACTCTAATCAGGGCTGGCTTGATACAATGATTCCTTTAACACTGAACTTATTTCTTTGTAATAAATGAGTTTGTATCTATATTTATTTTTACGGAAAGATTGAAAACTTATATATTAAGAAAAACCGTCCATATCGGGCTGAAGTACGAAGACAAATGCGGCAGTCTCCATCCACAAAACATAATTCAAAATATTTATTGCATACCTAGCCAGGTTATGAGCAACTTTATCACATTCTCTCCTAATACGAAAGTAACGTAATTGATTAAAAGACCTGGAACAGAATGTTGCATCCGCAGTCAGAGAACCAAATGATGACAAGTAGGGATCCTCCTCAATTTAAGCTTTTATGATCAGCTTAGAATCACCTTCCAAGACCGCACTATCAATCCCAATTTCAAAGGTGAACTCCAAAGCTCTGGCTACTGCTAAGGCTTCAATTTCCTCTGTTCGGTAAGCCTGGGGAAGTTGCTGGGAGAAAGAAGTAATGGCCAAGCCTTGATTATCTCTGATGACAACACCGATACCAGACTTGTTTTCTGCTTTGAAGATGGCTCCATTAAAGTTAATTTTAAACAAATCTTTTGGAGGGGGTCGCCAAGAGGCGCGAGACCATGGCTAGAAAGACACTTGAGGGGTTTACACTGCAAAAAATTCATTGTACCTGTCCTTTGATACTTAGGCGATTTGGTGAAGACTACAATTGGGCTGCGCTAGTTGGACCTGGTTTTGTTGAGTCCAAATTGACCAAGGTCTAATGGTAAACAACTCCAAATTTTTCTGTTGTTGAATGATCCAAGAAAGCAACTCCTTACAGTCCACGAATTGGTGGTTTCTTCGAAAATCCCATAACTCAGGATCGGACCAAACTACATCAAGTTTAGTGCATGACTAAAGGGTGTGCAATGGTGACTCTAGGGCTGCATGTCATCGGTCACAAATTGGATTCTCAACGATTGTTTGGCGGACTAGATTCTCCTTTATGGGCATGGAATTGCGGCAAGCCCTCCACATCAAATTCTTAACTTTGTTAGGCACTTGTAAAGATCACACCCCTTTCCATAGTTGTTTTTATCCCAATTCAAAGAATCCTCCTAGGGAGGTAAATCTTCCTCCTCCTTCAAGATCTTGTACCCCAACTTGCATGTATACCTGTCATCCTGAAAGAAATGCCAGTAAAGAACATCCTCGGACTCAACACGGGCTAGAGAGTTTTTTTTTTTTTTTCCTGGGAGTAAAGAGACCATCAAGCAGATTAATGTTCCATTGCCTAGTTTCCGCATCAATTAAAAAATCCACCGTAGCTTCCTCCGTTGAGTCTATCATGGGTGATTGAATCATGGGGGGATGCTTATTGGCAACCAATGGTGCTGCCAAATTTTCATAGATTTCTCATCCCCAATCTACCACCTTAAGCCTCTTTGAATGATGTCACGACCTTGTAAGATACTCCTTCATACATAAGAACCGGACCTAGAGTCTTTGGCTTCCATAATTGAGCATTGTGGAGAAGCCTCCGTGCTTGCTTTCCCAAAAGGGAATCGTTGAACATGGCCAAATCCTTGAAACCCATGTCGCCCACTAGTTTAGATTTAATCAATCATCCTATTTGAGCCAATGAATCTTGCAACGATCGCCATGTTGCCCTCACCAAAAGTTTGTTATCAAGACTTCAATATCATAACACAAACCCACAAGGAGTTTAAAACAGCCCATAGCAAAGGTTGGGATAGCTTGAATAATAGACTTGATCAAAACCTTTTGTCCGGCTTGAGAGAGCAGTTTCCCTTCTCATCCTTGCAATTTCTTCCACACTCTTTCCTTTATATAATTAAAACTTGCCTTTTTTCCCCTTCCTATAAATGAAGGAAGCCTCAATTACTTCTCATACTGTTGAATTTCTTGACCCCCATAATTCCCAGCCAGCGGAAAGAACGAAGGTGAATATGCTCGACGGGAAACCCATTTGGACAATTTTAATTTTGCAAAGTATTGAACATTCTGCCAGTATGGCAAAACTTAGTGCAGCACCAACAGCTGAATATAGACAAATGGTGCTCAAAGGTGCACATTGGCTGAGGAGACGCTGCTGCATTTGCTTGTGGGTATGTGGTACAGCTTAAGATATTTGGCAACACTATCCTAGGTTGCCGTAAATTTTGGGTTATAATTTCCTATAGACTTTTTCAGCGCTAGCATGGAAGCTTGTTATGGCAAAAGGCGAGGACAAAATGCGTTAATAAATGAAGGCGTAATACTAATAATTCAAATTAATGCTGGTAATAAATTAATCAAAATTCATTAAAAAGGAATGATAATAATAATCCAAAAGGGTCAAATTTAAAAAAAAAAATTCAGGAAAAAATTAACTAATAAGTTCATTCCAAATTACATAGATTTGATTAATTTTGAAGACTTAAATAAATTTGATAATTTCAAATTACATATTTTGAAAAATATAGTTGTTATGAATTAATAAAAAAAGTTTAAAGAATGAATAAAAAAATAACGAAGAAATAATATAGAAAAATGATAGAGAATTTGGTAAAAAGTCTATTTAAAAAAATAAGTAAAAAGATAAAACTAACGATTCACTCTCCAAACAATATTAAATTCAAGAAAAATTGTTAAAAATGCCTCTTACTGCAATTGAACCATTTAAAATGATGTTGACTTGTTTCTATATCTTAATCTTCCTTTCTTCATAGGAGAAAACAGTCCAACCTATATTTAAGTTGGTACTTGGGTTCGTGAACCTTAATACTTGGAGCAAGTTTCCGAAATTGTCAGACTAGGTTAGACATTTATTGCACAGAACTGAAGCCCAAAAGGATGACTTGTTCTTGTTGATTCTCCACAGAATCAATGCCATCAAGGCTAAGTTCCTAGCTAGGCCTTGTTGCATGAAGAAGACCCAACCCTGCCTCTTTCTTTGACGTTGTTTAATTTTTCCCACCCAACAACTAGATGCATTTGCATCTACTAGCTAGCACCATCCAAAACATCACTAAGTCATCGTTATAGGACTAGTGATAGGGAAACACACGGCAGTGGCATGATATAATAGAATGTAAAGGCTTTTGTCACGGATTGGAGAAGTGTGACATGGCTTGGCAAGAATTTTAGCCCAAACTTCCAACCTTGTAAGCCTCACTGCAACCCATAGCATCAAGTGACTGAAAACCTGAAACCAGGTGACTTTTTTTCTTTTGTTGATAAATTCAATAGTTAGGATTTAAACTCTTGGCAATTTCGTGCTTTTCACTTTTTTTGTTTGCACTTACTTTGTTGTTCATAATATTCCAGATTCTTTTTAGTTTTTACCGAAGATTGATTGGATGAATGAGAACTCAAGCATATTTTACTCTTCTTTTTGGTTTTTCACAATTCAGAGAGAAATTGAAGTGTTGATTTCATTTGAACCATATTGTTTTGATGCAGGGGGGAAAAAAGAAATAAGAAATAAGAAAAAAGGAAATAATTTCATCTATAAGGTGCTTACATGATCACCAGCCAGAAACACGTTTCAAGAAAGCCAATTTTGCCAAGCAGAAAACAGGACTTTCATGTATACCTGAGTTACTTGTATGTTCTGAGAAACTTCAACCACAAAAAGTGAATAGTAATTATAATAATACTAAGAAACTAATACAAGTAGAAGCTTCAACCCTTCCTTTCAAAACCAGAGCAATCCATATTTCATCATCTGCTACCATGTTGTGGCACTTTATAGAGACAAAGTGGCCTTAGGCAACAGACCAACTACCTTCAAGAATGGAAAACCATATCTACTTTTCTTTCTCATCTCTCTTGTCTGCCTCATAATAATAATAATCGCCGTCATCATAATATTGTTCATCATCATCATCATCATCATCGTAATATTCTTCATCATCATCATCAACTTCCTGGCCATTTTGTAGGAGATATGAGGCTTGACCCCTTAGCCGCTCTTGAATTCGATCCCTGATGGCAGTGCCCTGATAAGCACCCAAATTGTGGCGGTAAGAATGCCAGAATGAAAATGGACAAATAGATAAGAAGAATCTAGTCTCATTTTTTTCAGTAAAACAATAGAGAACATCAGCTCACATACATAGCCTAATTTTAGTATTGAAAGTAGAATTTATTAGATATCTAGATAAGCACCCAAATTGTGGCGGTAAGAATGCCAGAATAAAAGTGGAAAAATAAATAAGAATCATCTACTCTTTTTTTTTTTTTTTTTTTTTTTTGGAAGTAAAACGATAGAGAAGCATCAGCTCACATAAATAGCCTAATTTAATATTGAAAGTTGAATTTAATACAAATAAAGTATATCTAGATATATGTATGGATTGGCTTACCATTTTATGGCAACCTTCTTCAAACATCTCTAGAAATCCAGCAACCCAGCGATCAGCATTTTCCACCCACTCATTACGATGCATTGCAACAGTTTGAATCTAAAATATCAAGGCAGTAACTTACATCCATCAAAGTTCTAAACAATTCTCAAAAACAAACAAACAAACAAAAACAGGTTAAACACAATTCTTGGTGGATACAAAAGCAAAAATGTGAAAAATGAATAAACATCAAGAATTAAAGATTATGATAGCTTAAAGCATACTCTGGAAAGAGAGAGTCCACAAATTTTTTTCCCACAATCAATAAACCAATGTTACAGATAAAGTATTTGTCAGCACAACTGAGGCTATTCCTTCACTTTGACCACAGGTAAAAGCAATAAGAACAAAGAGCATCAATTCAAAGAGAAACAGGGTGAGAAAACTTTGGTATAAAGAGAAACATAACCAAAAGGAACATTGTTGCACACGAATGCTCAGTTTGAGACACTATCATTTGCAGCCTTAAGGATAATAAGAAAGCCTCAAAATCATTTCCAGTTTCTTCTCTTCTTTAATTTTCCACCAAAAAAAAAAAAAAAAAACCCTCTCAAACCCAAGTGGGTAAAAATCCACTACCTAGAAATATAGAATTACTTCGCTACTTTGCCTTTTGTCAATTTCAGTCAACTAGTTATTAAACTTCTAAATATCAGACTGCAATTGGCTCATTCATTGAGCAAAAGCACTTGACCAAACCATAGAGTACCTATTGATTGCTTCATTGGACCTAAACCTATCCCCTTTCATGTAATGAATGTAATAGCAGAATCTAAATATGGGCATTGGTATTAAAAAATACATGAAAATGTTGTCACACAAGTCAGCCTTGTGGCCTGATGGTGATACCTCTCCCTCTGGCAAAGGGAAGTTGTGGGTTCAAACCTGATGAGTGAGTGAGATTTGAGCTTTAACTATGGGGTAAGCTAACAATTACATATTTTATAAAAGGTTGTACCCAGTGCGCAAATCTCCCACTATTGCAGGACCTGGGAGAGGTGATTGGTAGATAGCTTTATCCCCCAATTTATTTTTGGAGATGTTGATTCTCGGAATCTAACCCACAACCTGTTGCATTTGATGGAGCGCACTTGCCGTCACACCAAGGCCCAACTTCTAACAATTACATAGTTTTTGTACATAGAAAAATCATAAGAGAAATTGGCCTTAAACCATATAGTTTTGCTTGTTACACAAGTTAAATATAAAAACATGCAAGGGTCATGTAGAGATGGCATCCTAATAACAAGGAATAACACTAAGTGTCTGTTTGGAAACAGTTTATTTAACTAAAACTAAAAATGTTTTGCTGAAAGTACTGTAAGTAAAGTTAAAAGATAGCTGAAATAGTATAGTGGGACCTATGAATAGTACCAAAAAGTGTAATGGGACTCATGAATAGTATCGAAAATAAGTTAAATAGTAAAAAAAAGCTGGCTTTTTAAGCCAATGCCAAATGCACACTAAAGTATGGTAAAAATAAATTAAATAAAAATACTAGTAGGTGATACTTATGATTTTATTGCTTTTTGAGCACTATAATACAGGCATCCAATGCCTTTTAATGTTAGGGTTACACGCTTTATTATGATAAATTTTTGTAAATTTGCTGAGACTATGCATGAGTCTAAATTTTTAGTAGTACATACTGGTAAATGACTCTACAAGGACAATCCAATTTGAAGCCCACATGCTCTGAGAGGCATGCTTTATATACTAGATGCAAACCATTGAGTAGCTTAGAGTGCTGCAATTGATGTTATTATTGACTTCCCTAGAAAACCCAATACTTAGCCCTAAAATTCAATTTCAAATACTGAAAAAAATTAACCTTTTACCTTTTCTTGATCATGTTGACCATTCATAGATGATGGGAAATTTCTTATCAAAAAAAAAAAATAGATGATGGGAAATTTGAAATTTCAGATACAATACTCAAGTTACTGATCAATTCATATAACCCGGTTGACTAAACCCAATAAAACACTCTTTATGCTTAAAGGAAGAGACTCATAGTAGTATATTTATAGGCCAAAGAAACATACAAATATGTTCTAAACCCAATCAGTCCACTTGGAACCTTGCCTAATCAATTTTGTGTTTATTCAAATTATTCCTAAAGTTAGTACACCCCTCTGGTTTAATTTATCTATCTTCTTCTGAAGTTTAGAATACATTTTATTTCTATAATCAGTACAAATTACTGTGTATGCCCGTAAGGTGAGATATTAAAAATAAAAGGTTCCTATCAAAAAATAATAATAAAAATAAATTGTAAATTACAATTTACTATAATGGCTTGATACTACGACAAATTAGTCAACAACCTTTCAATTATTACATTTGATCCTCTAAAGTTTGGATTATAATGCAACCACTAGGATACCTTACAAATTAAAAGATGTTGCAATTTATGGACCAACAATTTACCCCCTTGTGGTATGGCCCAATCACAGTTTAGTCCCACAAGCTTTTTCAATTGTTACATTTTGACCTCCTAAGGTTTGGAAATGAAATCATTAGGAGTACTTTGGATGGAACACTAACTATTTCATTTTAGTCCAAACTTTAGTGTGCCAAATGTAGCAATTGAAAATTTGTGAACTAAATTGTTACAGGACCAACTCACAAGAAGGTAACTTGTAATACCCCCTCCCCCTTTTCCAAATGAAAAAGAAAAAACAGAAACAGAAACAGAAATAGAACGAGTGGTAATTCATGAGACTTATTCGCACTAGGTAGTTTTTTCAACACGCTGAAATTTCAACAACGTTGAAGCATGGCCAGGCAGTATGATTGCTTAGGCTACACAAACTGTAATTGCCTAGACTTTATCTTACTATCTTCTAAGGGACTGTTTGATACAGCTAGGTTAAACATGCTGTTTGACAAAGCTGCAAATTTAATAATTGCTTAATGAAAAATTGCTAAGAGAAAAATTTGAGGGGGTTTGATAACATTTGAGAGAAAGTGTTTTTTCAATAATATGAGCTTTTAGTTGACACCATTCAAAAAGTTCTGTTGAAGAACAAATTGCCAAAAAGGACAAACTATTTTCTACTGGGTATCTCTTATTTTTAATACTTTTTTTGCCCTTGATGATGATGATGATGGTGATAATAATAATAATAATAATGCGCTAAGGGGGTCTTCTTCTGTCACTTTCCCTTGGAAAACTAATTGGAGTGTGGAGGTCCCTCAGAGTTTCCTTTTTTATTTGGATGGTGGCTTGAGGGAAGATACTCACTGGTGATAACCTAAAGGAGGAGGCTATACTATAGTAGATTAGTGTTTGCATGTGCCAGTGTACTGGGGAGACAATGGATCATGTTTTGATTCATTGTGGGGGCTCATCATTTATGGAGTTCTGTTTTTAGAAATTTGGGGTTTCTTGGGCTTTACCAGCGAGGGTTATTGATCTTTTGGCTGGGTGGAGAAATTGGTTGGGGATGCATTATTCAGATAATTGGAATTTGGTTCCATTGTGTTTGATGTGGAGCATTTGGAGAGTGTAATAATTGTATGTTCGAGGACATGGAGGGCTGGGGGGATCAGCTTTTAGCCTCTTTTGTAGGCACTTTGTTTGATTGTTCTCGAGCTTGGGCATTCACATCTAGTGATTACATTCCAATGTTTTTAGATTTTCTTTCTTATTGTGAATAATCTCTATTCTCTAATGATTTTGTAATTCTTTAGGTTTCTTCATGATTTTTTTGCATAAATTGTTTTTTAATAAAATTATTTTTACCAATAAATAATAATCTGTATATTGTTTTGCTTAATGGCAATATTTTGAATATATTTATTAGTAAATGTTATTGTTATTAATATTTTGTACATAATTATATGCCATATCTCTAAAACTTTCTCTCTCCCATACCCACCACTTCGCTCCATCTAATCCCCACCACAACCTCCTAGCAATTGCATCAAACACACACTATAAACCACACTAGCAAACCAATACCCAAAGCAACGTAGTGAAGCAACCCTCCTCAATGAGCAGAGAAGCCACTCTCCATGGCCACCATCACTACACCCAAGAGGAAGCCTTCACCCCACCAGAAACCAAACATGACGATGCCGTATCATGCAAACCCAACTCTCCTACTGAGGATACCACAGACCCAAGAAAACCTTAGAATAGAAAATTTAAGTACAAAACCAGTTCCATCACATTTGAACTCTCAATCAAGAATCTAACGATTTGGTTGTATCAGCGGAAGATATTTTGCAATCAATTTTCTACATCTTTAATGCAGGCAGAACATATTTATTAATGGAATACCATTTCCAAAGTCAACAGTGTAGGTGAAATAAGAATGTTAAGATAAGAAAGTGGATATACAAGTTAATACAGGATCTGAAATAAGTAAACTTTGCCTAAAGATAGGGTGACCTTGTGAATTTAAATTTGAGGGAAAGTTACTTGAGATGGTTTGGTAATGCGCATAGGAGAGAGATGGATACACCAGTGAGGAAAAGTGGGTTGACTCAAGTCGAGAAAAAGAAAAAAGAAAAATAGCTAAAATAACATTCGCATTGGTAGTATAAAAAGATGTGTAAATTAAAGAGGTAGCAGAGAGTATGACTTCGCATAGAATAGAATGGCAGAAAAAATATATATATTTGGCTGACACTAATTAGTCTCTTGTGGATCCATAGACAACACCAAATTTTATGACTATTATTCTAGTATACATCCCGTGTACTCGGTGAAACCCTATGCTTTTTTGTTTCAATGAAATTTTATCATGAGAAAAATGCCATCTCTTCATGCATTTATCTCTTTTGTGTCTTCTATAGTTGTTCCTAAGTCTGTCAAGGAATGTATATCTATTCTAGGCTAAAGGACAGTTACGAAGGAAGAAGAGATGTTAGCACTCTATTAGAATAATATGTGGTATTTTGATTAGCAACACCATATGTACCTTGAAGAAAAAATCAATCCTAGGAGAATAAAAAAAGGAAAAAGAAAATCTTATACAGAATAGCACTACACTGAAATTGGCATACAAGTACCTTCTCTCCCACTTTTTCCTGTTGTTCCTTCACTTTCTCCTGTAGTTTCTTCAATCTCATGTTCACCCTCAATCGCTTTTCCTGCATGCATGAACAAAACCAGTTTAAGTACACCAGGAAGAGGTAAATCAGCAAACTTACACCCAAAAGAGAGAGGGAGAGAGAGAGAGAGCAGCAGCAAAGTTACTTCAAAACAGAATTATCTAAACAGAAACCAAAGTAATAAACATTAAAGATAATACATGCCTTCACATAGCTAACACCAAGATCTTTTCTTGAATATCCACGATCCAAGTTACGCATCACATACTGGTTATAATCTTTTACAATCCTCATTATAATGTCTGATGTAGAAATCCCATCAGTCCGTTTTGTTTCCTTGAACCTTCCAGCAGATTTTACCTGCGATAGAGGTGCACCTAGGATAATTCTATGCAACAGAAAAAAATTACCAATTGCGATAGAAGAGAAACTGTCTCTCAGACTTACAAACTCATAGACGTCGTTCCCAGCTCCACTAGCATCAGCATAACTGCAAAAGATTTAAGCAAAGTACAAAAGATTACACAATATAGTTGAATGCTTGAATCACTTAAATAAGCATCACAAAATAGAGTAATTAATTTACAATCAATAAGATTTACCATAATTTCTAAATAAATTATAGAACAAGAGACTGAAAAAAGTTCGATATGTTTTGAAACTCCTTAGTCCACAAAATTATATAATAACTCTTAAGCTCAGAGGTGAGAATTTTGGTTGATCATCCTTACGGAAGAGAGTCATGTGCCACAAAGTCAATATTGTGCTTGTCAAGAAATTCTTGAGAGATCACCCAAGGTGCATCGGGAATGACTTCATCTACCCACCTACACAGAACAAACAAAAATAAAAACTCAATATTTGAAGATCTTGGAGCACTTCTCTTATCTAAAAAGAAAATCCAAGTACTGATATGCTGCAAATGCCCAAGATCAAACCAAAACAAAGCATCACCATGCCATTAATTTTTCGAAAGCAAATTACAAGTAAACAAGAATCTGTGTTGCAAACACTGCAAGGTACGTATGGTAGAACTCATTAATAATTCAAGTACTTGGGAAAAAAACTATACTTGCAATGGCGTAGTGACTCATAGCGTTCGTCCTCCGTCATAACGGTTTTGCCTTTAAACTTGTGGGTGATTTCATCGCTGCAACATCCAACAAGCAGATAGGTGTTCGGGAACCTGAATTCACAAATTCAATCATATAATAAAATTAAAAATGAGTTTGGCACCAAGAACTCAGACTAATTGAAAAGAATTTTGAACATACAAGGTAAACCCAGCATAATTGAAGTTCACACATCACCAAGAGCACCAAAAACATAGGCTGAAAATACCAAAAATGAAAGGGTATTTCTTAATTACCAACAAAAAGCAATTCTTGTTTAGGAAGATCTAGCACAAACTATTATGAACACTTTTAAGAATGCATAATTCAATAGAAGCCTACATAACAAAACTAATTTCAACTAACAACGATAATAAATGAATAACAAATCTGTTAACTATTATAATATTCAAGTAAGCAATGAAAATATAAAACACAAAAACAAGATAAACCCAGATGAGAAAAGCTTACAAAAACCTCAAAACAACAGAATTGAATAAATAATTTGACAAAATAAGAGCAACCCAGAAAAAGAAAAAAAAAAAACGGCGGATCGAAAAAGAAAAGAGAATGGAAATGAAAAATAGGGAGTGAAAGAAAGAGACGATTTCTTGGCTTGCTCAAGTGAGCCAGCGTGGCCAAAGTGGAAGAGATCGTAGATCCCATCAGCATAGACACGAACAAGGCGGTCGGACGAGGATGTGCCATCGGAGTTGCCATTGGAAAGGGAATTGTTAAGATGATGATCCTTAGGCTTAGGATCTTCCATTATTGATACGAATAATAATGGCTTTTTCAAATGACACTAACAATTTCTCATTACTATTTCTCTTTTCAGTGTTTTTTGGTTTTTGTGAATGAGAATTGTTTTTGTGTATCTTTTCTCTTCTGACTCTCCTCTCGCCTCTCGCCTCTCTCCCAGCCTCCCTCCCTCCCTCTATTAGTGGTCCTCAAAACACGCGCTTTTTCCGCGGCTTTTCTTTTTTTTCTTTTTTTCTTTTTTTTAATTAGGATTATGAAGATTTAAAAAAAAAAAAAAAAAAGGTGATGAGTGAGAATGTAAAAATTCATTAATAATTACTTCCAAAAAAAAATTTATAAGTCTTGTTATATGACTGTCACTCTTAGACTTCGTTTAAAAGTTCATAAGGGAATAGAATAGAATAGAATGAAATGATCGTAAAGGAATAGAAAGGAATGGAAAAAAATAAAATGGAATGAAATGTATTTAAGTAAAAAAAAAAGAATGGAAAAGAATGGAATGGAATGAAATTAAGTGACCTTCATTAGATGTTTTAAAATTAAAGAATGGAAAAAAATGAAAATAAATGAAATGTAAGTAATCTTATTTAGAAGTAACATAAAGGGAATGGAATGGAATCATTTTATGACAATATTACTATTAGATCCCTATTTTAAAATAAAGGATTGAATATATAGGGGTATTTTGGGAATTTTAGTAAAAAAATTATTAAATCTAATTTCATTCCTTCCTATTCTTCCCAATTTCAGGGGGAATGAAATTTTGAGATTTTAAGAAAATAGAGAGGAATGAGCATTCCCTCCTACCCATTCCATTTCCTCTCACTTAAACTACCAAACAAATAAATGAACTTTCCATTCCCTCTATTAAAACTTCCAAACAAGGGAATGGAAGAATATTCTAAAATTATTTTTTTCATTCTTTTTCATTCTATTTTATTCCCTCCTCCCAAACGAGGCATTAGTGTTTCATATAAAAACATCCAACATTCAAATCACCCTACCTCAATTATCTATGTACTAGCCTATGAGCACGACCTCACGCGCCTGCTCAGAAGCTCTTCTATTTTTTTATTTTTTTTTTTGTAAAAGTTAATAATTTGAATCTATTTTAATTTGAGATTACTACATTTTTCAATCGTAAAAAATGTAGTAATTTCAAATTATAATGGATGCAAATTATTAACTTTTACCAAAAAAAAAAAAAAAAAGAGCAATTTGAAAACTATCAGGAGAGTGGTCCTGGTCCTGTTTTATAGGTAACGTTTTAGTGAAAGTTAAAAATGTCTACTTATCAAAAAAAAAAAAGTGTATATATCTATTTAGTTTAGTTTTTTTTTTTTTTTTTTGATATTTAGTTTTGTTTTTGGATAAACATGGGGTGTTTTTTTAAAGGAAAAAAAACAGCAGCAACGTGGGTTATTTAACTTATTTTTCTACTTTAAAAAAAAAAAAAAAAAAAAAAACAATAAACGTATAGTTACTTTGAAGAAGTGGGTTAGTAGAAAAGTGTTCCTATTTTGTAGGCAATGTTTTAGTGCAAGTTAGACATGTATTTTTACCAGACTATCCTTTAGTTTTGTCTCTACTTAAACCTAAGGGTGTAGGAGTATTTTAGAATAAAAAAAATCCGGTCCAAACAAAGGAATCCCTTTAAATAGTAGTACAGATAAAAAATATAAAAACAAAATCAAGAAACAAAAGATCTTACCAACTGTTGAGGGAAAGGTCTTGACACAACATCAACTCCTAATATGTGGCTGACATAATATATTTGACTAAGACAATTTTTATTTAAAATCTCAAAAAAAAATTACCAAATTACTAATTAAATTTTGTCATATTTGTCAGAGTTTCAAGAGATTGTCCTTATTTATTTAATTTTGCTTATTCTCTCACAATTTTTTAAAGTTTTCACATGAGAATCATAGGTTGAAATTAGACATTTAAGATGAGCATTGAAGCAGCTTATTCTCTGGCTTTTTCAAATTACACTAACAATTTCTCATTACTATTTCTCTTTTCAGTGTTTTTTGGTTTTTGTCAATGAGAATTGTTTTTGTGTATCTTTTCTCTTCTGACTCTCCTCTCGCCTCTCTCCCAGCCTCCCTCCCTCCCTCTACTAGTGGTCCTCAAAACACGCGCTTTTTCCGCGGCTTTTCCTTTTTTTCTTTTTTTTTTTAATTAGGATTAAGAAGATTTAAAAAAATAAAATAAAATAAAAAAGGTGATGAGTGAGAATGTAAAAATTCATTAATAATTACTTCCAAAAAAAAAAATTATAAGTCTTGTTATTTAACTGTCACTCTTAGACTTCGTTTGAAAGTTCATAAGAGAATAGAATAGAATAGAATGAAATGATCATAAAGGAATAGAAAGGAATGGAAAAAAATGAAATGGAATGAAATTAAGTGACCTTCATTAGATGTTTTAAAATTAAAGAATAGAAAAAAATGAAAATGAATTAAATGTAAGTAATCTTGTTTGGAAGTAACATAAAGAGAATGGAATGGAATCATTTTATGACAATATTACTATTAGATCCCTATTTTAAAATAAAGGATTGAATATATAGGGGTATTTTGGAAGTTTTAGTAAAAAAATTATTAAATCTAATTTCATTCCTTCCTATTCTTCCCAATTTCAGGGAGAATGAAAATTTGAGGTTTTAAGAAAATAGAGAGGAATGAGCATTCCCTCCTACCCATTCCATTTCCTCTCACTTAAACTACCAAACAAATGAATGAACTTTCCATTCCCTCTATTAAAACTTCCAAACAAGGGAATGGAAGAATATTCTAAAATTATTTTTTTCATTCTTTTTCATTCTATTTTATTCCCTCCTCCCAAACGAGGCTTTAGTGTTTCATATAAAAACATCCAACATTCAAATCACCCTACCTCAATTATTTATGTACTAGCCTATGAGCACGACCTCACGCACCTGCTCAGAAGCTCTTCTATTTTTTATTTTTTTTTTGTAAAAGTTAATAATTTGAATCTATTTTAATTTGAGATTACTACATTTTTCAATCATAAAAAATGTAGTAATTTCAAATTATAATGGATGCAAATTATTAACTTTTACCAAAAAAAAAAAAATAAAGAGCAATTTGAAAACCATCAGGAGAGTGGTCCTGGTCCTGTTTTATAGGTAACATTTTAGTGAGAGTTAAAAATGTCTACTTATCAAAAAAAAAAAAAAAAGTGTATATATCTATTTAGTTTATTTTTTTTTTTTTTTTTTGATATTTAGTTTTGTTTTTGGATAAACATGGGGTGTTTTTTTAAAGGAAAAAAAACAGCAGCAACGTGGGTTATTTAACTTATTTTTCTACTTTTAAAAAAAAAAAAAAACAATAAACGTATAGTTACTTTGAAGAAGTGGGTTAGTAGAAGAGTGTTCCTATTTTGTAGGCAATGTTTTAGTGTAAGTTAGACATGTATTTTTACCAAACTATCCTTTAGTTTTGTCTCTACTTAAATCTAAGGGTGTAGGAGTATTTTCGAATATAAAAAATCCGGTCCAAACAAAGGAATCCCCTTAAATAGTAGTACAGATAAAAAATATAAAAACAAAATCAAGAAACAAAAGATCTTACCAACTGTTGAGGGAAAGGTCTTGACACAACATCAACTCCTAATATGTGGCTGACATAATATATTTGACTAAGACAATTTTTATTTAAAATCTCAAAAAAAAATTTACCAAATTACTAATTAAATTTTGTCATATTTGTCAGAGTTTCAAGAGATTGTCCTTATTTATTTAATTTTGCTTATTCTCTTACAATTTTTTAAAGTTTTCACATGAGAATCATAGATTGAAATTAGACATTTAAGATGAGCATTGAAGTAGCTTATTCTCTGGCTTTTTCAAATTACACTAACAATTTCTCATTACTATTTCTCTTTTCAGTGTTTTTTGGTTTTTGTGAATGAGAATTGTTTTTGTGTATCTTTTCTCTTCTGACTCTCCTCTCGCCTCTCTCCCAGCCTCCCTCCCTCCCTCTATTAGTGGTCCTCAAAACACGCGCTTTTTCCGCGGCTTATGTTTTTTGGCTACCCTTTCATATTTCTTTTTTTAATGGGATAATTGTTTTTTTTTTTAATTAGGATTATGAAGATTTTAAAAAGCAAAAAATAATGAAAAAAAAAAGGTGATGAATGAAAATGTAAAAATTCATTAATAATTATTCCCCCAAAAAAAAAAAAAAAATTATGAGTCTTGTTGTTTAACTGTCACTCTTAGTGTTTTATATAAAAACATCCAACATTCAAATCACCCTACCTAAATTATCTTTATTTTAGCTTCTAAACACGAGCTCACGCGCCTGCTCATAGGCTTTTCTATTTTTTTGTAAAAGTTAATAATTTGAATTTATTATAATTTGGGATTATTACATTTTTCAATCACAAAAAAACCTAGGGTGTGATGAGTAAATTATTTCATCCAAAACGCAGAATACTCATCACACCTCTAGGTATTTTTGTGATTGAAAAATTTAGTAATTTCTAATTATAATGAATGCAAATTATTAACGATTACAAAAAAAAAAAAAAAATATATATATATATATATATAGATATATATAAGAGAAATTTGAAAACCATCACGAGAATGGTCTTATTTTATAGACAACGTTTTAGTGGGAATTAAAAATGCATCTACTTATCAAAAAAAAATGTATATATCTATTTAGTTTAGTTTTTTTTATAACTATTAATTTCTTTTTTTTTTTGATATTTAGTTTTGTTTTTGGATAAATAAGGGGTGTTTTTTTAAAGGAAAAAAACAGTAGCAACTTGGGTTGTTTAACTTATTTTCTATTTTTAAAAAAATAAATAAACGTATAGTTACTTTGAAGAAGTGGGTTAGTAGAAGAGTGTTCCTATTTTGTAGGCAATGTTTTAGTGCAAGTTAGACATGTATTTTTACTAGACTATCATTTAATTTTGTCTCTACTTAAACCTAGGGGTGTAGAAGTATTTTAGAATAAAAAAAATTTGGTTCAAACAAATGAAGCCCCTTAAATAGTAGTATGAATAAAAAATATAAAAACAAAATCAAGAAACAAAAGATCTTACCAACTGTTGAGGGAAAGGTCTTGACACAACATCAAGTCCTAATATGTGGCCGACATAATATATTTGACTAAGGCAATTTTTATTTAACTAGTATTTAAACAATTTTTATTTAAAATCTTTAAAAAAAATACCAAATTACTAATTAAATTTTGTCATATTTGTCAAAGTTTCAAGAGATTGTCCTTATTTATTTAATTTTGCTTATTCTCTCACAATTTTTTAAAGTTTTCACATGAGAATCATAGGTTGAAATTAGACATTTAATAATTAAAATTGAGTAAATTGCATTTTTTTGTCACTCAAATATGTGGTTTGTTTAATTTTGGGCCCTCAAATTTTAAATGTTTGATTTTAGTCCTTTAAAATTTTAAATTATTGCAATTTAGTCCCTTCCATCTATTAATTTATTTTGTTACATGACTAATGAAATGCTGAGAACTCCATATATATATATATATATTGAAGATATTTGACTTTTGGTTGATCTCATAATAATGTGACAAATAACCTTTTGAGACTTTACAACTTTATGAATCATTATCCTAACTAGCATGTAACCCATGCAAACACATAGATGCATTTAAAATTAAACACAATTTTTATTATAAAATATAAATAATTAGTCAAATTATTAAAAAAATTAGCATGTAACACATCCATACATATAGATGCATTTAAAATAAAACACAATTTTTTTATAAAAATATAAATAATTAGTCAATTTGTTTTTAAGTAAACGTAATTAGTTACATATTAAAATTATTACCTAAATTTAATACAACTTATGATCATTTTTTTCCTAATTTTTAATAAGATAAAATGTGTGATGATTTTTATTGAATATAAGTGATTGGTTAAAAAAAAAAAATTACACTTTCCCCACGTGTGATTTTTCTATTCATTAGATCTTTGGGGGCATAGTCCAGTAGCACCGTCCCTTCAATAATTAATTGATTTTACAAAATATCGATAAACAAATTAGCATTTAGTTGTTCTATTAGAGGTTTGAAGGAACATTTTTCTTCTTCTGCCGGTACAACGATGCTATAAATTTGCTGAAGTGGTTGCTAAATTGTCTACTTAAACCTAGGGGTATAGAGGTATTTTAAACAAAAAAAAATTCAGTCCAAACAGAGGAAGCCCCTTAAATAATAGTATAGATAAAAAATATAAAAACAAAATCAAGAAACAAAAGATCTTACCAACTGTTGAGTGACAGGTCTTGACACAGCATCAACTCCTAATATGTGGCCGACATAATATATTTGACTAAGGCAATTTTTATTTAACTAGTATTTAAACAATTTTTATTTAAAATCTTTAAAAAAATACCAAATCACTAATTAAATTTTGTCATATTTGTCAGAGTTTCAAGAGATTGTCCTTATTTATTTAATTTTGCTTATTCTCTCACAATTTTTTAAAGTTTTCACATGAGAATCATAGGTTGAAATTAGACATTTAATAATTAAAAATTGAGTAAATTGCATTTTGTTGTCACTCAAATATGTGGTTTGTTTAATTTTGGACCCTCAAATTTTAAATATTTGATTTTAGTCCTTTAAAATTTTAAAATATTGCAATTTAGTCCCTTCCATCTATTAATTTATTTTGTTACATGACTAATGAAATGCTGAGAACTCCATATATATATATATATATATATATATATATATATATATTGAAGATATTTGACTTTTGGTTGACCTCATAATAATGTGACAAATAAGCTTTTGAGACTTTACAACTTTATGAATCATTATCTTAACTAGCATGTAACCCATGCAAACACATGGATGCATTTAAAATTAAACACAATTTTTATTATAAAATATAAATAATTAGTCAAATTATTAATAAAAATTAGCATGTAACATATCCATACATACAGATACATTTAAAATTAAACACAATTTTTTTATAAAAATATAAATAATTAGTCCTTTTTTTTTTTTTTAAAGTAAACATAATTAGTCATGTATTAAAATTCTTACCTAAATTTAATACAACTTATGATCATTTTTTTCTTAATTTTTAATAAGATAAAACTTGTGGTGATTTTTGTTGAATATAAGTGATTGGTTAAAAAAAAAAAAATACACTTTCCCCACGTGTGGTTTTTCTATCCATTAGATCTTTGGGGGCATTGTCCCAGTAGCACCGTCCCTTCAATAATTAATTGATTTTGCAAAATATCTATAAACAAATTAGCATTTAGCTGTTCTATTTAGAGATTTGAAGGAACATTTTTCTTCTTCTGCAGGTATAACGATGCTATAAATTTGCTGAAGCAGTTGCTAAATTGTTTCACTTGTGATGGAAGAAGTGGATATTGGACCCTAAGGTTGTCAATTAATTTGGAGCACACCGGGTATCCCAATGAGAGCCTTCACAGTTACAGGATCCATGGGTGCGTGCTGGTTAGAAAAATGAAGATAAATCGGACAAAAGAGTAATTAACGTTAATCTTTACAAATTATAATATTATGTTTGCCACCACCTATTTAAATTGACTTTTGTAAGTTCATAAGAACATGCATTTTGATTGAATCCTTACCAAGGAGTTCCTCTCAAAATAAAAAAACTTGGGAGTTGGGTTAATAATATTATATATTTACCCGTCGAAAGTGTTTCTCAAAACAAATCCGGACAAATTAGCAGCTTCAATGACAGCTGCCCTTCACCTGATACATGAAAGTTAGGTTTTAATTTTTACAAAATCTAGCTTTTATAGATCTTCTTTTCCCTTAATTTTGTAGTTTTTTTTTATGTTTTGAGATGAAAGAGATATAAAAGGATAATAAAAATACAAATTTATCATTGTTTTTAATAAAGGTGGGTAACGAAAGACAAACGAAGTTAACCTCAGGTGGGTAAAGTGCCAATTTTTAAAACACAGTTAGACAAAATGTTTTTCAAAAAAACTATAGGTGGGCAATGTGTAATTTCAAAAAAAAAAAATGATAGTTCATTAATTTAGATTCTTAGTATTTTGCACTTATTAACTCATTTGGCACAAAGATTAAAAAAAATTAAGTGGACACATGATGCAAACTTAAGTGGATAATTATAGTATGGTCTCCACATAAATTTAGACACATGGCACAAAATTGGATTCTAATTTCAAATTCTAATTGAACTTTCTCTAAGTTTTACCTATTAATATATACTAGCTTATAACTTCATACATATGCATGAATATACTTAAAGATATATAATAAGATGCATAATATAATTTCATTATATATATAATTTAAATACTATTTGATATCGCTTCAAATCAGTAAGGTGGATGCTCTGGCTTCGGTGGGCTACTGAGCGGTGGAAGGCCTACAAAAAGCAATTATGCTGTCAAAAAGGGGACCGGAGAAGACCGGCCAAACCCCCTTCGATGGCAAAGTTAGTCTCACAGGAAAGAAGTTCCAACTTTTTGGGAGTCAAGTCTCAGAATGTTCTTACCTTTCTTGCGTTCAGACCGGTCCTTTATATAGAGATCTTGGGGACGGTTATTTGTCGAATAACCTCCCCAAGATTTGTGGAAGCCAATGAGTCCGGAGTTAACTTCCTCAATGGCTACTAAAGTTGTAACCGCTAACGGAAGTTAACTCATTTGAGGGATTCATGGCGATAGCTACGGGTTTAGTAACCGCTACGAAGAATCGAAAGTTTTCTAAGTGTTGCGTATTCGTCCGTCTAGGGTATGACGATTTGGTCGTCCCTGGACATCTGATGACCGTCCATGGATGACCTTCGTGGACGAGTTTATCGTCCATGGGAGATTTCACTGATCCAGGGTAATATTATCGTTCATGAACATTTTTTCTTCTTCTGGGGTGATCCTTGGTCCAACTTGCTCTATTGGCTCTGGACGACTTATTTGGACGAACTAGAGTTGGACTAATTTTCTACTTCCCCATCACTATTGATAGTCATTTTTATATTTTGTTAACTCTTTAAAAAATTTTGTAAGGATATTATTAGGTATAAAATGTAAACTGTCCTTTTTTTTTTAAAATTATTGTAAAGCACTTTTTTTTTTTTTTTTTTTTTACGATTCATTTATTCTAAACTCTTTGGTTTTTGTAATTTAACACTCACTTTGATGACTATTTATGATGTGGTCCCACATTTTATTCTAAAATTAAAAAATAAAACTCTTTAAAAATAAATAATTTAGGACACATGATGGAAAATTAGAACTCTAATTTGGAATTCTAATTTAAGTTTCTCTCAGCTTCACCTATTATTATTATTATTATTATTATTATTAGAGAGAGAGAGATATGTTTTTAATTAAAATTTAATTATATTTGATATTTGAAACCTCTATTAGAATCTTAGCTCATTATATTTTTTTTAAATAGTAGAATATGTATATATATATATATATATATATATATAAAATAAAAAATGTGTAAGAGGGATGGCAGAACTTATGCGCCCAGAGTAATACGAAGGAAGATGGACGCTAATGTGCTTCCTAGTAGGGATTAGGGGATTCAATCGTAAGTCTTGTTGGCCCAAAACCTAATGGTAGAATATATGGTTTCATGTATAAACAAATTCATAATAAATATCTTCTCAAAAAAATCATAATAAATACTTAATGCTTGAATATACCAATAGAAGCACAAATATAGTAAATACCTATTAATAATTATCATAATTGTAGAATTTCATACTCCCTCCGTCCTAATTTGTTTGTCATGTTTGAAAAGTCAAATTTTTTAAGAGAATATCTTTATTGTCTTGTCTGCCTTATAAAAATGTATAAATTTACAAAATTACTCTTAAATAAATTTATCAATTTTTTTTTTAAAGATTTATTCTTAATGAGACAACTAAAAATGTGTCCCAATTAGATTGATTTTTTAAAATATTGGTTAGTTTTCTTTTCAAATAGTTTTGAAAATAAAGTAATGGTATAATAGGAACATTAGTAAATTAATGACTTTTATTTTTAGAAACAGGACAATATTTTGGAACATCTCAAAATGGAATAAAGGACAAACAAACTGTGACGGAGGGAATATTTATACAAAACATAAAAGCAATAAAAATAATAATATTATGTTAAGGGATGGATTCTAGTGAATTCCACAAAATCTTCTAAAAAAATTAATAAATTAACTTCATAAAAGTAACACATTTTTTAAAGAAAAATACTATGTCTACAACATTTTTACAACACTTACACAACAAATTTTAAGTGATAGGTTGTTATTAGCTGCTACGTGTTAGCTATTACATGTAGGCAAAAAAGTAGTTTAAGTTACGGATTCAAATTAGAGCCAAAAACAACTTACCAACTATAATTTGTTGTAAAAATGTTGTAGATGTAACACTTCTCTTTTTTAAATGACTAATTTTTGAGAAATGAGATATCCGTAACATTTTTACATCATTTTCACAATAAATCCCTAAGTGACAAGTTGTTACTAGAACATAAACAACTTATGGACTAAGATTTATTGTGAAAATATTGTAGATTTGCCAACTGTCCTATTTTTTTTTTTTTTATTAGATGCTATGACAAATAATAAATTATTGTCCACATCGTTGTGTCTACCTCTACTGAAATTAACACCACTCATCTCTCCCCTCAGTTTATATATCTTATATTTTTACTTTGTACTTGTCGACAATTTACTCAAGAATATGACGGTGAGTGTGACAATTAAAGTGAACTCTTCAAAATACTGGATTTATTTTTTACATTTAGTATTACTTTTGGAACATTTTAGTTAGTTGTTAAGTTTGTAAAACTATTTAGCAATCTAGCATCTCGAGACTTTAAAACTCGAGTTTAATGTAGAACTTGAGTCTCTCAGACTTGAGTTGCAAGTGATGGTAAGCTGATGTGGAATAAAAAATACACGTGGAACTTGAGTTTTTCTTGAACTCTTCAAGTTCACGTTCTTCTTCAAGTTCAGATTCCTCTTTTTCAAATCTGGTTTTCTTCAGGTGCTTCTTCTTCTTCAAATCCGGTCTTCTTCTTCGACTTCTTCGGATCTTCTTTAGATCTAGATCTTCTTCTCTTCAACTCGAGTTCCACGTAGATAAATTGTTCTACGCCAGCCATGGAATTCGAGTTTTAGAAGCTCGTTTTTTGTCACTGAACTCGAATTTCTAAAACTCGAGATGCTAGTTTACAAAATAGTTTCAAAAAAGTACTTACTATTGAAAATGTTTCAAGAATCGTGTTAAATTGCAAATTTCCTCCAAAATACCAACCAAACACATGGAGATGGAGATGGAGCTACTCTTCTTATTGTACCCTTTTCAGATCATATGCAGTACTTCCCTATGGAGACCGGCGGTGATGATGGAGGATCATGTGCACTTTTCACCAAAAAACCTCATCAACGCTAGTTGGACAGCGAAAATTCATCTTAAAAACTTTATACTTCTCCCCAATTTTTTTTAAAATTTTTTTTTTCCAATCTATTTCTACGTCCCAAAACAATATATGTTAACTCTGTCAAAAACCCATCCCAAAACAATATATAGGGACAAAAGTTTATCAAATCCACCAAACCAAGGGGAAAAAAACAATTTTGATGATAAAATACTAAAATAAAATGTTTTGAAGCTTTTCAAAACTAGATGTACACATTCCACTTCTTTGATGGTGAGGAAAAGATTTTTTCAATAGAGGAGAGAAGAGGTGGAGGTAAAAATTCGGGATCTAATGCAATACCTTAAGAGCATCTCCAATAGATTAGCTAAATCTATTTTTTGGAGAGCAAACCCTAAAAATCAGCTCCAACAGATTCTCTAAATGCAAAACTTTTCCAAATATTTTTTGAAGTTGCTACAGTGGTTCTCTTGATATAGAAAACACTGTAGCAACTCCATAAGCTTATTTTATCTTTAAAAAATTACCCAGCCATATTAAATAACTATTCTTTCTCTCTCATCAAAACTCTTTTCCTTCTCTCCATTGTGCTCTTGGTTTATCTTCAGAATACATCAACGCAACTCTCTCTCTTTAGAAAATCTTCTCTCACAAAATCAACCAATCATCGCAGCTCTCTCTCACAAAACGATTCTCTCTCACAAAACGACCTGCACTGTGGCTTTCAATCGAAGTTCACTCAACCACCTGTGACGAAGAATGGAGTTCTAAAAACATTGGCTCAACTTTGAATATTGGTACCCAAAATTTTGATTTTATAGGGTTTTTGTCATGTTTGAATTTATTAGTTTATTGTACGAGTTGATGATTTGGTGGTTTTGAATGATTTGCTATTGTTCTTCACCACTATCTGGGTTTAGGTTTTGGGTTTTTGGGTCTTTTCTCTCTATCTCTCTTTCACTCTTTTTCTTGATCTTATCTCTATTTTTCTATTTAATTAATCTTATTAGAGTCAATAAACTAATCTGATTCCCTTAGAGTTTCTTATTTTCTAATACAAATTTTGGTCTCATCTCTATTGCACACCAATTGTTCGATAGAGAAGCCATAGGTATGTTTAAGAACTGATATGGAAGGCTTTTTTTATAAAACATGAATTTTTTTTTTTTTTCTGATATACTTAATAAGTGGAGCATGGGCAACAAAGTATTTTTCCAATGCTTTGTTTTTATTAAATTCCATTGCGTTTCATTTCAATTGTATTTGTATATTTGCATTGCTTATATAGAGGCTTATATTTGTACATTTGCATTGCTTATCAAAGCACCTTTTTATTTGTTATTGAATACTGGTCATAAAATTTGAGATATAGAATTGTCTTTGAAACATTTATATTTTAGTATTGGACTATTGGATGCATTGATAGATTACTACATAAGCTGCATTCTTCTTGATTGATTGGATTGATAATTTGGACATCCTATGCTTAACTTTGGCATTTGTTGATGGTTTTAATACAGAATGGTTGTAACTTTGAATTCTGGTTTCTTGAGATATCTGCTTACACGTGGGGTATGCTTCTTAGAGTGATTTGCTCTATTTAATCTTTCCATATTAGAGATGTTGGTTGACTTGGTTTCTATAGTAGCCGTTGGGTCTAAACATTGAAAGGAGTTGCTGTCATTTAATTTTTCCATATTAGAGGTGCTAATTTAATCTTTCCATATTAGAGGTGCAAGTTGACCAAAGAATGGCATATGCCTTCTCTAAGTGTATAATCTATCCTAAACATAACATCTAATATGTGAATATTGCATGGTTTTTTAAGTATCAATATGTGAATTATTCACACATGCTGCAATAATTGTGTGTTTTTTTTGTGGCAGCAACTTGGGAAATTTGTTCCATGGGTCGTAATACAAATTATGCACATAATATGCTTCTAAATGACTCTGATTCTAATGATGATTTTGAGATAATTGTGCTTCTTGCATTGGAAGAAGAACGATTAGAAAGAGAGAGGGCATCAACATCACATCGTGGTTTTATTCCAGGCCGTAGGTTCATCCAACATGATCACAAGCAAGGCCACCAAAGACTTTTCCAAGACTATTTTGCAAAATCACTAGTATATCCTCCTAACGTATTTCAGAGGAGGTTTCGAATGAGTTGTTCTCTTTTTCTACGTATTAAATCTAATCTAGAAGAGAAAGATGAATATTTTGTTCAAAAAAGAAATGTTGCCGAAGTGCTTGGTTTGTCTTCCCTTCAAAAGATGACTACTGCACTAAGGATGCTTGCGTATGGAGTAGCGGCAAATTTTACAGATGAATATGTGAGAATTGGAGAGAGCACTGCAATAGAGAGTCTCAAAAAATTTGTTGAAGCCATAGTCGATATTTATTCTACAGAGTACTTGAGGTCACCTAATAGCAATGACATTGCTAGGTTGGTAAGACTTGGTGAAAGGCATGGATTTCCAGGGATGCTAGGGAAAATTGATTGCATGCACTGGAAATGGAAGAATTGCCCATCGAGGTGGAAAGGTCAGTATACTGGTCATAGTCATGAGCCAACAATTATTTTGGAAGCAGTAGCATCATATGATCTTTGGATATGACATTCATTTTTTGGGTTACCTGGGTCTCATAATGACATCAACATGCTAGACCATTCTTTTATATTTACCAAGCTCGCTCAAGGCCGTGCACCTTCAGTGAATTACTCAATCAATGGTCATGATTATACAATGGGATACTATCTTGCTGATGGTATGTATCCTCCATGGTCCACTTTTGTAAAGACAATCCCAGCTCTCCAAGGTAGAAAGAGAAGTTTTTTTGCTACAACTTAGGAGTCAACAAGAAAGGATGTAGAGCATGCATTTGGAGTGCTTCAAGCACGATTTGCAATTGTTCATGGGCCTGCACATCTTTCGAGAACAGAGGCTCTTGATTACATTATGAAGACATGCATAATATTGCATAACCTGATAATTGAAGATGAACGTGATGCCAATGGAGTAGAAGACTTTAATTATGAACAAGTGCCTGAAAGCATCCCTACAATAGTGTCCCACGAGCCTACATAAGAATTTAGTCAATTTACGACATTCATTGCAGCCCATGAAAAAATTAGAAATAGAGAAACTCATTCTAAACTCCAATCGGATCACGTTGAGCACTTGTGGCAACGATATAGCGAGTTGCAGGATCATCTAATTTTAAGTTTTATACTCGCATTAATTTTTATGTCTTTAGTCTTTATTGTAATTTGAAATTTCTCTTCATTTATGTTAGTCTTGTACAGGTAAAATTCAATGTAAGTTGAAATTTATCAAATCTATGTTAATCTTGAAATTTATCAAGCCTTTTTGAAAAATATGACTATTGAGAAATATTACCATTTGAAAAAATATGACCCTTAAAAAAAAGGCTATAGAGAAAATATAATTGTTAGAAAATTTGAAAATGTTACTATAGGGAAATTTAAAAATATAGCTATTAGGAATTTGAAAAATATAGATGTTGGGAATGAATAAAGAAAGATTAAAAAAGATTAAAGAAATATTAAATAAAAAAATAAAGAAAGAATAAAGAAATAATATTTAAATAAGATGGAGAAAGGATAGAGAATCTGTTAGAAAGTATATTTCAAAAAGTAGGTATGTAAAAGACAAACATCACTGTTCACCCTCCAAATAGTATAAAATTTTAGATAAGCTATTGGAGATGCTCTAATAAATCTTCATGGCACTTTACTTCAAATTGACAGCACATCAAATTCATAAAAGACCATTTTACCCCTTGAAATTTTCAGAGCCCACTTGTTTGTGTTGAGTCCAAATATGATGATTTAAGTGTGCGTTTGGCATTAATTATTTTTGCCAGCTTATTTTACTATTCAGTTTATTTTTGCTATTATTCATGGGTTCCATTGCACTTTTTGGTACTATTCATGGGTCTCACTATACAATTTCAGCTAACTTTTACCTTTATTTACAGTATTTTCAGCAAAAAGTTTTCAATTTCAGCTAAATAAGCTGTTCTCAAATGAACACTAAGAGCCAAAATTCCAGAATTATGACCTATTTTGATTAACAGTCAAATGAACTCTAAAACTCGATTCTCAAAAAAAAAAAAAAAAAAAAAAAAAAAAAAAAAAAAACTCTAAAATTCACTTGACAATCAAATTTCATCTAAATTACGACCAAATCCATCTTCCTAAACTATTTGACCAAGGTTTGATGGCAATTTAACCAAAATTTTGATCATCTGATCATCACAAATTTAAGCCCATGCGAAAGATCATGAAATTTCCTATAAAATGATTACTTAGAAGCCCAAATTGGACTTGAGACGAGCAATACATCACAAAAACATTGAGAAACTAGCCAAAATTCTTAACCATTTTTTAGAGTGCATCATAAAGTTTGATTACGGTTTAATCGTCATTAAATCATAATCAGACAGCATTGAGTTGGTACCAAAAAAAAAAGTGACGTTAGAAAAATTTAGTGATAAAATTTGATTTGGCATGCTTAGAGTACAAAATTTCACACAAGGGTTGTACCTCAATTGGCACTTCCTAGCAGCGTATATGGTTAGAATCTCCCCTCCCCCACTAAACTATATTATTTATAAAAAAAAACATATTATTTTTCTTTGTTGAGTGTCATCTAACCTCAAAATGCCATAAGTCATTTTTAGAACTTGACACAAACACACATGACACATCACAAGCTTTGATTATGAACTTTTCTAATTTCTTATAAAGAATGGAATTCATCAAAATCACAAAAAATGTGTATAATTCTAACGAACAAGTTATTTTAAGAAATTAACGTTAGTTTAACTCTACTGGTAATAAGAGTAATCATTATAGAGTACTGGATGTCATAGATTACAATTGCATTATGGTCTTCTCCATGCAACTCCACTGGTATTATATCGACCAAGCCATTTTATAATTATTGTTACATTTGCGTCGTGGTCTTCTCCATGTAAAAATGAGAAAATAAAATTTAGATAATTATATTATCATAGTACATAGGCCTAAATGTAGGGTTGAAGCCACTGATTCTCATCGATAAAGGACACGTTAAGGAAAGGAGAAGCTTGAGTGTCATTGAGTCTTAGAACATAAGGAGACCTCTTGGTCATATTTGCCCCAGGAACTGAGCAATGATATTCTCCAAAGAATACAGTCCTACATTTTGACAATTAAATCAAACAACAATTGTATTAGTTCTTCAAATGAATTGGACTCAGAAACCATTCGTTGCAATCTGTGTTGGAAGTATAGTGTTGAAGATTGCTCAAATTAATTAACAAAATTACAAGGCAATGTCAATAATATATCGCTAAAACAAGATATGCTCAGATTAACTTATAAACAAAATAGACAAGAGCAAAAACGTATATATTAAGGATTAACTAAAACTTATTGCTGAGGCATGGAACTAAATCCGATGTCCTTAAAAAGCATTTCGCCTTCACTGGAATGAATCCGTCGGTGCAAATGACTTAAACAGTCGCTCTCCATGATTCGAACTCACAAACAGAGTTCAAACTCGTCACAAATGCCCAAGAGAAAGTTTTCAATAAAATACAGAGGATAAAAGTATCAAAGTAAAGTTCTGATCTTTAGCAACTAATCTTGTATATAAAATTTGACACTCTTAGGCTCTTAAAAGGAAGCAGCCAAGGGAAAAGGGGTGAAAAGAGAAAGACAAAATTGGGGGAGTTTTTGTTTCCCATTGATGCCACAACCATTGTGTATTTTCTACAAAAGTGGGGAAGGTGCTGGCTGACCTGTTGCTAAGGAAAGAAGAGAAAATTTTGGGTTTTGTTTGATGCCAACAACTCACACGCCTGTAGGAATATTCTAGAGCTTGGGTTTGGGCTTTCCAACCAAAGTTCATGGGTTTAAATTTTAAATTCACCCAATAATTTTAAACCATACCCAACAATCCCCCACATGTTTTAAAATTTGATTTTTCAAAAATTGGGCAATCACAAGATGAAATAGTGTTGATATCTTGTGGACTTGAATCAAAACTTGGTATTTGTATTCTAGAGTTCACAAAATCTTGTTAATACAAGATCTTTGTAAGGTGGTGGGCTGTGCTAGTAGTGTTGGGCTGCTTCCTGCTGCACTAGGCCCAAGTTTTCTGGATAAGGGAGTTGGGACCAGTCCAACTGCAACTCAATTTGGTCCATCTTGTGCACAAACTATGCCTGGTTTGCCAGGAACATGCTTGCGGCAGGCAGAGTTGTTTTAGATAAGTTGTGGCAGACAGACATAATAACAAAAATAAAATATCTGGCTACTTAGTAGGAAATGACCAAATGATCCCAAGCACAATCATAGTAATAATAATCACTTTTACAAAAAAAAAAAAAAAAAAAAAAAAAAAAAAAAGGAACAAAAGGGAGCAAATAGTAATATATATGGGTTAATCAGGAGATAAAGAAATCGGTTTAAATCTGGTCCGCAGGAGCAAAACCAGAGAGGAAAGAACGTTCCTTCTCAACGCAATTAATCTCCCAAGAAAGTTCTGCTGTGGAAATTAACTACCTTGAGGGAAACGGACCTGAATGGTTGATGCACAAGGGCTCCTTTTGGTTTTGACAGAGAGCAGGATTTCGTGAGGGAGAGAGGGAATCAATCTACCGGTGCATGCATGCCGTTCTCACTTTCTATCTATTTTCTTTTTGGTTTTTTCTCTTTTCTCTTTCTTTCCCTCCCACTCGTTTATTTCTATTTCCTGGTATATCTTTTCAGAACTTATTCCTTAGTTATGGTTCCTGTCGTTGTTGTTATTTTTTTCTGTTCATGGCAAGGGTCTCTTTTTATAGCGCCTGCCGTGACCGGATTTTACTGTTTTAGCCCTTAACCACCTTTGTTTGGTCTGGGAGTACTTGCCGACCACCATTGGTTTGTTTGTGTGCCACCCTCCCATCACCAGACAAATAAGGGTATTTTGTTTGTTTGTCTGCCGTGGCATCCTTTCCGACCACGGTCTGGGTTCTTTCTCTTTCCCTATCCCTCATGGCATGCACCTAGTGGTTCCAACTCAGCTTGCTTCTTTTGGGTAGTGTGTCATCCCAGCAGGACACTTTCCTCAAAAGAACTTCAGCAGGAACCTCAAAAATAGATTTTTCCCCTCTCCCCACCACCAAATCATGCCCTCCTACCTCTGACCCACGGCCTCACCATGTCTTGTATTGGCTGGGTACAGGCTAGTGGTGCCTAGGCCTTGCGCGTGCCTCCCTTCCATATGTGTCCAAAATCTGCCTACTGCTCATTTGTCTGCCGTGGTCTGGAGGCTTACCTGCATAGCCTGCCGTCCGTTTTCTTTGACCTTTTATGTGAGCTGTTTTTCGATTTCCCGCTCCTCTCAGGAGCTGGGCTTTATTTGGTACTAGGCCTTACATTTCTTTTGGCCCATTTCTTAATTGCCCTCATTTCTTGCCATATTATTCTGTCATTTCTGCTGTAATGACTCAATCCTGCTGGGCCTCTTTTAGGCCAGCCGTTTACTTTTTTCCCAATGGTTAAGCATGGCCATTGGTTCTCCTACTTATGGGCTCCTGTGTCCCTTTCGCCTTTCTCTTGGGCATCCTTGGCCCATTTGCTTTCTTTGGGCTTCCTTGGCCCTTTTATTAACTCTGCATTCCCACGGGTTTTTACTAACTTCATTGGGCTTCCCTGGTCCAATTACCTTATTCTTATCCTTGGGGTTTATGGGCCTGCCATTAACCCTTTACTTTCTTTGTTTGCATTACTTTGGGCCTACAGTGGCTAATTCTCACTTTTCTATATATACTGCCCATAGGTATGCTATTTCTCTCTTTCCGGGCTTCTTTAAGCCCATTTTCCTCCTCAAGGCCCATTTGTTTATTTCATGGGCTTGTGATCCATTGTTCCTGCCGTTTGGGCCTAATGGTTTTGCCATCTGTTTGCCAAACTTTTGCTGCCCTTGTTGCTGGGCTTTCTTCTTTCTTCTTGGATTCTCAAAAAATGACCCTCAACATTTAGCCCCCTGAACATATGAAGCGTTTCTACGGTTCATATGTGAATAAAAGACCTTCTTGTCCTTTCTACTTCTCTTCTTTCTTTTCCTTCACGGTCTTTTTTAAACAGTGGACCCTCCTCATATATATATATATATTTTTTTTCTTTTCCTGCCGCGAACAGAGTTCTCTCTTCAAATTTCCCAGTTTAGCAGTTATTTTAAAACGTAGCTGCCGTTTCATTAATTTCACCCCATTCTGATGGCTGACCTGTCGCCTTCCTTCGTGCCGGTATTAATGACCTGGGTATTTAAGGAGGAGTCCCTCTGTGTTTTAAACACAAACTCCTTCTTTTCCAAGAAACACATATTCTCCGTCTCCCTTTCTTCACTACCTTCTTCTTCTTAGACACCCATTTACTCCGATCAAGCCCTCTTACTATGTCGCCGGTGAAAAGTCAAGGCTCCTCCCACCGTAAAGGGAAGGAGGCCATTTCCGATCCTCTTGCCGCATTTGACGTAGGCGAGGAGGTGGAGTATTCTGAGTTAGAACACTCCGTTGAGGAAGAAGCACAGCGCGACCCCAACAGTGAATGTGCCCCTCTAATTGATCCATGGTACGACGTCCACCCTCATTTTCCAAAGATTCCTGGCGACTATGCGCCACCGCCGCCGGGCCGTGTGTGGCTCGCCCTTAATCGGCGAAACCTCGATGTTTCTTGGGCCCCGTTGGCTTCCTCGATCCCCGATCTAGTCATTCGCCAAGGTATTTTGCTTCCTGTGCCTATCCATTTCGAATTTGGGTCGGGTACCGCCTTGGGCTGGAGAGAATGGGTAGATAATGAGCTATCCGATGTGGGCTTCATGGGGTTGTTGCAACGAGCCGGTGTTTTGAAGGCCATTGTTTCATCTCGCTGCTTGTCCAACTTACGGGACCTCTACAACCTTCGCCACTTGGTCCGTCAGTGGTGTACTACCACCCATACCTTCTTCTTCTCCTGCAGTGAACTCACCGTTACCCTTGAAGACGTGGCTAACCAGTTACTCTTACCCATCCTTGGTGACGCTGATCCTGCCACTCTAGAATTTTCTCTAGAGGAAGAGGCCATTGAGACTGAATTGAAGAAAAAGATGGCTGGGAATGCTAAGCTGTCATACTGGGTTAGTTCTTCTTCTAAATTTTTTGTAGCTGCCCGCCGTGCGGCTTTTGTTGAGTTTTGGCTTTGTAAATTTGTTTTTGGGTCCCACCCCCATTATACCATAAAGCCCTTATACTTCCGTTTAGCCATCAAAATATCTGCCGGGGTGAGCCTGCCGTTGGCCCTTATGTTCTTGGGGCATCTATATGTCCAATTAGACATCCTGCGAAGCGATGAGAGTCAGGCGAGATCCTGTCACATAGTTACCTCCTTCGTCCACTGTACTATTCTGCAGTAGTTGTTATTCGAGCATTGTGCCCAATATTTGGCAAAGTGTAGACCCGCTCGCTTTGCTAGAGAGAAGTACCAATCATGCCCGAGGGTAATTACTGATTTCTGCGGCAGATTTGAGTCTGATTTTCCACTGGCTTTCCGTTGGTCTGGTTTGAAGCCTATTGGTTATTCTGTTGTTGAGTCTTTTGATGAAGGTGTTGGCTTTTCTTGGAGGGCTTACAGAAATTTGAGTGTGAATTATACATGCATAGATTTTGCAATGGGTTTGTTTGTTGACACTGTTGGGACTACTACTCCCTTGGCTGGCTTTGATGAGACAGGAATCACTTATTTGGCGGCCACCAATGCCGGATAGTTGCCTTACTTAGCCGATGAAGGCATCAGGTTCGTTCATTATCCTGCTAACCGAGTAAAAAGACAGTTTGGGTTAGATTAGGACATTCCTGATGATATTTCCTTCCTTATGGAGTCTCCTACTTCGGTTCGTCCCTTTCTGCGGCATACTGCCTTTGAATTCTAGAGGTAGCGTTTCAGTGCAGTTATTGTTCCTAGCTCACTGAGGGAGGGCCTTTGCACTCCTCCCATGCACGGGTATTCGCAAGCAGTGATGACTTCGTTCGAGCAAGAGCTGGTAGGTAACGTGGTTTCTCCCTTATTCCCCCTGATGGGCTCAGTATGGTTATTTCGGCTAATCCTCGATTGCTCTTGCCTTCCAAGTCCGTGTTAGCATATGCCAGGAAACAGAACCGGCCAGCCATCTTTGAATGGGATGAGGAGAATAAAGGGTGGTATTAGCACGCCGGCGATTATCCTCCAGGTTGGGAGAAAAAAGTTAAAGTAACAAACATTTCTGCACCGAGTAAGAAAGGTCCGGCCAAGCCTAAGTCTGCCAGTAAGTCCAAGCTTGTTACTCCACGACCACCTACAGATGCTCCCCTTGCTAGCAGAACTCGAGGCAGCAAAAGGAAGACAACTCCTCATCCTGCGTTTGCCGCTGAGCGGAGAGTAAGTCACCTCTAAAAATACCTTCTTTTTTTTTTTTTTTTTTACTTTTCTTGTGTCCAACCTTGCTGACTTTTTTTTTTTTTTTTTTTTGCTTTAACCTTGTTCTTTTTTTTTTTTTTTTTGGCAGTCTAAGCAGAAGGAGGATACGTCAGCCACCTGTCCCATTTTACTTGATGAGCCTGAGTTTGAGGTACATCTTTTTTCTTCTCTTCCCTTTCTTTTCTTTGCACGTGCTTCCTCTGCCACATTTTTTTTTTTTTTTTTTTTTTTTTTTTTTTTTTTTTTTGTCTTATGCAGTTGAAAGTTCTTTTGGTCTTCACATATGTATATATATATTTTTTTAGGAGGAGCCTGAGCCCTTTTCCATATATCGCCCTACTCTTGAGGAGCTCTCTGCCTCCATGGGTGTACCCAAGGAGGGCTTTTTTGATGGGGCTGATGTAGTATTTGCGACACCCACTCCTTCTGCCGTTGCGCATGAAGTTCCTACCAAGGCTCCTACCCCTCCCACCGAGCCAGTACCTAGAGAAGAGGGTACTTATACTGAGGGAGTTAGTGAGACCACACATATTCTTGCCGAGACATTTACTCCTCCAGAGAGAGTCATTTCTCCTGCTGCTATTCAGACCAAGGCTGCTTCCTCTGTCTGCCCCTTGTCATCTCCACAAGTGACCCCTTCGCAGCTCTATCCCAGGCTATGAAGGACGATTCTTCTCTGGTGGTTACTCCTTCCTCTATCCCCAGTTCTGCTACATGTGGGCCTGACACAGACTTATCCTCTGAGGGGTCCGATGACATTCTTGAGGATCCTGACGATGCGCCTGTCCTGAAGAAGAGGATTTCTGATTCTAACGAAGAGGAGAGTGCTCCACCCGAGCCTGAATTCATGGGTATGTGTCTTCCTTCCTTTTCTGCTAAGTTCACTTTTTTCCTTCTTTTGTTTCCTCTTCCTTGTACATATGTATTTGCATTGCTCCTTGCTCCCTTTCATTTGTATACCTATCTCCCCGTTTGTAGAGACTTTTGAGGGGCTAGGAATTGCAACAGACGTAAGGATGCCCGCTCCTACCATACCTATAGCACCCATTCCTGCCGTACCTTCTACACCTGTTTTTGCCGTACCCATAGTGCTTGCTTCTGTTGTTCCCACAGCCCCTATTCCTGTTGGCCCTGGTAAGTTTCCTTTCCCCTTTACCTTCTCCTTCATTTTTCTTTGTGAGTCTATTCTTTCTAGATCACGGCTTCTCATTTCACCTTGTGCTTTCTTAATAGGTCCACTTCCCACTGCCTCTTCCCAGTTTGAAGTAGGCAGCAGTTCTGCCACCATTCCGAACCCTACGAATGAAGCTGTAGCCTTTTTCACCCGTTTTGATCAGCCTGAGGTTAATGACCTTGGCCCTGTAGACTTCTGGGCTTCAAGGCCTCCTTACGTGGATTTTTATGGCTTCCGAGTCCCCGAGGATTGTGTTTCTCACTTGGTGATGGTCTATAGCAGTCGTGGTGATTTTATGCAGGGATTCCGTCTTGGCCGTTCTGCCAGAGAGCACTTCTTGAAGATGTTGGGGAGCGTGATGAATGACATTGAGCATAGCTTCGTTGACACCATCTCTACCGAGAGGATCCTGCAGTGGAGGGCCGCGATTCATGAGCTTATTAATGTGGGTTTCGCTGTGGAGTTTATTCTGGATCATCTCCGTGAGGTTGCCCGAGCCTTTTTTATGAGGAGAGTTCAGCCAGCTATTGATGCTATTGATGCTCGGATCGAGATACTGAAGAAGGAGGTGGCAGATTTGGAGGGCCGTAGAGAGTGCCTTCTTTCTAGCATTGGTGGACCTAGCCATTTTGGAGATCAGACTCTCATTTCCGGACTCCGTTGATGATGATGCAGTTTCCTTATTTCTCTTTTTCGTTTTCCTTCTCTTATTACTTCGTCCAGGACACTTATATGTTTCCTATAGTACTTATTTGGCATGTGTTTGCCACAGTTTGGGTTTATAATTATGATGCTACACTTTGCTACTACTTTTACTATTGCTATGACATAGGGTGCTAATACTTCATACTTTTTCATTACTGAAAGCACGTTACAATTCTGCCTTGTGACATAGTCACTTGAAAGAAGGAAAAGGTAAAGGAAACATAAAAGTTTTTTAACAAAACAAAAGAAAGGGACAACCACATAACTTTTCTCCCTAGGCATAACAACATTTCAGCCACTTCCCATTGATGGGATCCATTAAATCTCTGCCATCCATTTGAGTCAAACAGTAATATCCACTTTGATGCACCTCCCTTATCACAAGGGGTCCTTCCCACTTCGGTGCAAACTTAGATGGTCCTGCCATGCCTCGCCTAACATAGTCTACTACTTTTAACATAAGTTGTCCTTCTGCGAACACTCTCTCTTTGGTCATCCTGCCATAAGCTTCAGTCATCTTTTGTCTGTATCTGCGGCTGCGCTCCTGGGCTTTTTCTCTCTTCTCATCAAGTCCTTCTAGATCTTTCGCACCTTTTTGCCGCAAAGACTTCTCCTTCCTTTTCTTTTTCTTGCATTTGCATGACTTTCAGGGATGGAGTCATTATTTCTGCTGGGCTTACTACCTCAGTTCCGTAGACTAAGGAAAAAGATGAGAAGCCTGTGGCTGACTTTGGTGAATTTCTATAAGCCCAAAGAGTGTCTGCAGGTGCGTCGCCCATCCTCCCTTATACTCTTGGCTCATCTTACTGATAATCTTTATGAGAGTCTTGTTTGTTGCTTCTGCTTGCCCATTCCCTTGAGGGTAATAAGGCGATAACCGGTGGTGTTTGACTTGGTAGAACTCTAGCATCTTTCTTACATCACTGTTGGCAAATGGTGTGCCATTGTCACTGATGATCCTGTGGGGCACCCCAAACCTTACAATTATATTCTCCTTGATGAAGTTTGCCACTGCTCCTCTTGTGGCTTTACGGAGTGGTATTGCCTCTGCCCACTTAATAAAATACTCTGTAGCCATTAGTATCCATATGTATCCACGCGATGGCGGGTTAACTGGTCTCACTAAATCAAGCCCCCAAGTGTGGAAGGGCCATGGGGTGACCATGCTATGTAAATTCTGCGGATGGGTGTGAATCAAGTTGGCTTGTACTTGGCAACTGTGGCACTTTTTCACAAATTCTGCCATATCTCTTTTCATGGTAGGCCAGTAGTAGCCCATCTGCAGCAGGCATCTGTAGAGCTTTTTCTTCCCTTGGTTTTCCCCACACTCTCTTGAATGTACCTCTTTTATCATTTCTTTTGCTTCTTCAAGGCCTAAACACCTCAAGGGATCCCCATCGTACCCTTTTTTGAAAAGGACCATGTTATGCAAAAAGTAACGTGTTGCCAACCTCTTAAGCTTGTATCTTTCACTGTACTTTTGTGGCAGGATCCAGTCTTCGCTGATGAACACAGCGTAACTTTCCTCTCTGTCTGCCGCGAGCTGGCAAGTCCCACACTGGGTTTGGACTTCATCTGCATCTTTACCCATACTTGGCCAGTAGAAGCTTGCCCTTTGAAGTCTGCGGTAAAGGCTAACCTCCTCGCAGGATTCGCAAGTCTTGTCGTGTACTTCTTTTAATTTTCTCTAGGCCTCCTCCTATCCCACGCATCTAGACAAGACCCCACCTGGCATCCTGCGGTACAACTCCTCTCTCACCAGGGCGTAGTCTTTTAGTATTTTTAATTCTGCGGCATTTTCTCCCCTCATCAAGACTTCCCTTATGGGGATCCGCCAATCCCCTTCGCACTGTTCCTCTCGGAACCTTTCCTTCAACACCTCAATGATGGATTCTTCCCTTTTGCTGACTTCTATCCTGATGCTATCCCCTTCGAAAATTATTTGTGACCCCAGTGCAGCTAATGCATCTGCAAACCGGTTTTCGTTCCTTGGAGCATGCTCTATTTTGAAGGTTGAAAATTTTTCTTCCATCCTCTGGGCCATCGCTTTGTATGGGGCTAGGCTGGGCTCTTTTAAGGATAAGCTTCCCTTGGTCTGGCAGATGACTAGGTTCGAATCTCCCAATACTCTTAAATGTTTAACTCCCATTTCGAGAGCCGTGGCTAGCCCGATTAGGTAGGCTTCGTATTCTGCCGTGTTGTTTGAATAGGGGAATTCTAGTTTGAACGATAGCGCCACTGCCTGGTCTTCTCCATGATACAAAACTACTCCCACCCCTCCAAACTGGGTAGTAGAAGACCCATCAAATTTCATTACCCATTGTTCTCTGACCTCTTCTGCCATGGCTACTTCCCCTAGAACTTCATCATTCAACTGGAATTCTTCCTCTCCTGGAAACTATGCCAATAGGTCAGCTATAGCCTGGCTTTTCACCGCCTTAGGTGTTCTCGTTCTCAAATCGTACTGTGACAATTGTAACAACCATTTGGATATTCTGCCAGAGAGGATCGGTTGCTGTAACAAAGCTTTGAAAGCATGGGACTTGGTCATCAGCCATACTTCGTAGGCCAAGAAATAATGACGCAACCTCTGCGAAGCATACACAGTAGCCAAGCATGCCCTTTCCGCCCTTGGATAACGAGTTTCTGCATCTTTTAAGGCGCGGCTGATGTAGTACACTGGCTGCTCAACGCCAGCTCCATCCTTTTGGGCGACCAATGCACCAATGGCATACGAGTTGGTGGCCAAGTAAAGTAGCAATGGTTTTTTGTGGATAGGGGCCTGCACCGTAGGGAGGTTCATCATTATCTGCTGTAGCCTCTTGAAGGCCGTCTGCTGTGCTTTCCCCCACTCAAAACTTTGCCCCTTCTTGAGCAGCTTGGTGAAAGCAGAAGTGATTGATACCAACCTAGGGATGAATCTTCGGATATATGAGACTTTTCCTAAGAAACTCTTTAACTCTTTTACCGTGACTAGGGGTCTCATAGTTGCTATGGCCGTGGCTTTGGCCGGGTCCACATCTATTCCCCTACTGTGAACCAGGAAACCCAAGAATTTCCCAGAGGACACCCCAAATGCGCACTTGAGGGGGTTCATTCTTAACTTAAAGGCTCTGTATCTTTCGAATACCTTTTTCAACATGTAGAAGTGCTCTTCTCTCCTCTTTGATTTAACCACCATGTCATCCACATAGTCTTCTAATTCCTGATGCATCATGTCGTGAAATATGGCCGTCATTGCTCGTTGATAAGTTGCACTTGCGTTTTTTAACCCGAATGGCATCACATTGTACTAGAAATTGCCCATAGGTGTTCTAAAAGCAGTTTTCTCCGCATCCTTTGGTGCCATCTTGATTTGATTGTATCCGCTGAACTCATCCATGAACGAAAACATGGCGCTTCCTGCCGCAGAATCTATTAGTAAATCCATGTTTGGCAGTGGGAACTCGTCCTTTGGACAGGCTTTGTTGAGATTTCTGAAATCTACACAACATCTTATCTGGTAGGCTGGGCCACTGGCTTGGCCTCTGGGTCTACATTCAATGTATGTGCAACTAGCCCAGGGTCCAATCCTGGCATTTCACTCTAGTCCCATGCAAAGACGTCTTTGAATTCTTTCAACAATAGTATCAGCTCTGATTTTTCCTTTTCTGCCAGACTTGCACTAATTGAGATAGGTCTTGGTTCTTGTGAACCAGACCCTAGGTCAACTTCTTCCAATTCTTCTTCTGCCACAACTTGTGCATATTTTTCTGCCACAACTTCCCCATCCTTCTCTTCCTCTTTTCTCAAACTTTCTTGAGCGACACAACACGCCAAATTCCCATGCTGCCATTCTTGGGTGAGGCCCGCTTGTATCTCACTTGTGGGCCCCGTGCGCCTTCACAATTTGTACACAAACTTGCCATCAGGGCCTCGGACCCTGACGCATTGGGGTGTGTTATCTGATTCTGCGGCAGGCGCTTCTTTTCTCTTCTTCTTTCGTGCTAACAACTCCCTTAAATCAGGTTTTGGGTCACTTTGGACGTCTTCCCACTTAGGTACGAAGGTACCTCGTGGCTTTGATACTAAGCTTTCTCCAGATGGAGCCCATTGGTCGTAGAACATGGTTTCCACTTGGTGAGCCTCTGCCTACTTGAATGGCGAGGGGTTTGCGGCTATACGTATCATCCTGTCATTCAGTCTTCCTTTCACACACTAGTGATAAGTAAATGGGACCAATCGGTGTTTGTGCAACCAGGGTCTTCCCAGAAGCACGTGATAGGATACTTCTGTTTTTACCACATGGAAACGAGTTAAAGAAGCTATGGGGCCTACTTTCAACCACAGCTGGATGTGGCCTGCGGTGTACTCGCCCCTTCTGCCGAACCCTGTTACTTCCATCAGGCATCCTTGGATCTTTCTTTTTGAAATTCCTGCTGCTTGTAAGGTGCTCAATGGAATGAGGTTTACGGAAGTGCCTGTATCTACCAAGACCCTCTTAATGGGGATTTGATTTATGGATGCTGCCAAATAGAGGGGCCTCTTATGATCTGGGTATCCCACCTCCATATCTTCATTACTAAAAGTGATCTCGGTTGATTCCTGTAAGAGGGCTCTATTATCTGGGATTTCTGCTGATAGACACTCTACTCCCGCCCTGGAGGCGATGCTCACCAAAGCCTCTGTGGCTATCTTTCTTTCCTTTGCTGTGAGCTCTAACTGGTCGAACAAATTTTTGAATTTGGCGCTTTGCTGTAGGGTGGTAATTGCTGCGGTAGGCAGGGCCAGGTTCTCCTCCTCGTCCTCCCCGGGGTCCACATATATTACCACTGCTGCTACACCCTTTCCCTTGTGATTCGGGAGTGGGTTTCTTTGGACCTCCTGTTGGGTCAACTCCAGAGTCCCTTCTTTAATCCTGCGGTGCACCAATCTGCGGAGCGCCCAGCATTCCGCGGTGGGATGTTGTACATAGTTGTGCAGGCGGCAGAAGTGAGGGTCTCTTCTCTCTTCCTCCGTGGGCTCTCTGGAAACCTGGTTGGGTTTAAAGATTCCGTCTACTATCCATTTATCCAGCAGCACATCTAGTTCCTTTGGGGTATATGGTATGGGTGGGGGCTTATCATATTCCCTCCCTTCGGTCTTCCTTCTCTGCTCTCCAGTGGACATCGCTATAGCCTGCGGGGCATTTCTTTTATCTAAGCTTGGTTTTACAGACTGGGCCGTCTTCCTGGCTTTCTGCAACAGTTGTGCGAACTGGGAAATTTCTAGATTTTCCAGGACTGCTCTGTATTCCTGGATCATGTTAGTCATACACATTTCTACTAAGGTTCTTTCTTCACAATGGTCATAGCAGTCAAGTGCTATGTCCCTGAACCTTTTGATGTATTCCATCAAATCTTCGATATTCCTTTGCTTGGTCGCCTGCAGGGTTGCAAGCGTTACTGTTTCTTCTCTGTGGAAGTACTTAGTGCAAAATACATCCACCATGTCATCCCAAGTTGGGATCGATCTTGATTTTAGGCCGATGTACCAGGTGTATGCCCGGTCACATAATGACTTTGAAAATTCTCGAAGACATAAGTCCTCGTCTGCGGCGTAAGGACCGAGGGTGTCAATAAACTTGCTCACGTGCTCAACTGCACTTCCCTTCCTGCTATCGTATTGCGCAAAGGCCCTCAGCTCATACCTCTCGGGGTATGGTTTGCTGAACACCTTTAGTGGGTAAGGAGGTCTTCGTGCGTAAAACCTCTCCTTAGGTGTTCTGGCTCTCTCTTGTTCTAGGAGAGCCACTACTTCAGCCATAGTAATGAAACATTGTTCTGCATTCCGTGGGACACCTCCTACTAGTGTCTCTTCTCTGTCTGCAGCATGCTCTGGGTCATGTTGGCTTCCTTTCTCTTTCGCCTTGTCTGCTTTTAGTTAACGAATTTCTTCCATCATTTGTTGCTGCGAGTGTTGTAGTGACTGCAATACTTCAATGAAAGTATTGACATTATCCATGGGAATTCTTGGTTGTGGCTGAGGATCAGCCCCCGTTCCGTTGGCACCTTCCGTTTGGTTAGGTTGCTGTTGGTGAGGCGTTGTTGGCTTGGACTCTGCTTACGAGGGCACGACACTCATATTTCGTGTCATTCTGGACTTTGGTGGCAATGTTTGCGAGGGATTCTGTGTTTTTTTTTTTTTTTTTACCCTTATCTGCTTCCCAACTCCCCAATGGAGTCGCCAATTGTAAGGTGGTGGGCTGTGCTAGTAATGTTGGGCTGCTTCCTGCTGTACTAGGCCCAAGTTTTCTGGATAAGGGAGTTGGGACCGGTCCAACTGCAAATCAATTTAGTCCGGCTTGTGTGCAAACTATGCCTGCTTTGCCAGGAACGTGCTTGCGGCAGGCAGAGCTGTTTCAGATAAGTTGTGGCAGACAGACATAATAACAAAAATAAAATATCTGACTACTTAGTAGGAAATGACCAAATGATCCCAAGCACAATCACAGTAATAATAATCACTTTTACAAAAAAAAAAAAAAAAAAAAAAAAAAAAAGGAACAAAAGGGAGCAAATAGTAATATATATGGGTTAATTAGGAGATAAAGAAATCAGTTTAAATCTGGTCCGTAGGAGCAAAACCAGAGAGGAAAGAATGTTCCTTCTCAACGCAATTAATCTCCTAGGAAAGTTCTGCCGTGGAAATTAACTACCTTGAGGGAAACGGACCTGAATGGTTGATGCACAAGGGCTCCTTTTGGTTTTGACAGAGAGCAGGATTTCATGAGGGAGAGAGGGAATCAATCTACCGGTGCATGCCTACCGTTCTCACTCTCTATCTATTTTCTTTTTGGTTTTTTCTTTTTTCTCTTTCTTTCCCTCCCACTCTTTTCTTTCTGTTTCCTGGTATATCTTTTCAGATCCCCTATTCCTTAGTTATGGTTCCTGTCGTTGTTGCTATTTTTTTCTGTTCATGGCAAGGGTCTTTTTTTATAGCGCCTGCCGTGACCAGATTTTACTATTTTAGCCCTTAACCACTTTTGTTTGGTCTGGGAGTACTTGTCGACCACCATTGGTCTGTTTGTGTGCCACCCTCCCATCACCAGACAAATAAGGGTATTTTGTTTGTTTGTTTGTCTGCCGTGGCACCTTTTCCTGCCACGGTCTGGGTTCTTTCTCTCTCCCTATCCCTCATGGCATGCACCTAGTGGTTCCAACTCAGCTTGCTTCTTTTGGGTAGTGTGTCATCCCAGTAGGACACTTTCCTCAAAAGAGCCTCAACAGGAACCTCAAAAATAGATTTTTTTCCTCTCCCTACCACCAAACCATGCCCTCCTACCTCTGACCCACGGCCTCACCATGTCCTGTATTGGCTGGGTACAGGCTGGTGGTGCCTAGGCCTTGCGCGTGCCTCCTTTCCATATGTGTCCAAAATCTGCCTGCTGCTCATTCGTCTGCCGTGGTCTGGAGGCTTGCCTGCATAGCCTGCCATCCGTTTTCTTTGACCTTTTATGTGAGCCGCTTTTCGATTTCTTGCTCCTCTCAGGAGCTGGGCTTTATTTGGTACTGGGTCTTACATTTCTTTTGGCCCATTTCTTGATTGCCCTCATTTCCTGCCATAGTATTCTGTCATTCCTACTATAATGACTCAATCTTGCTGGGCCTCTTTTAGGCCAGCCATTTACTTTTTTCCCAATGGTTAAGCATGGCCATTGGTTCTTCTACTTATGGGCTTTTGTATCCCTTTCGCCTTTCTCTTGGGCATCCTTGGCCCATTTACTTTCTTTGGGTTTCCTTGGCCCTTTTATTAACTCTGCATTCCCATGAGCTTTTACTAACTTCATTGAGCTTCCCTTGCCCAATCACCTTATTCTCATCCTTGGGGTTTATGGGCCTGCCATTAATCCCTTACTTTCTTTGTTTGCATTACTTTGGGTCTACAGTGGCCTATTCTCACTTTTCTATATATACTGCCCATGGGTATGCTATTTCTCTCTTTCCGGGCTTCTTTAAGCCCATTTTCCTCCTCAAGGCCCATTTGTTTATTTCATGGGCCTGTGATCCATTGTTCCTGCCACTTGGGCCTAATGGTTTTGTCATCTATTTGCCAAACCTTTGCTGCCCTTATTGCTGGGCTTTCTTCTTTCTTCTTGGATTCTCAAAAAATGACCCTCAACAATCTTGAACCAGTTTCATGAACCACAAGAATACGAACACCTTTGCTTGTGAATTCTTGGACGAGTTCTCGATTTGGCACATTTTGGCCATGCGCCTTACTTGGATTTTCATGAGTGCTCTAGAGAGTTTACCCCCACTCTCATAGGAGGCGGCCCCACCTCCACACTCATGTAGTTGACTTCATCAAGTGTGTACTACCACAAACCACCTATAAAGGCAATCAATTCATTAAGAGTCTTAAACTTAACCTCACTAGTTTGATAGTAAGCACTATCTACACCATAGGGAGGGATAGTGAAATTTTATTCTCAATAATAGTGCTATCTTGAATCTTTCCATGATGCCTAATGAACCTTCTGTCGACATAGGTTGGGTTGTCATCATGGGTGATTCATTCAATGGGCTTAAGTCTCATCCCCCTCGATGTATATCATAGACCAATTGTCTAGTTAGCCCTGTGGTTAGAGGATCTGCAAAATTCTTTTCTGACCGTACAAATTCCATGGCAATTACACCATTGCTTATGAGTTGTCGCACTATATTGTGTCTTAGGCGTATATGCCTCTTCTTCCCATTATAAATTTTATTTCTTGCACACGCAATTGCAACTTGGGAATCACAATGCAATGATATTGATGGTAATGGTTTATCCCATTTGGGTATATCAGCAAGTAAATTTCTAAGCCACTCAACTTTAGTACCTGCCTTTTCTAAAGCAACAAACTCAGACTCCATTGTTGATCTAGCATTATAAGTTTGTTTAGAAGACTTCCAAGATATAGCTCCTCCACCTAAGGTGATAACATATCCACTAATGGAGTTGGTCTCATTATTATCTGATATCTAATTTGCATCACAATAGCCTTCTAATATTGTTGGATGACCTGTATATGTAAGGCCCAAATTCATGGCGCCTTTCAGATATCTCAAGAGACAAGTTAGTACATTCCAATGTTCATAAGCAGGATTATGTGTATATCTACTAAGTCTACTAACAACATATGCAATGTCAAAGAGTGTACAATTCATTAGAAACATCACACTACCAATAATTTTAGCATACTCAAATTGCGCAACAGGGGACCATCTATTTTCTTGTAAATGTATGCTTAGGTCATATGGAGTTCTCACAGGGTCACAATTAAAATGATTGAATTTTTCAAATACTTTATCAACATGGTGTGATTGGGAAAGTGTAGGCCCTGTTTGGATGCCCACTATCCCTCACTCATCACTCATCACTCATCACTTATAACTTAAAATATCCCAACTTCTTAAAGGTGGCATGTTTGGCACATTGTTTAACTCAAAAAAGTGTACTTTCTGTAGGACGATACTTGAGCACCATGTCAGTATTATTGTTAGCCTACCCTCACACACCTTCACTGCTCATTTCATTTTGTTTTTCCCCTTCAGCCCTGTTACTCTCCCAAAACCAAAGACGAACCCATCTAAAATGGCCAAAATGGCCAAATGGCCATAAAATCGTAAGTATATAGTTAGTAGACCCAGTTTGTAAACATTATAGTTTACTAGCATCTCGAGTCTTAAAGACTCGATTTTGGCCTATAAATTGAGCATCATAGACTCGATTTCCATGCTCTAATTACATCCTATGTGGTATATTTTTCCATGTGGATCACATAGAAATCGAGTCTCTAAGACTCGATTTCTAACCCCTATATATAGGACCAACTCACAGACCAAACACCAGAGCATCAGAGGAAAAACCCAGAGAAAAAAAAAAAAAAGAAGAAAACCAGAAACAGAAAGAGAGAGAAGATCGAGATCGAAGACCCAGGCGCGCGCGGCATGACCAGAAACTGACCAGAGACCCAGGCCCGTGCGAGACCCAAGCGACCAAGGGCTCTTGCCGGCCAGCGTCGCGCGCGGCCAGGGGCTCGAGCCGGCCTGGGGCTCGCGCGAGCCTGGGTCGCGCGCGGCCTGAGGCTCGCGTGAGCCCCAGGCCGCGCTGGTGAGGTTTAGCGGTGAGGTTCTGTCTTTCTCTCCCTCTGATCTGATTTGAGTAGCAGTGAGTTTCTCTCCCTCTGAGCTCTTTCTCTCCCTCTGATCTGAGTAGCGGTGAGGTTTCTTAAATTTGTTTTGGGTATTTCGGCATGTACAGACTTAAATTTTTTTTAAAAAATTTTGGGTTAGAAATCGAGTCTTAGAGACTCGATTTCCAGGTGGACACCCACGTGAAATAAATGCCACATCAGAACTGGTTCAAACATACAAATCGAGCCTCAAAGACTCGATTTATAGTCCCAAAATCGAGTCTTTGAGACTCGAGATGCTAGTAAGTTATAATGTTTATAAACTGGGTCTACTAACTATATACTTACGATTTTATGGCCATTTGGCCATTTTGGCCCAGCTAAAATAGAATAAGCTTGGACCTGCGACACTGATCTCCACCATCACCAAGGCCGCCTACCTCGTGCGCATCGTCACCCTGCGCCACTTGATCTCCTCCGACGTGTAGCGGCGGCGCCGATCTCCTCCATCGTGACCCAGTGGCGCCGATGAAATCTATGGAAATGTGACCCATCGTGACCCAGTTGAGGTAACAGTGCTACTTTCTCTCCTTGATTTGTCACTCATTTCCTTTTTCTTCAGTATGTTATGTTGTTAAATAAATTTTTTGTTTTTGTTTTTTTTATTTTTTTATTTTTTTTATTTCTACTATTTTCAATATAGATTTTTTTTTATATCACTGTTAATAAGAGTTGAAAGAGGTTGAAACTGGTGCAGTATCAGCATATGTTGCCATTTATGATGTAATATGACTTTTCTTTTTCCCTATTTCTACTCTTTTCAATTATGTGTAACAAGGTTTGAAACTTCTTTTGATAAGTATTTTGAGATTTAATTTTTGTTACTGTTAAATGAGAGATAAAGGAGGTCCAAAACTGAGGTATAGTAATATTTCCCATAAACTTTAGTTGTGTTTTAAAAGAAATATTAAACAAGTTACATAGAGAGAGAGAGAGAGAGAGAAGCAACATGGAAAACTGAGGTATTTCATAATTGTAAAAGTGTTTTCAAAACCAATTTTGCTTTCTTTTTTTTCTTTGCTTCTCTATATAATTTGACTGTGGAATCTTACATTTGCTGTTTAAACTTTAAAGATGAAAATGCTTTGGTAAGCTAAGCTGCACTAAATGTTGTGCTCTGTTTTTGTCATCCTATTGAGTGTGAGAGTATATCACTAGGAATTGAAAATGTTGATACTATGATTTACATAGTGAAAGGATTAATAAAAGGCAAGGCTTTAGGAAGCCAATAAAAATAATTAAACCAATTGTTGTAATGGGATGTGAGTTTTCCTCTTTGATATGGTTTGTTGCTATTCATGGGACTAAGCTTGTGAGAGAGAATGATTCAGCAAAGATTAAGTTTTAAATTGGGATGTGGAAATGCTGTTTTCTAAGTCTTTCTTACATTATCTTAAAGAATATCCATCCAGCACATCCTTATGACAGATATAATATAAGTAAAAAGTGGTTGAGGTGTGTGTTGTACATCAAAAAAATTGAGTAACTTCAAATATTCCTCACTCTGTGCGCTCATCCTATCTACAACATGTTTTATGTTTTTAATTTTAATTTAATTTTTATTGTTATTTAATTTTATTGATGTTTTTCCACAGGTGAAACGTTTAGCTGCTGCTGCTACTATTGCATTGAAGGGCATTGGAGGAATCTTCTTTATATTTGGAAGCAATTTGGGAGCCTTTCTTCTGGTTAGAATTTGAACCATACTATATGGTTTACTTTTGATCTTTTATAAGAAAAATATTTATATGAATTTCACACAGCACTGGGCACTTGACTTTAGTCAGCTGCGAGTGCCCAGGCTGCTTCTTGACCCTATTTTGTTGAGCTAATTACAGCATGTGTGCTATTTATGTTGTTAACTAGTTTCCTTTTCTTTCTTGTTTTCAAATTTTCCGATTTCTTCTCTTTTTAATTATGTGAAACATGGCTGGAAATTTCTATACATTTTAATTTTTATCACTGTTAAATGAGAGATTAAAGAGGTTCGAAACTGAGGTGTAGTATAGGCATCTGTTGCTATATATATATATATGTATCTGCATCTTAGAAAGAAAATGGTGTTTAAGAGTAACTGCTTTATTCTAGGCTTAGGACCCTTGATCTCACCTTTATTGAAATGAATGGGGTTTTATATATTAGAATAAATTGAAATGAATGTGTCATCCTGAAGGTACCATGGTACTATATATATTGTTTTCCTTCTATTGATGGTCTGCTTCATGGTGCTGGGGTGGTGAATGGTGAAAGTCTCTTGTAGAGCTTTACAGGGTTTCTCTTTTGGACATTTTAAATGATGGTCTAAAAGTTCTTTTTTTTTTTTTTGTGTTTTGGGATTTCCAGCAGTTCAACATGATTATTTGATTTTGCTTAAATATTCTAGCAACATTAAGGGTGTTTGGGTTTTTTTTTTTTTAATATGTTGTGCAAAGCTATCTATCTATCCACACCGACAAATGGTAGTGTGAAGGTACCTTGTAATGGTTAGTACATTGTCTGTATTTGCTGAATATTCTATTGCATGAAGGAAGTATTCAAATAAGGCCATGCTAGATATTAATATCCATTACATGGGGTTTGTCATTATAGGTTCTGAACTGGCTTTCCATTTACTGTTGGGGTGATACAAACAATGTCTTTTGCCACCAGTTATGAGTCCACTACTAGTGGGCATATGTAGAATATGGATCGGTGTGTGGAAGGACCTCCCTATCTCTCCATAATTTTGGTAGGAGGTTTTATGGATGTCAACATTGGTCGCCGGTTAGTATTAAATCAATTTAGTGTTGTTACATATTTGCCTTGTCATCTTCTTACTATCTTTGTTGACCATCATATATATGCCTTGAGTTTTGTATGCAGGACTTCGATTAGGCATAGAAGTTCTTCAAATGATTGGACAAGAACACATGCCCACGTGGCCGTGCAACAGCACCAATTGTGTGGGAAAGGTTTACGAGGCTATCAGACGAGGCAGCGGCTGCAAGAAATGAAAGGGATGTCGCTCATGCAATGGAAGCAGAAGCACAGGAAGGGGAAAGGATAGCAAAGCGCAAGGCTGAAAAATCTAAGCTCGCACTCCAGATTGTTGAAGACAACGTCTACAAGTATAGGTTGACTTTAATTTTGTCTTGGACTGTAGTTAGGGTTTATTTTGTATTCTCTAATATTTTTGGGGGCCATGGCCATACGTAACTGTGTCTGCCATGATTTTATTTACGGTCACATGTGTTATGTTTTATACTGATTACATGTCCTGGTTTGTGTTGCTATATATTTTACTGGGTGTTGGACAATGTACTACTTTATGCATTTCATAGCATGCAGTTAAGTAATGTGAAATTTCCTTATAGTAGTGGTAATATTTTATTGATGTTTGATGGTCCAAATATATGTCTTATAGTAATGACAATATCTGTGAACACATGCTATGGGTATACCATGTATTCATCGCTTTCAGGTCAATGAAATGCAATTATGTTAACCTGCTCCAAAATATGTTGATAATTATAACAATTGATATATTCGAATTACGTTACATAATTATGCCGAGAACATATTGCAACCCGTGTCTATGCACGTTGTCATGTCATTCCAAAAAAGCTCAGTAACATTACAAGTTTAACTAAGTTCTACATCCACGTACGTAAACAGTAATTCCTTGACATAAAGTAGTACCAAAACAATTACGTTGCAAAATGATAGCATCTACATTGCAGCAAAGTAAATGGTCAATTGCCACGGGCAACATAATCATCCTACATTAAATCAGTGATATCGTCCTTAAATTGGGCCATTAGTCTCTTCACTGCATCTGACATTTCCATTATTTGCCTTTGGGTTGTTGAGTTTGTTGATGCTCCAGTATTACCACTGCCTTCGCTATTGGTTTCATTGCCTTCGACAACACTCTCCCCTATTGTGCTAAACAATTCATCGCTCCGATTGTTAATGCATATGAAATTGTGTAGAGCACAGCACACAACAATGATGTAACACTACCTACTTCACTTAAAGTTTGGCATTAAATTCAAGATGGGAAAATGGGCCTTCAGCACTCCAAAAGATCGCTCAATAACCATCCGTAAGGATGAGTGCCTACAGTTGTACAACTTTTTGTTTGATGTTGGCCGTCTATTGCTTGACCGAAACTCTTGAGCACGGTACCTAGTTGACTTGTGAGGGGGGAGAAAACTAGTGCCAATTGGTAGGCCCGAATCCACCAAGTAGTATGACTCTACATACACACATAACCAGCCAGTACGCACTTAAGTTGTTCATAAACATACTACTTACAATAGAGAATAACATTCTTAAAGTCATAGTAATGGATAGTACCTCTTGGTGGCCATGAAAATCCATGCTTTTGATCACTGATCGCTTCTTCGAGCACCCTTGAGTCATTGGCATTGCCTTCCCAACCAGCATGGAATAACTGAACTGCATGTCCATGTTACACACACACAGCACATTAGTTGTTATAGTACTCTTGCAGCTCCTGTGTGCCTGAGTCACATTTGCAAGAGGTTGGGCACTCACGTGTGTACCATCAATTGCTCCTACACATTTTTACGCAAGAAAGTTTTCATTAATCTTAATAACCACATATCAAATACTATGGTATATTATTGTGTACCATCAATTGCTCCTACACATTTCTACACATGAAAGTTTTCATTAATCTTAGCAACCATATATAAAATACCATGGTATATTACTATTATGCGAACTTAGTTAAGTAAGAGAATTTTTTGTACCTTAAACTATGACCAGTACTTGTTCACTTGAAGATGTTCGGGGAGGCCCACGACATTCAAATCAGATTTAATTAAATGCTTCGCATATGAGTGGACAGCCCGCAATGCCCGACGAAAATGTTGGGACACGGTTTCTGTTAAGTGCTGAAACATGTCTGCAATACATTTATAGCGGGTGTTGTGTCCAAGTATGTACAATAACATGACCACCGCCTGAGTGGCATTCACCCCACCCTGCTCGTCCCTCAAGTAACCATGTCGGGCAAACTCTTCCACTAAATGATCCAATAACTCACGTGTCATGCGGAATATCTCGTAATACTTAAGTGGATTACCTTCAGTGAGTTCGTCCATATACGCACTATCGGTCAACATACTTGTACGCATTGGTTGTTTATTGAAATGCCGCTGCATGTACGTATACATCTCTCGACTATAAGATTCACTAAATTGAACTTTGCTTCTTCTTTACTATCAGACTCTGAATCGGTCAAGTCATCGTCATTATCTTCATAGGCATCGTTGGAAGCAACGTTGTTGAAGTAAGCACCATCGAAGTCATACTGTTGGAACGCCCCTAACCAATCTTTTCCGAATGCCATAAGTGACCTACACAATGCAGTAACACACTATTTAGGTATGTTATCTAAAGAGAGATATAAAAGTAAATACGTTATTCTTAACAGTCTACACCTCAACCTGTAATCCAACAGAATGATGAACCATCAACATAGGAAATAGACACATATCAAATAGCCCTACTAATAACATCAACCATAGATTATAATAAGGCAATGAAAAATAATAAAAGCAAACCGAACAAATCAACCATATATTACAAAGAATGAAACCCTACAACCTAAACAATGTCATGAATTCGAGGTGGCCCAACAATCATCATTATAAACATAAAAATCAACGAACTCAAAATTCATAGAATAATATAACGCAAACCCTACAAATATCCAAAGTTCGTTAATAACATAAACCAAAGTATTATCCATACGAAAAAAAAGAAAAGAACAAGCCGAAAAGGCATCCATAGTTTTTAAAAACCAAATAGCTTAGACATAAGACAATACTGTTCTCCTCACTAGCCAAATACATCTACATCTAAGTACTACATAATAAGCAACCACACAAGTCAATCCTCCTCTAAGTTTAGAATGTCTTCCATCCAAGTCTTCCTCCTATGCTCCAGCATACCTATAAACACCACCCTATTATCCTTTTGTTGCAAAGCCTTTGAGAACTTGATATAGGCCTTGTTCCCAAGATCCTCATACTTATTAAGCAGCTCAATTGCCTTGCCAAGTGAACAAGGATCACCCCCTACGCCGAAGAGTAAATTGCTCGAATGTACTGCTGGACTTGCCCCGTTTACCACTATATCTCTCCCTTATCACTGCGGTGTACTCCTTTAGGGCCACAATCATGTCACTTACCCTATTCGTTTTCTTCGAGACCTTCTTGCCCTTGCCACTTCCATCTTGCACTGGACATTATCCCGCCCTTTGGGTTGGCTCTTCAACCTCAGTATCCTTCATAGTATGTGGGAAACTCTCAAAGTTTGGAGTGAAACAGTTATCGTCTAGATGGGTGGGTGCACTGGTATTGGCAAGTTTTTCCTCCAGGGCACGCTCTTCGTCACTGTTCAAGGTAGGAGTGTTTAAGGAGATCTGCATGTTCCCAGTTGCAGTACTAGGGGTGAACAACTGCTGCATGTCATAGTCTAGGCATCCCTGTTTCCTTAAGTTAGCTGCTTGATGATTGGAAACATTAGCACAATAAATGAAGCAATTCATATATTACCAATTTGGAGGCAATTTGCATAAATAAATAACTGCAATATCTTATATAAATAATAAACAACAGTAAACATACCGCAACCACGTTTGCCCAAACCTCGTCAGGACCAGTCACTGTTTGGGTCTGCTCATCCCACCCCAATCATGTATGTCTTAGCAACTAACTCCACTTGCGTTGTTTTAGTAGGAGCCTATTGTGCATTTGAACAACTTTCTTAGAGGAAAACGATTTCCCAGTTCGTGCATTCAGTTCAGCTGTAATTGATTGTCATATAGGACCCTTGAAGACACCATTCTCCATATTACCCTTAAGTTGTTCCTCCAACATGATCTCAATAAATATACGTTCTACATAGGGAGGCCACATTTTGTCATCCACCTTTTGTGATTCATGTGCCATTTATTTGAAATATCTCAACGTGGTAAGCTCATGACAAATTCAATAATCATGTAATTTTAAGAATTGATATATAGGACTTTCATGATTCACGTGCCAAGTAGGTTTAGTTATCTCCACATTTCCAAAAAATGAAAAATATTCCATAGTTAAATCAACACGGATAAAATAAAAAAAGCATGAAAGGAATGTAAGAAACAGTGGCAATATATAAATCCTTCATCGAGGGTTACTACATATACAATGTGACCAAATATACAAAAAGATGGAAGATTGAAGCAATGAGTTAGTAAACCTAAGTGGTCACATATACAACTGGGTTAGTGCATAGTTAAGTAGATGGTAATCCATAAGAAAGTATGCTACTGAACATAATAGGAACAAAATATGTTAGTAGATTCACAAAAGGGACATGCACTAAATTGCTTCAACTACGCATCCGTCTCTTACTGAGGCGGGTCATTAAACAATTAGTTAGGAGAGGGCACGGGTGGAACATTGCCAAAATGACCATACCTACGGACACCCATGACTGTGCGATACCACCGTCAGAGAGAAACGAACCTCCTAATCACCTGCCTCTTTGTAAAAGCCTTCCCAGTCCGGGCATTAAGAGTGTATGTGATCTCCTCCCACACATGGTTATTGGTAGCATGACGATACATATTCCCAAGCAAAAATTGACCAAATACAAGATCACATAACTCATCTACATAATCGTCATCCCCCACCTTCTCAAGTCCGCAGCCATCTTAAAGAACAACACACACATCTCATATGCAATCATATTACAAGTACAATAAAGAAATCCCAGTATTTTTAGAGGAACAAATATTGAGCATAGGATCCATATTCATATTCATATATATATATATATATATATATATATATATTAGAATAATGACATGTACTGAATCATTATTACAAAATTTTATAAACAGTATTAAAAAAGTAGTATTCCAATAATCTGGACGCATTAAAGAATACTACTTAAAAACATTACAGTTTTAGAATGTTTAAGTCTAGAAGCCTATAAAGTTTACTTACCCACAGTTGCTTATATTTTTGAAAATCAAGTCAATATGAACAAGAAAAACAAACTTTTTTAGATGAATCAAAGATAAATTCAAATTTAAATGAAAAAGGAATACAATTTCTACAACTCAGCTAAATTTAGTATCACAAAAACTACAACAAAACCACAGTACAAGACAGCAAATAGCAGCACTATTACATATTAGAGAAGAAGAAATACACAATTTCATTTTTTTATAAGTAAATTAAACAAGATTTGGTAACTTATAAACTACAGCTAGCAAATCCTCTTCAGTTTTTTAAGGAATCAAGGTTATCAATGAATAATCAAACTAAAAAGGCTACTCCATCTAAAAAGGATCAGGAAAATTATCGAACTGTGTCAAACACATGATAATAAACAGGTCAGCACCAATTTTTCAAAACCTATTGGATAATTTCAAATTTAGCTTGCAAAGAAAGAGCATTCACTGACCATAACAAATCATCATTGAGGCTTCAGTTTTCAATGCTAGCAATATTTATCGATTAAAAGTTCAGTAAGCCACAATATCAATTATTTGTACCTAAGCCAGAATAATTTGGAGAATACATTATCAAAACCTAGCTTATTACTAATTTTTAAACATATCCCTTTTATATGTTTCCACTATAAAAATAAAAATCTGTGTTGATACAACACCACCGATGCCAATATTCTTTCATGAAAAATAAAATTTTTTCCTTTTTTCTGATTTGGTAATCAGTTAAGCTTTTCCTATCTGATGAACTAGCATTTGATTTTCGAGAGTCTACTGTATGTATTTGAATCATTATTATAAATTTTCCACTATGCCTAAAAGTACTCCTAATAATCTCTCAATGGCATAACTATATTAGAGTTTTTCATATATTAGAAAATTTACTCAAATACGTTAAATGTTTAAAAAAAAAAACTGCCTAATCTCTATAATAAATTGTAACAATATCATCTTCTTTAAGATAAGATATGTTTGAACCTCTTTAGATATTTTTCTTGTCAAGGTTGCTAACACACAAATCCCACCAAAGATTCAATCCCAAACATAATCCAAAAACGACCACATAACTTACACAGCTACACACGGTTTTATCATATGAAGAACTTCGAAACCCACATAACTTAGTTCATAACAACACCAAGCCATTCACAAACACCAGCAATCACAAAGCCCTCAAGAAAAAATATGGTTACAGGTATAGATCAGCAGAATAAGGTCACAACTTCTCAAAACCCTCAACCCGAAGAAAAGAAAACCCAAACACAATAAAAAAATAAAATAAAATAAAAAGAGAAGCAAACACCCAACACACAAACACCACGGGTTGGCAAAGATCAACGACGATGCAAAATACCACAAATAAACCAACAAATCAAATGTATAAAACAGCTCAGATTTGACAAGACCCATTATCAATTTCGAAATAAAATGGAAAAAAGAGGGTTTCACACTAACATACCTTCGGATTGGTGAAAAAACTGAGAAAGAGGTCAACGGTGGGAAAAGAACAGTCTGAGGTCAGGGCGGCGCGGGTTGGCTGAGGTAGGCTCGGTGAGTGCGTTCGTGAGCAGGTGAGGGCAGGGCAAAGTCTTCTTTGTGTTTGGAGTTTTGGTGGTATGAAATTGGAGTGAGCTCAATGAACTGATGAAGAGCCATTGGTGGTGTCATCAAAAGTGAAACGTATGTGTATTTATCAGGGGAATGGGCAGACCAGCACTGTGAGGGGCAACTATGTAGTAAGTAAGGCAACGTTTCAAAGTTTTAAGAAAAATAGCTAAAACTCGAGATCCATATTAAAACCCGAGTCCCAAAGACTCGCTTTGCGAGTGTTTGGCTGGATGACTTGGACTGAAAATGCCACATAGATCTCGAGTCTTTAAGACTTGAGTTCCATGCAAAAAAATTTTCCCCATACAGGGAGCCTTATAGTGGCGTTTTTAAGTCCTATAGTGACGTTTTAAAGCCCTATAGCGGCGTTTTCTTGCAAATTTTTTTTTATAAGTGTGATCACCCCATACCAGGTTCAGGGAGCCCTATATTGGCGTTTTTAAGCCTTATAGTGACGTTTTAAAGCCCTATAGCGGCGTTTTTCTGCAAATTTTTTTTTATAAGTGTGATCACCCCATACCAAGTTCAGGGAGCCTTATAGTGGCGTTTTTAAACCCTATAGTGACATTTTAAAGCCCTATAGCGGCGTTTTTTTGCAAATTTTTTTTTATAAGTGTGATCACCCCATACCAGGTTCAGGGAGCCCTATAGTGGCGTTTTTAAGCCTTATAGTGACGTTTTAAAGCCCTATAGCGGCGTTTTTCTGCAAATTTTTTTTTATAAGTGTGATCACCCCATACCAAGTTCAGGGAGCCCTATAGTGGCGTTTTTAAACCCTATAGTGACATTTTAAAGCCCTATAGCGGTGTTTTTATGCAATTTATGGAAATCAAGTCTTTAAAACTCGATTTCCATGTGGATTTTTTTCCACATCAGACCCATCCGCTTACAAATCGAGACCTAAAAACTCGAGTTTTATCTTGAAACTCGAGTTTTAGGCACTCGAGATGCTAGTTTTCAGCATTGTTTTGAAACGTGACAACTAACTAAATTTTTTGATATTTATTATTATTTGGAAAGGGTGTTCGTATTTATCAAAATGCCATCATAAACTCAGTTTCTATAACTCAAAAACACTCAAAAGTTGTTTTCAGTTTTGCTAACTTGTTGCTCAAAAATTATAGAATTATAAGTGACGGAAACAAAACTTGAAAACAAAGCCAAACAGACTTTCTCTTCGTGGGATCCATCAGTTTTGAGTTATGAGTGATGAAAACAGAATGATGGGTGATGAAAACTTGCAAATCCAAACAGCCCCGTAATCTCTTCACTATTTCTAATGGTTTTTATTTCCAAAATTACATTAGCCTCTCCAAGGTCTTTCATATCAAAGTTTGAAGATAAGAGGTCTTTAGTACTTTTTACAACATCCATGTTAGTTTCAAAATTAACATGTCATCCACATATAGGCATATGATAACACCACTATCACCAGAGAATTTATTATACACACATCTATCAAATTCGTTCACAAAAAATTCAATAGAAATTAAAGTATTATCAATTTTTTCATGCGATTGTTTGGGAGCTTGTTTCAAACTGTATAATGATTTTCTAAGTTTACACACTTTACTTTCTTGTCCTTGAACCACAAAACCCTCTGCTTGGTTCATGTAAATCTCTTCATCTAAATCACCATTTAAAAATATTGTTTTGACATCCATTTAGTGACACAATCAATTTATGTATTGAGTCCATAGCCATTAGAATCCTAATTGTAGTTAATCTTGTCACAGGTGAACAAGTGTCAAAGTAATCTATCCCTTCTTTTTGCGTATATCCTTTTGCCACTAGTTTAGCTTTGAATTTGTCTATGGTCCCATCTACTTTTAATTCCTTTTTAAACACCCATTTGCAATTAATGGTCTTGCATCCTCTAGTGAGTACTAACTCCCATGTATGGTTAGCCATGATAGATTCTAACTCACTATGGATTGCATCCTTCCAAAAGGTTACATCTACTAATTTCATGGCCTCTTGATAAGTTTTTGGGTCATCTTCAATAAGAAAAGTAGTGATAAAATCAGGCCCAAAGTTGGTTCCATTTTTAGGTTTTAACTCGTGTTGAGTGACTTTCATCTAAGTTTGAACTTGATCTCACTTGGGGTATGATTGATGAGGATTCATTAGTGAGCCTTGTTCTCTTCATAGGAAAAATATGCTCAAAGAAATCAGCATTCCTAGTCTCCTCTATGGTGTTAGTCTCCAATACTATGCACCTATACGCAGGACTGTTTTGTGCATATCCTATGAAGACACTGTCCTTCGTTTTAGGACCTATATTTTCTTTATGTGGTTTAGGAATTCCAACCTTTGCCAAACAACCCCACACCTTAAAGTACCCTAAGTTTGGTGCACGTCCTTCCCATAATTCATATGAAGTTTTTCTAATCTTTTTATGTGGGGCTTTGTTTAATACATGACATGTAGAATGGATAGCCTCCCCCCATATGTTGGAAGGAAGACTAGATCTAATGAGCATGACATTCACTATATCTTTTAGGAAGCTGAAATTAGTTTAACTCAATCGATGTTATATTAACTAGCCATTTTATTATTATTGTTACATTTCCATTGAGATCTTCCATGTAAAAATGAGAAAATAAATTTAGACAATTATATTATCATAGTAAATAAGCCTAAATGTAGGGTTGAAGCCACTGATCCCCATCGATAAAAGACACATTAAGGAAAGGAGAAGCTTGTGTGTCACTGAGTCTCATAACATAAGGAGGCCTCATGGTCATATTTGCACCAGGACCTGAGCAATTGTATTCTCCGAAGAATACAGTCCTACATTTTGACAATTAAATCAGACAACAATTGTCTTAGTACTTCAATTGAATTGGACTCAGAAACCATTCTTAAAATAAATTATATATAAATATATATATATATATATATATATATATATATATATATATATGTTGCAATTCATAGGTTCTTACTTGTCACTTGCAGGGTCATTGAAATCATTCCAACCCTCTGGAGCAATGATATCCGACATTGATGTGTCGGCAAAAACAACACGTGCAAATGGCTTCCATGCTCGACCTAGCCATACTCTTCCATTGCCACCCACAGTGCAGTTTGTGAATGCAAAGCCAGTATTCTCTTCCTGGGAACCTCTGCCTTGAGCTGTAATAACTCCAGTTATGCCTGTCGATCCTGGATCTACTGGGTTTGCCAGGGAAATCAATACACAATTCTGCAGTGTACAATTTAAAGATAACTTTATGTTTAAGGTTTTCTACTTTTGAGTATACTAGCAAGCTGGAAAGTTAGCCCAAGCTACTTTTATAAACGTGATATTGATAATAACATAGTCTTGCTGTCTGTCTCTCCCAAGGGTAAAAGCTTGGACAAGGGATTGTTTTAAGCAAACAAAATCTATAAAATTAACAAACGTTTGGATTTGAATATTATATATTAGATCCAACATGTTACCACAAACAAATACTAATTGGCACCCTGAGCAGAATTAAAGAAAACCAACAAACCAACTACTTCAATAAAATAAAGTCAGCTCATTCTCTTTAGCAGAGGATTTGAAATGGAGATCATCATGTTCCTAGTACTTAGCAAGTTAGCATGTTGATAAATGTCCTACTGAGATGGGGTGGCTTTCTTTCTTTTCTAGTATTTGCTTAGTGTTCCTATAATATTTTAGTTTCAAATGGTCGTGAGAGTGTACCGATCTGGATATTCTAAATTTCTATATTCATTATTACTATGTTACATGTTCTATATATTATTAACATGCATGCCAAATTTTGTGCAAAATGGATGTTAATTACCAATTGATCTATTAACTACCACATTAGGATCCATAGAAGGATCAATCCACACATCCTCTTGAGAAGGATTAACTCTTAATCTCTTATCCTTAGCCTTTGGCTTTGCTGGAGTCTTCTTCTGTGCTCTACTCTGCTTCAGAAAGGTTGCTTCAATAGGTTCAATCTAATGAATAAGCTCAGAAGAGAGGGAACACTTAAAACCTGGAAACTCTAAAATTTTGAAGATAGACACTGGAAGAAGAGATTTTGTTTTCTAGAGGTATTTCTGTGGATATCAACAATGGTTTGAATAAAAAGATAAGAGAGACAAATAGAAGCACTAGTGACAAGGGCAAAAAGGAACAGTAGCCTATCAGTAGTAATTGTATGAATGTGAGTCAAGGGAAGGATACTATGACAAGCTATCCTATAGAAAATACAGTTCTCCTTAATAAGCTCATTGATAGCTTAGGTTCATCATCCCAAGTCATAGGTGTTCCACACAGAAGGGACACAACATCATCTAGAGAGGGAGGGTCAATGAAAGAATAATCAGGATTACGAACAACTGCCACAGAAAGGGCATCAGAAACAACCTTACGGATTATTTGATACTCAAAACCCCTAATCCAAGTAGTCAAGAAGTGACCACCAGTAGCAGCAGCATGCACAGAGAGATTAGAGTATAATTTCTTAATAATAACTGCAGGAGGAGGTGATAGACCAGAACAAATAGACAACCAGCCCCTAGACTCAAAGTATTGCCTAAAAATGGACTAAGCTCATCTAAGACAACCACTCTCTCACTTCACATAGATCTATACTTAATCAAGCTATCAAATTTTTAGAAGTCAGAGATAGTATGGAATCTAGTAGAATTAAAGGATTCCCTAGAGGAAAAGGCACCCTTGGTAGACTTTTTAGCTAAAGTTTTCTTAAGAGCCATGTCTAAGTTCTAAGAGAGAGAAAAAGAACATAGAGGAACAACAAAACATAAGAGTAGATTGCATTAGAGAGCAGCACAAGATATAGGAATGCGAATCTTTAAAATCTACATGATGTATGAGACATAGACTTATATGATGCATGATTTTTGCTCATTTAGGTGTTCAATTTCAAAAGATTTGAAATTTGATCAAGAAAAACAAGATTTAATGAAAATCCCTAAATTTTTGAAGAACATAAACCTTAATTTTTCAAAAATATCCCAATCAATCAATTGATAATCACAACAAATATAAAACATGTTATAAACAATCAATTAATCAATACAATGATCAACTTCATCAAATAAAGCCCAATTGAACAAAACTCCCAAATTTCATAAGGATACATGAACCCTAGTTTCAAAATTTTTCATAAACTATGAAAATTGAAATTAAAGCATAGGAATCATATATATATGTACGTATGTATGTATATATATATATATATATATATATATATATATATATGTATGTATGCATATGTATCATGCATAGATAGAAATCAATTGATCATTTTAAATCAAAACACTAAAAATCATCAAAAACCCCAAATTTTCTAGGTCTAAAAATTTTAAGAAATTGAATGATTAATGCATGTAAATGTTTAATATGATAAAAAAGAAAGGGTAAAAGAGTCTTACCTAATGATGTTGATGAAAACCCTTGAAGTTTTGACTTAGAAAATGACAAAAAAGTTTTTAAAGTGAGAAGACTCGAGAGGAGTCGAAGAAAAATGATGAGAAAATGACAAAATTGATTGGTCAAGAACTTAAAAACTGAATTTTTTTGAGCATTGATCGGCCAATGATCAAGAGAGGCAGAGAGTTTTGGCTTAAAAACTAACCAATTTTGATTGGTCTAGAGCATTGATCGGCCAATGATCAAGAGAGGCAGAGAGTTTTGGCTTAAAAACTAACCAATTTTGATTAGTTGAGGGAAACCTTCGATCAGTCGAGACAGTTAAATTTTTTTTGAAAACTTAAAAACTTGAATTTTATGCAGAAAACAACTTGAAAGTATTTTTTATGAGACTCAATGCATATGAACAAGATCCAGTAAGTTTCAAAAACATAATGCCACTTAGATGAACACATCAAAACCAATCAAGAAGTTAAATGTCTAAACTCATTTTTATTCAAATCCCCCCCCCCCCCAAAAAAAGCATTTGTAGAATCGATTATATGCAATTAAAGATGGCCAGATTAGACAATACACACATTCTCATGTACTTGATTTAGAAAATATTTGCGTGTAGTGTGTGTAACTAGTATGTGTACAAAATACAAAATATGTGATAAGTAGATAGAATTCAAGAAAAGTTTCTACATTATCAATCACATTAGTTTAAAAGTGACTATCACATAAATAGAGTTACAATCTATCGACTAATGTTTGCATAAAAGTTTAATGCATGGCCATAAATCACAAGGGCACATATATTTTTTCTTTCTTTTATTTCAGGCCCACTATTGTACACACATTTTTTATATATTTACAATGCATCACCTTTGTTCAAGGATTTTTTGCTTGAGGTTTCTCTTGATTTCATTTTTATGAGAAACTCACAGATTTCTCTACACTAGTGGTGAGAAGGTTATTTATGCCTTTCTTCTATGATTTTTTAGTCCTTACGATCAAAATATGTGATATCAAAATTAAGATCATCTGATAAAAAATTATAAACAAATCACAAAATTAAGCATAATATAACACAAACTAGTGAGGGGCATATCAAAACTCATCAAAGCAAAAGAAGGTACATAGTCATGAATGCAAAGTTTCATTGGCCAATCTTAATTACACACTAAATGATATGCAATACAAAAAAAAAAAAAATCTAATGCAAAGTTTCATTGGCCAATCTTAATTACACACTAAATAATATGCAATACAAAAAAAAATCTTTTTATGTTTATGTTTTTTCAATTTTTTTTTTTTATAAAAATAAATTAAAAACTCCTAAAAAAACATGAATGAAATGAAATGCAGAAAAGTTCCTAAACAAAACATTTTCCCCAAAAAGTCAAGAGATGAAGCACAAGGACCATGTCAAACAAGCTCATTTATGACAAGCCTTTTGCATCCACATTTTCTTAGATGTAGACATGGAGTTGGAGTTCTTTGAGTGCTTATATTGAAGATCAACTCCTGAATTGGGATAAAGACTAAGAGCCTTTACCAACTCATGAATAAGTTTCATAGGATCTTGTGTTTTTTGGCACATGCACTTTTTCCTTAGTTGCTTGCTTGCTAGCATGCAACTTGGAACAGTTTGGACAGTATCCCAGCTCCACCACAAACATGATAAGACCATTGAGGATAAGGTTTGTTTTGCTTCTTTGCAATAGGGTGACTTGGCTGTTTAGGTTTAGTATCACTCAAATCAACCCTAATTCTTCTAGTGGCAAGAATTTCTTTCTTATGAACTCTTTCTTTAGATTTAGGAAAAGACACAGGAGTAGAGATGACAAATTTAGTAGAAGAATTTTTTGAGATATAATCATCTTCAACATAACCTAGACCTACCTAGTTGTTCTCTAGTAACACTCAAGACAAATTCTAGTTCTTTAACCTTTTCAACCAAAGACATGTTCTCTATCTTAACAACATTCAACAATTCATTAGTATCAAACAATTTGATCAAAAGTTTTTCTTTTCAAGTTCGAGAGTATCAATCTTCTTTAAAGACACCTCCACAGTCATGGCATCTTTTGTTGCAATCTTGCATAGCTTATTGTAAGTTTCTTGTAAGTTAGCATTCTCAGAGAGTTCCTCATCAGAAGAACTCTCACCTTTCTGATCAATGGTCTCATCAATCATAGCAATAGCAGTGAAAGCCATAAACTTACCTTCTGTTACGACCACCTCGACCATGGCTTCCACCACATCTACCACGAGGAGCTATGGTGATTCTTTGTTGTAACAGACCTGATCAAGAGAATAAATGCGGTTTTAATTCGAGGAAAAACCAGACCTCCCAAGAGCAAATTGCTGAATAATATTCTGATTGATTTTCATTGATATAACGTGAAGCTATATAAATAGCTTTACAAATCAAGATAACAATAAACAACTCCAACACCCCTAAACAACTCAACATTTAGGTAAGGATAAACATGATTCCTAACCAAACTCTCTAATACTTCAATCTGATAACAATTCAGATTGCTATTATTATCTTTCCTAAAACAAATTCAAATAAGAGATAAAGCAAAATTTGAAACAGAGGCACATCCCTCCAGCGTGTAACACAGCAACTCTTCTGCTTCCCTGCGGACATAACATTCCTTCCCCCTTAAATTCGACCCTTGTCCTCAAGGGTAATATCAAGAAAACGAAGCCTCATTGTGCGAACATCTTCCCAAGTAGCCTCTGCTGGTGACAGCCCTTACCAATGGATCAAAACTTCTTCTTTGTTTCTCCGAGTTTGCCTATCCAAAATAGCTTGTGGGAGAGGACCCACAACACCATTGCTCCCATCAATTTCTAGCAAGGAAGTACATTGTTGGTCATTGCAGCCAAGTGACTGCTTGAGGTTGGAAACATGAAACACCGGATGAATCTTGGAAGTTTCAGGCAATTTAAGCTTATAGGCAACTTCACCGACTCTTTGTATGATCTGAAAGGGGCCAAAGAATCGGGGAGAAAGCTTCAAATTCTTACGTGAGGCCACAGATAAATGACGGTAAGGCTGTAACCTTAAGTACACCCACTCTCTTACTTCAAATGATCTTTCCCTGCGCTTCTTATTTGCATAAAACTTCATCCTTGACTATGCTGGCAAAATATTCTCACGAAGCTCCTTCAAAACCTCATCTCGTGCTATCAATTCCTTCTCCACAGCTTCAGTTCTAGTTGTTCCTGCAACATATGACAGTAAGTTTGGTGGGGGCCTGCCATACACAATCTCAAATGGGGTCTTTTTGGTGGTCGTGTGAATGCTTATGTTGTAACAATATTCAGCCCAGGTAATCCATTTAGCCTACTCCTTGGGCTAAGGGCTTGAGAAACACCTCAAGTACATCTCCAACGTGCGATTCACTACCTCCGTTTGTCCATCCGTTTGCAGATGATAAACAGAACTGAAATTGAAGCTAGTTCCATTAAGGCGAAACAACTCCTCCCAAAACTTACTTGTAAATGTAGGGTCACGATCACAGACTATCAATTCAGGCAGCACATGCAATCGAAAAACATGATCAAAGAATTCTTTGGCTACACTTTGAGCTGTGTATGGATGAGAAATGGGAATAAAATGTGTGTACTTGGAAAGCCGATCCACAACCACAAAAATGGTTGATTTACCCATTGAAGTGGGCAAACCATCCACAAAATCCATCGATATATCAGACCACACCTTAGTGGGAATAGGCAAAGGTTGGAGAAGGCTGGCTGGGCTGGTACATTCAGCCTTATGTCTCTAGCACACATCACAATGGCGAATATAGTCTTGTATTTGTTTCTTTATTCCCACCCAATAAAAGACTGATCGGATCCTCTGCAATGTTTTGTGTAGGCCTTCATGAGTACTTGAATGAAACTCTTGGATTATAACTGGAAGTAACGGAGAATTCGAGTTGAGATAAATCCGATTCTTAAAAAATAATACTCCCTCCTTGAATTCCCATGGACCAACTGCCTCCCCTTCTTGAACAAGCATGACAATGTGTTGTAGTTTTGGGTTAGTTTGCACCTCTTCCTTAATGGTATCAAGCCATCTAGGGACTGGGGTGGAGATTGCAGCAAACTCTGCATTTTCTTCCTTTCTTGAGAGTGCGTTTGCCACTAGATTCTCTGTTCCTTTTCGGTATTCGACTTGAAAATCATACCCCATCAACTTGGACAGCCATTTTTGTTCAACATACGTTGTGATTCGTTGCTCCCATAGGAATTTAAGACTTCGGTGATCGGTTCTCACTATAAAGGTTCGACCAAGGAGGTATGGCCACCACTTTTGAACAGCCAACACCAAGGCTAGCATTTCTTTTTCATACGTTGAGGGCAATAAGTTCCTCCCCTGTAGTGCTTGACTAAAAAAACCAATGGGTCGTCTCTCTTGCATTAAAACCCCGCCAACACCGCTCCCTGAAGCATCACATTCCACCACAAATACGTTTACAAAATTAGGAAGAGCCAACACCGGCGCTTGAGTCATTGCCTCCTTAAGATCTTGGAAGGCCCTTTCAGATGCGGAAGTCCATGTGAAAGAATCATTTTTTAACATGTTGGTCAGTGGCGATGCAATCTTCCTATAATCACAAATGAATTTTCGATAGTAGCCTGTAAGCCCCAAAAATCCTCAAAGGGCCTTTGGAGTCTTGGGTTTCGGCCATTCCATCATGGCAGCCACCTTTAGCGGATCCACCGATACCCCGTCCACATTTATCAAATGTCCCAGATACTTGATTTGTGTTTGCCCAAATTGGTATTTTTTCTCTTTAAGAACAGATTATGACTTTGCAAGATGTCTAAAATGATCTTGACATGTTGCAGGTGATCTTCCCAAGAACTGCTATATATCAAAATGTCATCAAAAAACAACAATACAAATTTTCGAAGGTACCTTTTAAAAATGTCATTCATCAAAAATTGGAAGGTGGATGGCGCATTTGTCAGTCCGAATGGCATCACAAGAAATTCATAATGCCCATGATGAGTTCAGAAGGCAGTTTTTGAAATGTCAAGAGGATGGACCCTTATTTGATGATAACCTGAGCGTAAATCCAATTTAGAAAAGTACCTTGTAGCATGCAACTCATCTAGGAGTTCATCAATAACCGAAATTGGGAATTTTTCCTTCACTGTAATTCGAATGAGTGCTCGGTAATTGACACACGTTATCCATGAACCATCACTTTTTTTGACAAGCAAGACTGGTGATGAATAAGGACTATTACTTGGCCTCACGATACCAGACTTGAGCATCTCTTCCACTTGCCGTTCAATATACAAAACTTGAGCATCTCTTCCATTTGCCGTTCTATCTCCGCCTTTTAAAAATGAGGATACCGATATGGCCTCACACTAACCGGTCTGTTTCTAGGTACCAATGGAATACAGTGGTCATAAGCCTGTGATGGTGGTAATCCCTTGGGCTCCTTAAAAAGATCCTAGAAAGAATTGATGAGATTAATGAGATTTTGATCTGTAAGGATGTTGGGCATTTTTTCCTTCTCCCCCATAGCAATGGCGTGAAATTGTATGAAAGCACCATGCTTGCTCCCCTTAAGAATTCTTTCCACCTTATTCCCGTCAATCTGCTTGTGTGGGTTAGACATTCCCTGCAAAGAGATTCTTTTCCCACCATATTGGAATCTCATGAGTAGTTTAGAGAAATCCCACTCAATCATTCCCAACGTTCTAAGCCATTGTGCTCCCGAAACCACTTCATATCCTTCTAATGGTAATAGATAAAAATCTATATCAAGAGTAACCCTTTGTATCCGAACTTGCACTCCAATGCACCTTCCTTTGCAAGAGATCCTTCCACCACATGCAACCTTTACATTAAATTGTTCTTCCATGTTACATGTCAATCCCAACTTCTCCGCTAACCTCTCTTCAATAAAGTTGTAGGTGCTCCTTGAGTCAATCATCATAACCAATGATTGTTGGTTGATGACCCCATGGACTTGCATGGTTTGAGGAGCCGGTGAACCAGCCATGGCATGCAAGGAAATCTCCAAATCTTCGCTGTATTCCTTTTCTTCAACATCTCCAGTTCCGTCACTACTATCCTTCTCTGGCCAGCAACCTTCAATAAAAAAAAGCTTCTTACACCGATGCCCAAGAGCAAACTTCTCGTCACAATTGAAGTAAAGTCCCTTATCTCGACGTTCCTTCATCTCAGTTGGTGATAACCTTCGAATGGCGGGAGTAGATGAAGGTGGGCGACTAGTGATTGTTGGGCTAGTTGATGCAGCCCTCTTCGGCTTAAGATTGAAATTGGACCGCTTATGATATTTAGCCCCATAGAGTCGAGCTAAACCTACTGCTGCAGACAAAGTTGGTGGCTTCATGGCTTGAACCTCTATCTTCACACCCTCCTTCAGATCACCAATGAAACAAGCGACCTGTTGCGACTGATTCAACTTCCCCACTCAACTGAGGAGTTTCTTGAATTGGCTTTGGTACTCTCGCACTGAACTAATCTGTTTGAGCCTTGTAAGATCTCTAAAAAAAATCATCAAATTCCGTTGGCCCATACCTCGAACTCAGCCCTTCCTTGAGTGTGAGCCATGTAACTTCCTTGTCTTCTTCCTTAAGTATCTGATACCACAATTGTGCCTCGCCTTCTAGATGATATGTCACTAATGGAACCTTCTCTTCCTTGGCAATTTTTTGAAATTCAAAGAATTGCTCCACTCGACAAACCCAACTTGTTGGATCTTCACTGCCATTGAAGCGAGGAAAATCAAGTTTGGTAACTTTTGGAATTACTGCGCCATAAGACTCAGTGGAATCACGAGAGCCTCTATAATTGAGTCGACGAGACCCACCACCATTGTGTGAACTCTCCCCTCGTTCTAAACTCTGGTTGCCTAATATTTGGTCTAATCGGGTATTCATGGACGTTATCGCCTTCATCAATGTTTCCTGTAACTCGCGGAACTTCCTGTCTTACCCCGCTGCTATGGAGCCTATCTCTGCCTCCAAACGATCGATGCGTGATTCATCCATGACCTGCTCTGATACCAAGTTATTACGACCACCTCGACCACGGCTTCCACCACGTCTACCGTGAGGAGCTATGGTGATTCTTTGTTGTAACAGACCTAATCAAGAGAATAAATGCAGTTTTAATTTGAGGAAAAACCAGACCTTCCAAGAGCAAATTGCTGAATAATATTCTGATTGATTTTCATTGATATAACGTGAAGCTATATAAATAGCTTTACAAATCAAGATAACAATAAAAAACTCCAACACCCCTAAACAACTCAACATCTAGATAAGGATAAACACGATTCCTAACCAAACTCCCTAATACTTCAATCTAATAACAATTCAGATTGCTATTATTATCTTTCCTAAAACAAATTCAAATAAAAGATAAAGCAAAATTCGTAACAGAGGCACATCCCTCCAGCGTGTAACATAGCAACTCCTCTGCTTCGTGTAACACAACAACTCCTCTACTTCCCTGTGGACATAACACCTTCCTGATCATTATTAGAATCTTGATCAAATCCTTCACCATCACTTAAAGTGATAGCAATGGCCTTTCCTTTAGACCTCAAGTAAGTGGGACACTTAGATTTTATATGACCAAAGCCTTGACAACCAAAAAATTGTTGACCTAAAGAGTTGTTAGAAAATTTACCAACCTTCTCTTTTTTAGAGGTAGATTTTTCAGGAAAATCATTCTTAGGTTGTTCGTTCTTCTTTACATTCTTATAATCAACAAAGTTTTTGTTTCTTGCCTTTTTATTATTGTTTGTCAAAAAGTTTCTGAATTGTTTAGCAAGATAAGCGATTTCAGTAGAAGAGATTTCATTATCAAACACATTATCATCAACATTATCTACTGTTTCCAAGGCCATAGATTTTGACTTGTTGGTCTTAGGAAGGTCATATTCATATGTTTGAAGATATCCTACAAGTTCATCAACATGAATGGTGTCTACATCCTTGCTTTTAGTGATGGCACTCACTTTGGGTCTAAAGTCCTTAGTGATCTTAAGATCTTTCTAACTATTTTTGGCTGATCATAGACTTCACCCAAATTAAAAGCAAAGTTAGCAATGTCATTGAGTTTAGCATAAAACTCATCAAAAGATTCATCTTTAGACATTTTAATACTCTTAAATTTGGAAGTTAATTGTTGCAGTTTGTTGATTTTAACAACCTTAGTTCCTTCATGCACAGTTTGAAAGATGTTTCATGCAGTGTGTGCTACTTAGAAATCTTTTTAAACTCTTCTAAGGAAACAACATTGAATATAGCATTCATAACCTTACTATTATAACTATCAGCTTCCTTTTGAGCATCTGTCCATTCTTCTATCGGGGTAGCAGGTTTAGTCCATCTAGTTTCTACAGATTGCCATACATTTTCATCAAGAAATTTCAAGAAGGCTTTCATCCTCACCTTCCAGTATGCATAATTGTTCCCATCAAAATAGAGAGGGATCACAAGAGGGTGACCATGATCCATGGCAACAAGGGTCAATGATCAACTTAAGGTAGGAACTACCTAGACATGAGCTAACCCACTCTGATGCCACTTGTTAGTTTTTAGACCCCTGAAAAACACAATTTGTTAAATCTAATTTAATAGCGAAGTTGTTACTAGGATTTTTTTTTTTTGAGAAACAAACCAAGGCTTGGTTTTTATTTATGAAACTAGAACATCAGAAACCAAAAAATCATAAATGTCTGATGGAATAGCCTCCATCCAAATTAAAAGCGGAAAAGAAATTCTTGCTTTCTGGGCTAAGGTATGTGCAATAGCATTACCTTGCCTAACAATATGAGAGAAAGAGAAACTCCTTAGGAAGCTAACATGAATTAAAGTATCTCTAACTAGATGACCAATGGATGAGTAGAGCATATCACCATTCTAGAGCGCTTAATACCAATCTTGGAGTCACCTTCAGAAGAAGATTGTTGTAGGCCAATTTCTTGAACAAAGATCACAGAACGTGTTGTTGCCAGCATTTCCAAACACTTCACTGAATGAGGTTTATGGATTTTTTCAGCCATTGCTGCCAAGACTTGTCCCGATGGGTCACGAACCACTACGCCTATCCCTGCTTCATCACTTTCACTGAACATTGCGCCGTTGAAGTTGGTTTTGAACTCCCCCAGTTTTGGAGGTATTCACCTACATTTTCTCACCTTCTTAACTTTGCTGGTTTGCTCACGGGTTGATTAAAACAGCAATAAAAAAATTCCTAGTCGAGTCCCTTACCTTCTGTATCAGTATTGTTTGCTCTTAGAGCCTTGTTCTGTTTTGATGAGACCAAATAAACCAGGCGGTGGTTGCAAACAGTTCAGGCACTCTTGGCTACGACAACATTCAGCCAACCAGATCAGGGAATGAACCAGGTGAAGCTTCAAATTGATTTACCCAGCCAAAGTCCATGCACCAAGCTCGTTTCACCACTTCACATCCCCATAACGCATGAAGTGTATCCTCAGGATGTTTACACAGAGATGACACAGTGGATCTGTTAATATTTTTCTTCTCATCATATTTACTTTGGTTGGCAAACTATTCATGCATGCCTTCCAAAGGAAATGTTTCACCTTACCTGGGATTTTTAATTTCCAAATACCTAACCATAAACATGTTGCTGCCTCTCTGTTTGAACCTGAAGCCAACTCCATTCTTGCCTCTTCACATACACACTTGTACCTCGATTTTACTGAGTAAGAACTAGACCTTTCCATTGGCCAATGAAAGACATCCGGTTGTGAAGTTGCGCACAATGGAATGGCTTTTATCTGTTGAGCTTCAAAGGGAAGAAAAGTTTCATCTATCACATTTACCTTCCATCCACCCTAGCCCTCATCAATCAAGTTTGCAACTACCATATCATAGTCCAAGGCTGAATAGGGAGATAAGATTTTTTCCCCTGAGTTCCCTGGTAGCCACCTATCTTGAAATACCCAAATTGATCTTCCATCCCCCACTCTCCATTTTGCACCCATCTCAATTACTTTCCTCGCCTTAAGAATACATTTCCAAGCTTATGAACCCCAAGATTGTTTAGCTTCGAAGATGTTGCCATTTGGGAAGTATTTTGGCTTAAAAACAAGATAGAAAAGTGAGTTTTTATCATGAATAAGCCGCCATACCTATTTTGCCAACATAGCATTATTGAATTTTGCAAGCTCCTTAAAACCCAATCCACCCTCCTTTTAAGTTTTACATAGTGTTTCCCAATTCTTACAATGAATCTTCCTTCGCTCACCCCGTTGTCCCCACCAACTTTTCCTAATTAGCATCTCAATGTCCCTGCAAAGACCCAATGGGAGTTTGAAACATCCTATCGCAAAGGTAGGTATTGCTTGCACTACAGCCTTCAAAAGTACTTCTTTCCCTACTTGAGATAATAGTTTTTCCTTCCACCCTTGTAGTTTGCCCCAAACTCTATCTTTTATGTAGTTTAGACTTGCTTTTCTATTTTTCCCAACCACTACTGGCAGCCCCAAGTACTTCTCATTTTCTTTTATTTCCAGTACACCAAGCAACTCTTTTATGGAATTTTTTGTTGTATCACAAACTGATTTGCCAAAGAAAAGAGCTGTCATATTAGTATTGATTTGTTGGCCAGAAACTTTCTCATAAATCTCTAGGATGCCTTGGATAGTCTTTATATCTTCCCTTTTTTCTCGACAAAATAGGAGACTATCATCTACAAAAAAACGTGTGAGAAATTTTTGGGCCACCCCTACAAAGAGAGAATCCCTAAATTTTTCCATCACTTACAATATGTTTAATCAACTCATTTAAACCTTCCGAAACTAAAAGGAAGAGATAGGGAGATAGAGGATCTCCTTGTCTCAAACCCTTAGTTGGTACAATATGGCCCCTTGGTTCCCCATTAACCATAATAGAGAAAGAAACAAAACTAACACACTTATAAATCCACCCAATCCATTTTGATTGAAACCCCATCCTTTCCATAATTTTTACAAGAAACTAATTTTTACAAGAAACTGCCATTCTACCTTATCATATGCCTTACTCATATCTAACTTCATAGCCATAAAACCAGTTTTCCCTATCTTCTTTGTTTTCATATGATGTAAAGTTTCAAAAAAAACTAAGATAATATCTAAAATAGCTTTGTCAGCCTGAAATGCACTTTGAGATTCAAAAATAATTTGTGGCAGGAATGTTTTTAGCCTATTTGCTAGCACTTTGGATATGAGTTTGTACAAAATATTACAAAGGGCTATGGGTCTAAAATTAGAAACTTTCTCTGGATTTTTTACTTTTGGAATAAATGTAAGGAAGGTATGGTTCAAACCTGTAAAAAATTTTCTGGTGTTTAAGCAAGACAACACTGCATCTGTGACATCAACTCCAATACTTTGCCAATAGTGTTGATAAAAGATTGGTGGCATTCCATCATGCAGTAAAAATATAAATAAGACACATATATGATAACCCGGGAAAACCAATGAAATAAGCCAGTTTCAAGGTAAAAAAACCTGGGGGGAATGATCTCAAGAGAACAATCCACTATATCAAATAGAAGTTTACAGTCAAGGATATAAATTAGTAGTAAACTTAGTTATGATAATCAAATCTAGTTTTGAAACTCTCAAACTTCTTTGATGTAGATCTGCTCCAACATAAACCTCCAGTTCATGCCTTTGATCTTCCATATGCTTGATAGCCAAAGTTTGGGTTGCAACTTTATTCCATCAGTACTAGAAATATGAGTGTTGTACACACAAACTTCGTAAAAGAAGAATCACACGATCACGAAATAGTGTAACAAATTATCAATTTATATTGATTTGTATATATGTGAGTACAATCCTCTGTATGACTCTTTACAATGAAAGAATATAATAAAACTCCTCTAATTCGATCTCCAAGAAACTTTACAATCCGAAGGGTTATGAAGCTTGATCTTGAATCGTACTTTGATGTCTCTAAGTTGGATGTGTGATTGGATGTATTTGAGTTTTGATTTGGAGTTGAGGGTTGTTGGCTTGATTTCGAACTAAATTGAGGGAAAATCCCTACTTTGATTTGAAGAAGTAGAAATAAGCCTTGATTTTGAGGGAGCAAGGGTGCTCTTTTGGACTTAGAGATGACTCTCTATTTTGGAAGAGTGTCAGTAGGGTTTTTCTCTCTAAGTTTCTATCCCTTTTCTCATATGAGAAGCCTTTATTTATAAGCAACTTAATAGTATTTAATTTGGAATTTTCTCTCAGCATTTATTGAGAGTTAATTACAAATTTTGAATTTAAATTCAAATTTGACCTTAATTTTGGTCTTGCATTTAATAAGAACATTCCATGAGTCTTTTCTTATGACGTTGCCATGTGGCTTTCTTCATTTGATGCTGTCACGTGGCTTGATTTCATTTGCTGATCATCCGCAAAATCAATTGGAGATTAATTTGATCACGAACAATCGGACGGTTGTGAATATATCATAAAATTTTGATGTCTACAAGTGTGATCTCTGGTAGATGCTTGAAAGAGTAGAAGGTACAAAACCTCTCAGATCTCAAAAGAGTAGCTCTACAAGAATTATAAAAAAAAAAAAAAAAAAAAGTTCTTTAGAGTTTTCCTTATATACCAAGTAATTCTAGACTGAAACCTGTAACGTTCAATGGGCTAACAGGCTTAATTAAAATTCTGCAGTTCGCAGTTTGATCAATCGAAGCATTCTCTCGATCAGTTGAGCTAGTCAGCTTTTCACTAATGCTTTCTGTAGTTTGTATGTTATTGAATTTTGACTTGTAGCACTTTTAGCCATGTCTAAAATACTTCATAGACACTAAAATCTATTCCTAGACAAGTTTATATACTCATTTGCCAACACATGAAACATTTAGAACCTAAACATTTATATCTAAATATTTAGAACCTAACAGTAACAACCAAACTTATGGATAATAATAGTTTAAAATTGTTTAATAAGGCCTTGCTCGTGAAGCAAGGGTGGCATCTTCAAATGGGAGGTGAGTCTCTTGTTTATAGGGTACTTAAAGCTAAATATTTCCCAACAAGTGATTTTGTTTATGCTTCGATTGGACACAACCCTTCTTATACATGGAGGAGTTTAATCTCTACCCAAAGCTTAGTCATTGAAGGCATGCGATGGAGAGTTGGTAATGGAGCAAATATCAAGATTTGGCAAGATAAGTGGTTGCCAGGGGTATCATCTCATAAAGTACTTTCTCCAAGGTTGTTTTTTAGTACTGATACGAATGTTGCTGACTTGATTGACTCAGGAATAGCAAGGTGGAAAACTAAAGTGATTGACAACCTCTTTATTCCTCATGAAGCCGAATTGATCAAAAGTATTCCCTTAAGTGCTACTCTACCAGCGGATAAAATGGTTTGGGCTGAAACTTCTAATGGAATTTCACTATTAGGAGTGCTTATAAATTAGCGGTTAATTTGTTTACATCTACAACCTGTGGAACTACGTCTGATGGTAGTTCATTTAGGAAGTTTTGGAAGAAAATTTGGTCTTTGCCCATTCCCTATAAGGTGCGACACTTTTGTTGGCGTGCTTGTCATGACACTTTACCGACCAAAGTCAAGTTAAGGAGGCATAATGTGATTGCAGAAGACATGTGTGTTTGCTATCATGATGAGGTTGAGACGAATGGTCACATTTTTTGGGGCTGTCAGAAAGCACAAGAAACTTGGGCTGCTTCAAAATTACAACTACTGCCTTTGGATGTTCATCTTGGTTCTTTTATAGACTTGTTATGGTTTGTCATGATGACTAATGCAGCTAGAGAGGAAAAATGTTCACAGCTTGTAACAACTGCTTGGGCACTCTGGAGTAATAGAAATGAAATTCTTTATGAAGGTGAAGGCAAAACAGGTCCGACCATGGCTCTTTGGACAACAAATTACCTTCAAGAGTACTGGTCTGTAGTGGATTCATGCCTTCAAGCTACATCAGATCCATTTCAGCACCTACTTGACGCACTACAAGAGCCTCTACTCTTGGTCTGGTTTCCTCCTTCAGCGGGTTTATTTAAAATCAATGTAGATGGGGCTCTTTTTTCATCAAAGAAGCAAGCTGGGATTGGTGTTGTAATAAGAGATGTTGAAGGAAGATTAAAGGCAGCTTTGTGTAGAAAGATTAAAGCTCCATTGGGGTCACTCGAAGTTGAAGGTAAGGCCTATGAGGCTGGTCTGTTGCTAGCAAGGCATTTGGGGCTGCGAGATGTGGTGTTGGAAGGTGATTCCTTGATAATCTCTAATGCTCTCAAGCGGTTTACACTGTCACCCACTTATGTTGATGCTATTGTGGAAGGTATTCATGAGTTAGGTGCTGAAATTGGTGTTAATTTTTCTCATGTACGCAGGATTGGCAATAAGCCAACCTATATTTTAGCAAGACAAGCTCAAAACCTTGTCAATGATGTAATTTGGATTGAAGAGATTCCTTATTGTATTCAGTAAGCTCTTATCCAGGATGTATCTGTATTGTGATGTTGTTATAATAATAGTTTCAGTGTGTTTTCTATAAAAAAAAAAAAAAAAAAATTGTAAACAAGTACTATGTAGAGAGGTATCTAGGCTGTCAGTAGACACAAGCTTCACTAGCCTAAATTTGTTCTATATTATTTTTAATGGATTGAGATCCGATGCAATTGCAATTTCACCGTTCAGTTCACCTCCCTACCTCTCACAATATATTTTTTCTAATCTTACTTTTTTACTTTTTCTTATTTTTTTATATATTTAATGGTTGAGATTTAAAGTTGCTTTTTGCGACTTTAAATCTCAACTACTCATAGCAATTGCATTAGGTGCAATAACCTAATTATTAAATTTGATCTCAATCCATTTTTAATAGATACAATAAAATTTAAATTTGTACTATATTATTAATAGGAGTATTAATGGGTAAAATAATTTATTTCCATCTAATAGGTATCTATAGGTGGTACACTTATTATTTAATAAAAATGAATTCTTATGGGTATATTTATAAAATTTTATAGAATATGTGATTTGGAATTGAATAATATGATATTCTTGTTCAACTTTGGTTATTTTGGCAACAATTGAAAAAAAAAGGAAAACATAAATATAAAAGAAATGTTTATAATAAACAGTCGAGGAATATAAAATAATTGTGATGTTTCTTGGAAAATCAGTAGGTTGGATGATGCGGATTAGGATGATGTGTCGGACCTGAAAAAGAATTGACAAAGGTCAGAGGAGACCGGGGTGACCGGCCATAAATCCTCCGATGGTGAAGTTAGTCTCTTTCTTGGAAAATCTGAAATTTCAAGATTCCAGGAATATTGTCTAGAATGAACTTACCCTTTTTCACCGGAGTGGAAGTGTTTATATAGGTCGATGTAAGCGGTTATTCATCTTATAACTTCCCCTATTATTAAGGAGTCCATAGGATTTGGAGTCAACTCATGTAACTGCTGTGGGAGTTATGTTTCTTTGACTATCGTTTCCATAACTGTCGTTGGAAACGATTCACCAGTGTAGAGCTCGTCCGTCCAAATGTTTCTAAGGACGGACGAGCTTTTTAAGGAAGCTCGTCCATCTAAACGCTTTCAAGGATGGACGAGGTCATTAAGGACGCCTAGGACGATCACTACATGCGCTTGGTTCGCCCTAGTTGGTCTTTTATTGGACGAGCCATATGGACGAGCTTAGGAGTTAGTGTTTTTTGCAACACCATCAGTTGCCCCCTCGTCCACATGGATCGTCTAAAGAATTTGTGTACTTAATGTCTACAGCTGTACGTGCCATGTGTCATAATTTCACTGATGTCCAGTCTCGTCGATTTATTTTTTCGAGAGATAAGCCACATGTCATATCCTGGTTGGTCGTGCCGTTTCGAATAGCCAGGTTAGATGTCTATAAATAGTGGAATTCCTCCCCTACCCTTCACATTTCTGAAATTTTTTTTCATCTAGAGCCTCGTCTAGAAGTCTCTCCGCGTCCATAGTCCTCTCTCGTCTAGGGCCAGGTATTCTCTTCCTTCTCGTCTTTAGGTATTTGGTTTCCAAAAAATGTCTCAAACTGTTATTTCCTCGTCTAGCGATAGTACAGAGAAAGCTATAGACGAGTAGTATGATACAACCAGTTATAGTGGTTCAAGTAACAGTAGTCATAGTAGTGAGAGCTCTACGGACGAGGGGTATACCTCTGGTGTCCCTGGACTTCCTTTAGAAGTTATCCAAAAACAACTTAGGAAAGCCTCTGGTTCCCAAGCTGGCACTTCGTCCAACGTCCCTCCGTTTAGTCCTTTGGACGAAGAGGAGACCGTTTATAGTTGTGCTGTAGGTATTCATTCCAAAACAAATAAGCAAAGGCTTAACAATCTTAGGGCATGGTACCAGATCCTGGACGAGCTTAACCCTAGGTTGCCCGTCCGTGGAGAGTGGTGCTGCAATCCTCGTTTTGGGGTAGGCGTCTACGAGGCTTATTTCTTGGGGGGTTTTAGGTTACCATTGAATGCATTTGCTAGAGAGTTATTGGTTAGGTTAGGTTTAGGTATATGTCAATTCAACCCTAATGCGTGGAGATTAGTTATCTCTATGCAAATTTTGTGGAGTGAAGTATTTGGGAGGGACCGTCCCCTTATTGTGGACGAGTTCCTTTTTTGTTACAAACCTTCAGAGATAAATCAATCCCTTGGCTTTTACCAATTCACAGCTAGGGGTAAAGATTGTAGATTAATCAAGTCCCTGGCCTCGTCTGACAGAAATTGGAAGACAAAGTTTATCTTTGTCTCCGATTTTTGGGCAGGGAACCCTGTGGACGTTGGCAGGGACCCTTTTGCCCCTTACTCTGGGGACTTAGGGAACCTTCGTCCTGAAGGTATGTCCCTCCCCTTTTTCATTTTTTCTTTCTTTCAACTTACTTTATATTTTCTTCCAACTCTTGTTTATCATTTATTTGACAGGTGTTAAACGACCGTCTTTAAGCAAATTCCACCGTGATCGCGTCCATAGAGCTCGTCTTTTCGCCGATAGGGATTTTCGTTTTTTAGTTACCCTACGACGTCTTGCCAAGTGGGGACTTAGTCCTGAACTATCAGACGAGGCTATTGCTCACGAAGTCACAGTTAGAAGAAGTAAGTTTCTACCTAATGTCATTTTGAACACTTAACCTCATTTCCTAATCTACTTATAATTCCTCACTTATTGTCATTGTTTTTCACTTTTAGGAGTGTCAACAATGAAAGAAAATAAAGGAAAAGAAATTGTAGATGAAGAAGATCGTCCTGAGACCCAGCCTCAAGTTCGTCCATTGGCTGGGGACAAAAAGAGATCTGTGTCCAAAAGTCTAGATTTGGGAAATCTCCCCAACCGACGAGGCAAAAAGGCCAAGCATGGGTTGTCCCAAATAGTCAAGCCCAACATTCCCTCGTCTCAGCAGCCTGTCAAAATTTATGACGTGGACTCGTCCACTCCAATTGAGACCACTCCGTCCAAGACTCCTCCGCCCAAGACAACTGTGCTTGCCACATCCCAGCCTTCTCAACAGGTCCCTTCAAATATCATTGAAAATGAAGACTTGGCTTGGGAGTGTTTTCAAAAGGCTGTTTTAGACGAGGACATAAATACTTGCTATGAAATGTCCTTGAAGGAGTTTGAACACTCTGGTGTTCACGATCTTTTTAAGGTAAGTAATCACATACTTTTTCTCGTCTTTGCCAATATATACATATATATATTTTCATCTAACCTTCATTCATCATTTATTTATATATTTTTTTTAGGTCATGTCAAAATTTATTGTAGCGTCCAGGCAGGCTACAGGATTGGACAAGACGAGGATCTTGTTAGAGACGAGGATTCAGGAGGTGAAGGAAGAATCCAAGAAATGGGTTGGGGTGGCTGCCAAGGCTAATGAGAAGGCAACAGAGCTCCAGAACTTGATTGAGGAGTTGAAAACTGATGGAGTGGAAAAAGACACTCATCTTGACCATCTACAAAAGAAGAATGATGAGCTGAGTACTCTTTTGTCCAAGGCTAAAGAGGATGCAGTAACTGAATTCAAGGCGTCCAAGCAATACACTGATCTTCTGGATGCCAATTATGCAGCAGGTTTTGAGGATTTCAGAGCGGATGCTATGGAAAACTTCCCAGAAGTGGACTTTAGCTCCATTAAACTTAACCTAGCTGTTGCTACCAGCTCTCTTCTCCAAACTAGCTTCGAGGACGTCAATGTGGAAGACGATGCCAGCACTCAGCCACCCCAAGATGACCCCAATGCCAATGCCCCTTCTTCTTAAAGACGAGACTTTTACACTTGGGCGATCCTTGTATTTCTTTTTCCTTTCTTTTGGTTTTTGTTTGGTCCTTAGTTTTGGGACCTTTTCATGTAACCAAAATACATTTGCCTTGTCCATGGTTTTAGGACGGGATCTTAAACAATCATTTCAGTTTATTTTGACTTAACAAGGGTTTTTGGACGCAGGATGTCCACCCTTTAGTTAATGAATGAAAGTTTATTTTCTATCATTGTGTGGACGAATGCTGTTATCTATATCAACTCCAGTTTTGGCTCGTCCATGGTGAAAATATATATATATATATATATATATATATATATATATATATTTTACATTTTGTTAATGTAACTCGTCTTTGTGGGTAGTATTTTTCATTTAGCTTTATTCGTCCTAAGACTTGCAAGTTGGTTTTACATTCTACCCCGTTTCTTTTGCCTAACTTTTCACTCGTCCAAAGATTGGATTGTTTCAGTTGGCTTTTTATTCTCGTCCTTAATTTGAACAAATATGCTTTATAAGGCTTTCCCTTGTCCATGACTTGGACGAGTATGCCTAAGTTTTTTCCTTGTTTTACTCGGGAAAACTTATAGACGTTACATCTTTACGTCTAGAGAATTTATTCGTCTTGAATCTTTTAGCCCCCATGTGGGTTAGCGTGAACGAAAATAGTATGGAGATTTGAAATTCACACAACATTTTGTACATAACATAAATATTGTTCACAGATATGGCACGTACATGCTAATGCCTTTTTAGGTTTAGGGAATTTAATAAGTACAAACTCCATAACTTCATCCATAATCACAACATAAATAACCACGACATAAATAATAAGAAGTATTAAACACAAGCAGCATCAAACATAAGTAGAACATAAGTAGACAAACAAGCTCCAAGCTCGTCCATAGTAATATTAATACTCGTCCAGGCTCACTTTTACTGATAGTACCTCCTCAGGTGCTCTACATTCCAAGGATGCTCCAATTTTCTCCCGTCCATGGCCTCTAGGTAGTAGGATCCTTGCCTTTTATAGTTGATGACTCTATAGGGTCCTTCCCAATTAGGCCCTAGTTTCCCATGAGTCGGGTTCTTGGTTGCCAAGGAAACCTTTTTTAGGACGAGGTCTCCTATGTTGAATTGCCTCGGCTTCACCATTGCATCATACTGCCTAGCCATTAGGTTTCTATACCTTGCCATCCTATGTTCTGCGTCCGTCCTCACCTCGTCTATTAGATCAAGGTTTAAACGGAGTTGCTCCTCATTATCCTTATCCTGATACATTGTCACTCTGTGGTTGGCCATGTGCACTTCTGCAAGTATGACTGCTTCGCTTCCATAGGCTAACTTGAAAGGAGTTTCCCCTGTAGGGGTTTTCACCGTCGTCCTGTACGCCCATAGAACACTTGGTAGCTCATCTGGCCATACTCCCTTTGCCCCCTCAAGCCGAGTCTCGATGATTTTCAACAAGGATTGGTTTGCAACTTCTGCCTGACCATTTGCTTGGGGATGGGCGGGCGAGGAATGATGATTCTGAATTCCGAAGTGTTCACAAAAGTCCCTGAACAGTGCATTGTCAAATTATAGTCCGTTGTCAGACACCAATACTCTGGGTACCCCAAATCTGCACACAATGTTTTTCCAGACAAAGTTCTTGACATTTCATTGCGTGATATTTGCTAGGGGTTCTGCCTCTACCCACTTGGTGAAATAATCAATACCTACTACCAGAAATTTCATCTGCCTTGTCTCAAGCGGAAAGGGGCCCAAGATGTCTAACCCCCATTGTGCAAAAGGCCATGGGGCCATCATAGGGGTGAGATACTTTGATGGTTGTCTAGGGACGTTACTAAATCGTTGGCATTGATCACAAACCTTGACATATGCCTTGGCATCAGCTTGCATGTTTAGCCAGTAGTAGCCTGCACGGACGACCTTGTGGACAAGTGATCTGGCCCCTGAATGGTTGCCATATGCTCCTTCATGAATCTCCCTCAATACATAGTTAGCTTCGTTCGGAGCTAAGCACCTCAGATAAGGTTGTGAAAAACCCCTTTTGTATAGTACCTCGTTCATGAGGACGTATCTGGCTGATCTAACTCTGAGCTTCCTGGCCTCGTCTTTTCCTTCTGGAAGCTTTCCATCCTTCAAGTATGACACTATTGGAGTCATCCAATTCTCTTCACCCTCTATCTGATGCACCTCTGGAAAGTCTATGCTGGGCAGGTATTGAATTTCATCAAATTCATCCATTACTTCACCTGCTGAGGCTTCTTTTGTTAAAGTATCAGCTTCAATATTTTCTTCTCTTAGAAGCTGAACAAAATCGACTTCCTTAAACTTCTTGACAAGGCGTAACACCTTGTTAAGGTACTTCTTCATTCGTCCTTCTTTGGCTTCACATGTCCCATTCACTTAGCCTATGATTAGCTGTAAGTCTCCCAGGACGAGTATCAATTCTGCTTCCACAGATTTAGCCAACTCCGACCCTTTAAGAAGGGCTTCATATTCAGCTTCATTGTTGGTCGTTTGATACTGCAGACGAACTTTGTGCTTCAATTTATCTCATTCCGGGGACAGTAAAACAACTCTTATTCCTCCTGCATGCTGTGTTGATGAGCCATCCACATGGACGACCCATTTCTTTCTATTCTCCACTCTGCTTAAGTCCTCATAACTTGGAGTAAACTCTGCAATGAAATCCGCCAGGGCTTGAGCTTTTATTGCATGCCTTGGTTGATATCTGATATCAAATTCACTAAGCTCGACAACCCATTGGATCAGTCGTCCTGCAGCTTCTAGCTTGTTCATTGCCTTCTTGAGCGGATGATCCGTCATGACATTAATGACATGAGCTTGGAAATAATGCCTTAGCTTCCTGGAAGCTGTTATCAATGCGAAGGCCAATTTCTCCATTTGTGGATATCGTCCTTCCACTCCCCTCAATGCCTTACTTGTATAGTACACAGGCCTTTGCACTTTGTCTTCTTCTCTTATCAATGCTGAACTTACGGCATGCGGGGTGACTGCCAAGTACAAATACAATTCTTCTCCCAACACGGACGGACTTAGCAAAGGAGCCATGGTGAGATATGCCTTCAGATCTTCGAAAACTTTCTAACACTCATTGGTCCATTCAAATGCTTTTTTAAGAACCTTAAAAAATGGCAAACATTTGTCAGTAGTTTTAGAGACAAACCTGTTAAGTGCAGCAACTCGTCCGGTGAGGGACTGGATTTCTTTAATATTTTGCGGAGGCTTCATGTCCAGTATTGCTTGAATTTTGTCAGGATTCGCTTCAATTCCCCTATGGGAGGCCATAAATCCAAGGAATTTCCCTGATGATACTCCAAAAGCGCATTTGCTAGGGTTCAACTTCATGTGGTACTGCCTAAGTATGTCAAATGTTTCCTGCAGGTCGTCTAGATGCCTTCCCTCGTCCTGACTCTTCACCAGCATGTCATCTACATAGATTTCCACATTCCGCCCAATTTGCGGACGAAACATATGGTTAACCAATCTCTGATATGTTGCCCCCGCATTCTTTAAACCGAAGGGCATCACCTTATAACAGAACAAGCCTTGACTGGTGACAAAGGACGTCTTCTCTTGGTCTTCCTCGTCCATCCTTATTTGATTGTATCCAGAGAAAGCATTCATGAAGCTAAGCAACTTGTGGCCCGCAGTGGAATCTACCAACTAGTCAATGCGTGGCAGCGGGTAGCTATCCTTGGGGCAAGCCTTGTTTAGATCGGTGAAATCTACACACATTCTCCACTTGCCGTTTGCCTTCTTGACCATTACTACACTGGCCAACCAATCCGGATAGTATACTTCTCGAATAAACTTTGCCACAATTAGCTTTTGAACTTCGTCTTTGATAGCATTATCTCTCTCAGGGGCAAACACCCTCTTCTTTTGTCTCACTGGCTTGGAGGAAGGACATACATTCAGACGATGGGTAATGACACTAGGATCTATACCCGGCATGTTCTCATGACTCCAAGCAAACACATCAATATTTTTCTTCAAAAATTGGACGAGGTCCTTCTTAATCTTCTTTTCAAGATTTGCTCCAACCCTAGTACACCTCTCAGGGTTATTTTCATCCAAGGAAATATCTTCCAATGCTTCGGTGGGCTCTGCTACAACTCTCTTTTCTTTAATATTCATGGCCTGAACTTGTTCGTCCATGGCCAACATGGCCATATAACATTCTCTTGCTGCTAGTTGGTCTCTTTGTACTTGCCCTACTCCGTATTCTGTTGGAAACTTGACCGACAGGTGGTAGGTAGATGTAACAGCCTTCCAACTATTTATGAACAATCTACCACAAGAAAGTTCACATCCTTGGTAATTTGTTGCGGGTATGCCCCTACTACCACTGATAATGAAATAGTGCCCACAGGTTGTATCTTCATTCCACCAAAACCTACCAGGGGGGAGTTCACTAGACGGAGCTAGTCTCGTCCTAACCTCATCTGTTGAAAAGCTAGATAATATAAAATGTCTGTCGAGCTTCCGTTGTCCACTAGCACTCTTCTGGTTATATAGTCAGCAATAAGCAAGGTGATGACGATAGCATCATCGTGAGGATGGTGAATTCTCTCGGCGTCTTCGTTCGTGAAAGTGATCGCTTGCTCGTCCGTGGACCTTGCCCTTGGTGATTGTCCAAAAAGTTGGACGCTCTGCACTACCTTCAAATATGCTTTCTTTGACTTGGACGACTGGCTTGTCGAACTTCCCCTTATGATGACTCTTATTTCTCCGAGCGGTGGTCGCAATGATTCTTCTATCTTCCCTTTCAATTTCTCGTCCTTATGATCTTTTCCAACGAAATGCCTCAACTTTCCTTGCCTAATAAGATTCTCAATCTGCTGCTTTAAGTCATAACACTCGTCCGTGTCATGGCCATGATCTCTATGGAAGCGACAGTATTTATTCTTATCGCGCTTGTTAGGATCGCCTTTCATCTTCTTTGGCCACTTCAAGGAAGGATCATCCTTGATCTGCATGAGCACTTGGTCGAATGGGGCATTTAAGGGTGTGTAATTCTGATTCCTTGCTGGGGGGCTTGTCTTCCTATTATCTCAGTCCTTTTTATCGTCTGTCCATCCCTTCTTTGGACGGGGGCCTTGTTCAGAGTGGCGGTTCGCTTCCATTTTCTCAGTTCTCTTCCTCTTCTTGGCTATGATTGCATCTTCTGCATTCATAAAGTTCTGAGTGGAATGGACGAGTTTAGCCATAGTCTGAGGCTCTTGCTCGTAAAGCTTGTGGATGAACAAGTCTGAATTAAGTCCGTTATGGAAAGCTGCCAATAGCAACTTATCGTCCATCTCGTCCACCGCCAAGGCTTCTTTATTAAAACGGGTGATGAAGGACCGCAAGCTTTCATTTTCCCCCTATTCTATAGTCAACAGGTTGGATGAAGAACGTTTGTGTCTCTGTCCTCCGATGAAGTTATTGACAAACAACTTACTTAATTCTTCAAAGGAACTTACTGAATTCGGGGGTATTTTGCCGAACCACACTTGTGCCGGGCCCTTGAGGGTGGTAGGAAAAGCTCTACACATTATTTCATCGGGAACCCCTTGAAGATGCATTGTGGTCTTAAAGGTGGCAATGTGATCAAAAGGGTCTCGTGTCCTATCATACGAATCCAGAGAAGGCAACTTGAACTTTGGTGGTAGAGGGTGACCGTTGATGGAAGCCGTAAAGGGAGAATCAGTTATGTGGACCAAATCTTCTACAGGATTCACCCTTCTCATGCTCTCTTTCATTTCTTCCATGACTTTCTTCATTTGGTCCAAAACCTGTTTCAAGTGTGGCACCGTTCGTGAAGTGGTACCTCTTAACTGACTTCCAATTTCAGCATTTTCTCTATCATCTTGACTTTGTGTTTGTCCTCCTCCTTCACGCTCTTCATGTGTCTGTCTTCTCAGATTGATCTCCCTTCTTCATTCTTAGTTTTGGCGAGTTAACTCCGCCATTGCAGCCGCCATAGATTGCACATGGACAGATGATGTCTGCATAACCGGTGCAGATTGGCGATCGCGATGAGGGTTGCTTGAAGCGTCTCTGCTTCCCTGATGGTTTGGGCTAGTAGCCCTTGATCTGGTCCGTACCATTCAACTTTTTGTCACGGGAAAGAAAAACAATTGCAAAATAATCACGTTCCCACAGACGACGCCAACTGATGTTTTTTAGAAAATCAGTAGGTTGGATGATGCGGATTAGGATGATGTGTCGGACCTGAAAAAGAATTGACAAAGGTCAGAGGAGACTGGGGTGACCGGCCACAAATCCTCCGATGGTGAAGCTAGTCTCTTTCTTGGAAAATCTTAAATTTCAAGATTCTAGGAATATTGTCTAGAATGAACTTACCCTTTTTCACTGGAGTGGAAGGGTTTATATAGGTCGATGTAAGCGGTTATTCATCTTATAACTTCCCCTATTATTAAGGAGTTCGTAGGATTTGGAGTCAACTCTTGTAACTGCTGTGGGAGTTATGTTTCTTTGACTATCGTTTCCATAACTGTCGTTGGAAACGATTCACCAGTGTAGAGCTCGTCCGTCCAAACGTTTCTAAGGACGGACGAGCTTTTTAAGGAAGCTCATCCGTCTAAACGCTTTCAAGGACGGACGAGGTCATTAAGGACGCCTAGGACGATCACTACACGCGCTTGGTTCGCCCTAGTTGGTCTTTTATTGAATGAGCCATATGGACGAGCTCAGGGGTTGGTGTTTTTTGCAACATCATCAAATTGTATGCTTAAATTAGTAAATATAATTAAATATTTGTGAGTTTTTTCAAACAATATGTTTAAACACATAGTTTTTTTTTTTTTTTTTTTTTGATAATTTGATAGTTAGGGATAGGAGATTTGAACTATTTTCATTGAAAATATGAGAATATGTTAGTTGAGTTACAAGTCTCTTGACATAATAAATTAGTAATTTTTAAGAAATTAATTTTTTTTGACATGTAATATAAATGGAACTAATAATTTAAATATTATAAACATAATAAATATTTTAGATTATATACCTGGTAGAATGACTTTCCATTGCCATAGATGAAATCAATGGAACCTTGGATGTAGCAATCTCTGAAGTAATGTCGGCCCTTATCATCATGAAGGGTGTCTTGGGCTCCAAAGAATCCACAACCCCAGAACGCTGCTTGATCTCCAGATATTCTAAGTGCTACTGCTTGTCCTCCAATATCACCGGGGTTTGGAATAGGAGCCACATTCTAAAATTTTTGACATGTAAAAATATATAGATGTCTTTTTGATATATGAATAGGAAATTAGGCAAAACACACATATATATATAAAATCCAAAGAATAACTTACACACACAATATGCTTGTAACAATTTTTTTTTTTTTTTTAGAGAAGAAAATATGTTTGTAACATGATTTAACAAATGCTATTTTCTTACGTATAAAAAAATAAATATATAACATTAATAAATAATAAAAAATTGGCAAGACTACAATGTTAGTCTTTCAAGTTTACGCTGTGTGCGTAATTTATCCCTTAAGTTTCAAGTGAGTGTAATCGGTCCCTTAATTTTTTAAAATAAGTTGTATTAGTCCTTTTACTAAATGCTGTTAGTAGTGTTACTTATGTGGTTAACAGAACAATGACTTAGTATTACTATTTTTTAATACTGTGAAATTTTTTAATTAAAAAATTAAAATAATTAGTTTCCATATTAGATCAAATCTAAAGCAAATTGACCCAAGTTTAAGTCAAATCTAAAATCACAACCTAGTTCCAAATAAAATCACATACGTTTGCAATTTTTTATATCCCGAAAATATAAAAAATTATTAAAAATTTTGTTTCCTTTTTTTATTATTCAATAAAAAGTTTTAAAAAATAATACAGCATTCCCTTGGGTCAGGTGTTTTCCTCGGTAGGATAGAGGGATGGCCCATGTTCCATTGCATCTGATAGCGTTGCTTTTCATCTGGGGGAGGTTGGCCATCAACTTTTGATATGGATTTCTAGCGGCCCATAGCTTGGCCACTACTCACTAGGAGTGAAGCTTAGTTCGACAACTTCAAGCTCGATAAAGTGTGAAAAAATTATTCGGGGTCAATCAGGCTGAGATAGGCTTTGGGCTTGTGGGATTAACCGAATACAGTTAGATACCAAACATTAACGGAATCCAAAATCACAAACGTATGTGATTTTATTTGGAACTGGATTGTGATTTTAGATTTGATTTAAATTAGGGTCAGTTTGCTTTAGATTTGATCTGACATGAAAACTAATTATTCTAAATTTTTTAATTAAAAAATGCCATATCATTAAAAAAAATGATAAGTAATTGTTCCGTTAGCTACGCAAGTAAAACTACTAACGGTAATTAGTAAAATAACTAATATAACTCATTTTTTAAACTTGAGGGACCAATTGTACTCACTTGAAACTTGAAGGACTAATATTGTAGTTTTGTCTAAAAAAATTAACTTCTAACCATGAAATAGACATTTATTGTTTCTTCTAAAAGGGAAAAAAAAAAAAAATCATATCTCTAATTTCTATGTTTTTATTCCTTCTAAAATCAAAATTCTATGTTTTTATTAAAAAGAATTACTTATATATTTCTTATACTCCCTCCATCCCACTTTGTTTGTCCTGTTTGAAAAGTCAAACTTTTTAAGAGAACATCATTTATTGTCTTGTCTACCTTTTAAAAATGTATAAGTTTCCAAAAATACCCTTAAATAAATTTATCAAAAAATTGAATTAGTAAATTAATAGGGATATAATAGGAACATTAGTAAATTAATGACTTTTATTTTTAGAAACAGGACAATATTTTGGGACATTCCAAAATGGAATAGAGGACAAATAAAGTGGGATAGAGGGAGTATATTTCTAAGATATGCTATTATGGTATCAGAGTAATTAGAGGAAAGAAACAATGCATTAATAATTTATAAATTTTCTATTTTTATGAAATACATTAAATATATTTTGAATTAATGACTTATTTATGGTATAAGAGTAATTAAAGGAAACATAAATGATGCATTAATTATCTAAATAAATGAATTACATGTTTTTAGTAAAAGTTGTAAAACTCTAGGGGCAATTATTTAAAAGTAATGCTAGAGTTATAAATTTTATTATAAAAAAGTTTTACAAACTACTAATGTGGTGAGTGGTTATTGATAAATGAAAAAATGATGTTAAGGGTGGGTTTAGATGAAAACTAATAAGAAGTTGGCCATATCAAAGATTTATAAAAATATTGTAAAGGAAAAGTCAAGGGAGTCATGGCCCTCCCTCTGGCTGAGCATGGACTAGGCCCGCTCGACTTGAACCCACTCTCCTTACCCCCCCTTCCGCGTCCTGTGTGTGTATATATATTTGTGTTTATTTCTATATGTGTGTATATATATATATTATCGATCTTACCATGAAGGTTATGTTCTTGGCAATAAAGTTAGTGGAGTAAACTTGAACGGAGCCACTAAATGATGTGCCATGTGAAGAATTGGCAGTGTCATTCCATGCAATTGCAGTTGAAGTAAAGCCTTGTCCTTGGAATGTCACATTCGTTTTGGTTCTTGGAACAGTAACTTTCTCACTAATCAATAATGATAGCCAAGGAATTTCATAAAAGCAAGCAAGAACAAAAAAAGTTAAATTAAAAATAATGAATTCTAGATATTGAAGGGAACACCAATCCATCCTGTGACTATTTGCAACAAATACATATAGCTTTTTTAGCTTTTTTTTTTTTTTTTTTGGTATCATTTTTTTTTTTTGGCTAAAATGCAAATTTTGCACCCTTTAAATTTGACTAGAATTTATTTCGGTCATCTAACTTTGATATCATTCAATTGAATCCATTAAGTTTTTTTTTTTTTTTTTTTTTGGAGAAATAATCTCTTAAGTTTCAAATTTATTCAGTTAAGGTGATTGATTCCATAAAATTCTATTAAATATTGTGGTTAAGTATCCAAAAAAAAAAAAAAAAATTCTTCAAATTTTTTAAATTAAAAAACCCAATTAATTATTGAAATATATTTTCTAGATATATATTTTTTAAATTAACTGAATGACCTTAATTGAATAAACTTGAAACTTCGTTACTTTGAGGATTCAATTGAACAAAAGCAAAATTGAAGGACTAAAATGAATTTTGGTCAACCTTAAAGGGCATTTTGCTTTCTTGCCTTTTTTCTTATATTAAAGTTTAAATTTAACAAAACTATATTTATTTGAAAATATGCTAATTTTTAGCTTTATGTCATACATTTAATATAAAAGTTATCAAAATTATCTGTTTTGATAAGCTATAGAAAACTGAGAGATACCCAAAATCCAAACAGACATGGAGTCCATTTATATCTTTTATTTAATTATTTATTTATTTTTATACAAGTCCATTTAAATCTTTAGTTTTTATTTCTTAGATCTAACCATATACTAACAGTATACAAAGTGCCACATTATTTTAAAATTTTAATACAAAATTTGTAATATTTATTTAGAATTACAAAATAGATCTATTTCAAATGGAGAACGTAGATAAAATTTAAGAAGACAATAACTTACTAGTAAACGCCGGTATTGATCCATATAATGGTTCTATTTTGGCTGAAATCTGGAACAGCATCAACTGCTGCTTGCACCGATGTAAAATTACAACACCCATTTGGATCAACACAAAGATACGAGGTTGTGTTAGTGTCCTTAGGAAAGTCAGGTGAAAATCCCTCGCACGGAGTTACTATTTTCCCCTCATTATTGTGTCTATTGTACTGGTGATGATGCCCTCCACTGCTGTATGCGATGACTGTTGCAGTGATTGGAGATGATGAGAAAAAGGTGAGACTAAAATGAATAAGATATTTGAGGAATGATGGGTTTGAATTTGTGATATGTGTGGATGCCAAAACAGCAAAAATGGCAAATAGAAAACTCAGAGATATGCTATGGAGATTCATTTTCTGCATGAAGGAAATGAGAATAGGGATAATATGTTTTTGGAGGGTATAAATTATAAATAGATACGCAATTGAAGTGAAAGATGCATATATGCTTCAGAAAATTGCTAACTTACCAAACTTAAGATGGGAAATGCTTGAATTGAGAATGCAGCTTACCAAATAAAGGATGTACTGGACTTTGAATCATGTTATGAGTCCGGCTCCAGCCCCAATGAATGGCTGTACGATGTGGTAATATAAAGTTTAGATTTGTCCCAATTTTGTTAATTTCTTCTCTTATTCAAATTAAAAAGGACTCGTAATGTAGCATTTCGATGTTTTAAGATTATTGTATTTGGCTTCAATGAGTATATTTTGCGATAAGCCGATAAGGCATACATATTGACAAGCAATATTGAATATATATATATATATATATATATATATATATATATATATATATCTCAAAGGTTTTAGTTTATTTCCTCACACCAATCTAATCCCCTAACATGTTAAAATACTTTGAAAATAAAATCTTTGTCCCCCCACCTCTGTTAAGGCTCTGGTATAGTGTATTACTGCTATAATCTTAGGTGCAATGGATTCTTGTAGAGAGTTAGTTGAGTTAGTTGGATCATGCATTAGAAGATTGTACTTGGTTAGTTAAGGGACTAAGCTGCAATGTATTGTACTCTGCAATGTATTGTATTCTGTAGTAAGCAGTACTTGTACTCTGTTAGTTAGTGAGTAGAGTATAAGACTAAACTGATTGTAATGTGGAATTCATGGAAGAATAATACATTGAATAGTTCTCTTTGAGTTACTACTAGAGGTTGATTCCCTTGAAGAATCAGTGGAGGCTCGAAGAACTACTAGAGTGAGAGTAAAGAGAGATTAAGGATCATTTGATTCCTATCATTTGGTATCAGAGCTAGTTCATCCATGGTGCAAGAAATCAGATATTCCCTTTTGAGTGAGTGTATTTTGCTGGTACAACAGAGATTGGATGATCATGCTTCTGCCATGGAAATGATTTCAAGAAGATTAGAACAACTGGATAACAATTTCAGAGGAATGAAAGATATGTTTGAAGAGAGGTTACCAGCAGTGCAGCAACAAGATAATCAGCAAGAAGGTCCAGTTCATCAACAAGAAAATCATCTTCCTGAAACAGAGGTGCTGCAACAGCCAATACGCCATCCACGACCTGAGGTAGGTGCTCTAATTCCTAAGCCTATCAGGTTAGAATTTCCTAGATTTAGTGGAGGTGATCCTTCTGCTTGGATCTTTAGAGCCGTGCAATTCTTTCATTACTATGAAATACTTGAGGAAGAAAAGATCTTGAATGCTTCTTATCATCTTGATGATGAGGCATTAATTTGGTTCCAAGCTTGTGAAAGATCTTTGGATTTCTTGGTATACTTTTGTTAGGGTCATTCAAGTTAGATTTTGGACCTTCATCATATGTTGATCCCATGGAAACCTTGACTAAATTGAAGCAAACCACAACTGTGGCTACTTACAAGAGCTAGTTTGAGATGCTAAGTAATAGAATCAGAAACTTATGCTAAGTAATAGAATCAGAAACTTACCTGAATCTCACAAGCTTAGTTGTTTTTTGAGTGGATTAAGAGATGAGGTTAGATTTGCAGTGAGGATGCAAAATCCAAGAACTTTGAGTGTTGCTTTGAAGTTGGCTAAAATTCAAGAAGAGTATTTGTCCACTTGTAAGAAGGTGTATAGGCCATTTCCTGAGTCTAGCAGAAGTAATTGGCAAGAACAACCAATAAACAAGTATGACAGTAAAGCTGAGTCTACTACAAGAGTCCCTATACAGAAGATTACCTCAACTCAAATGGAAGAAAGAAGAAAAAAGGTCCTTTGTTATTATTGTGATGAGAAATGGCAGCCCAAACACAAGTGTAAAGGTCTTAAATTGTTCATGATAGAAGAAATGCTAGAGGTCAATCAAGTTGAAGTTGTAGAAGTGGATGGTAATGCAGAGTTTCAGTTGGATCAAGCTAATATCAATTTGTATGCATTGTTAGGCAGTCCTTCCCCAGGCACAATGAGGGTCTTGGGTCAGATTAAAGGACTTTGGGTTGTGATCCTCTTGGATACTGGTAGTTCTCACAACTTCCTTGATGCTATTCTAGTCAGGACTTTACAATTGGCTGTAGACACTACTAGAATTTTAGAGGTCAAGGTGGCTAATGGAGATTTGATTAGAACAAATGGAGAATGTAAAGACTTACTACTCAAAATGCAAGGCAATAACTTCTTGGTGAATTTGCATGTGTTAACTCTAGGAGGTTGTGATGTGGTTTTGGGTACTCAATGGCTTTGTACTCTTGGTCTTATCAGCTTGGATTTCAAGGATTTAGTGATGGGGGTTCATACACCAAAACAAGCAGGTTCGGTTATAGGGTATTAAGTCTACTGGTTCCTTGATACAAGTTGTAGATGAGTTCTTTAAGCAACCAATTACTAAGGGGTTGCTATTGCAGATTGTGTCACAGGCAGTTCTTGACAGATCCCCAGACTCTATTCCCTCAGAAGTGCATTCTTTGCTGGATGACTTTGCTGCAGTCTTGAGGAACCTAAGGGTTTACCGATCCAAGGGATAAAGAGCTAAACATGGAAAATAATATAAGATTGTCTAAAGAACACTTCCCTTTCTTTTGCAGGAAAAATAAAAATACAAGTCATACATCATTAGGACTCCGAGTCCGCCTGCGTGAGGATCTCCTTGATCCACCTCTAGAGGAGCCACCCTCAGTATTTCCTTCCTGACTTGTGAAAAAGTGAGAATTGTACTGACGATTTTCAAGTTTGAGGCTCCTGATTCTTTCCTTTAAAGCTCTTCTGGTTGTGTCAGCAGTTTCCATTCGATGTGCCAGAAAAGTCAACAAAATCAAGTGTTAATTCCACTATCAAGCACAGTTCAAGCCAAAGACACTCTGTTGGGACATATGTGAATCATGTTAGGAACATATGTTAATTTAGAATTGGTTAATCCTTTGACGAAACGCACTTTACTTGTATTTGGGTAGATCTAGGATGTGCTTAATACTTCAAGGAACAAGAGTTCAAGTCCAAGTGTTAAAGCTATGCAAATCTGTCCAAGAATCAAGCGAAGAAGTGCTGGATTTTAAAGCTTGACAGATAGAATCTATTGAGGTTTAAAAGGCTGTGTAAGCTCGATGCTCAACAGCTGCTTGATAGATAAGCTATCATTCGAGATTTATGAAAATTAGATTTTCAGTTTTGATTTCACTCCAATCCATGTATATTTGTTTAGAACTTCTTTTCTCACAACCATAAACATATATAAAGATTATTTTAAGAGCCGTCACTGCTAATGCAACTAAATGCAAAAGTTTTTCACAAGCATATTGTGACCAGAGACATATGCCCTAGTTCACCATCCTCTTCAAGAAGCTGCTGCGTTTGTACGCCATAGGGTTTTGTAACCAAGGAGTTTCGTGATCTTCATCATATTGATGAATTGAAGAAATTTGTACCCAACATCCTTCTCAAGTCGGTGGTTAGTCACGTACTTGGATCCATGCATCGATTGGTTAGTCACGTACTGGGAGCTGTGCATTGAAAATGAGAGATTGTCACTACAGAACAAGTCCAATTGGATATTGGGATAAGGGTTCAACTGTAGGTTGGTATAAGGTACTGGGATTCCTTTACTTGTAACCGCTTATTTTGATAATAGTGGATTCTCGGGATTAGTGACCTTAAATTCACCTGGTGGGGTTTTGTCTTGAAGGTTTTCCCCATTCGTAAACAAATCACCGTGTCAACTTTATTTTCTGTTGCATTTTATCTTAGTTGGTAATTTGTTTGTGCTACCACGCGTATTGCATGTTAATTGAATTAATTAATTAACTTAGATAATTAATTGGTTAATTTATCACAAGGAGTCAATACATTCTTGGTCTATTACACTTCGAAAGAAACATGGCATACCCAGCTTGCATCATTGAGCACATATTGGGAGGACTGAGTGCGAGCCAATAATTGCAAGCCTCCAATCATCCACATGCTCTCCTCAACAAGATCCACATCAACCTGAAGCACAAATTTGCTAGATCAAGAGTCATCAGATTAAGAGCCACTCATCAAGCTAAGAAGAAATAAGGACAAAGAACTTAACATTCAAGAACATACCGGATCGGGCCAAGGAATATTTGGTACGTGCTCTGGCCTAGTTAAAGGCATGGAACTATACGTTCCATTAAGATTCATCACATTATACTGCCATGCTAGAAAATGAGGATAAGTCTCTATAAAGGAACTAGAAGAACTACCAGCATGGTGGGGAAAGGGAATCTCTTCCTCTTCCTCTCCCCCTTCCTCTCTTTCAGAAAATGGAGGCTAAAAATATAACATGCAAGTATTGTTACCAAGCAGAAATATGAAAATGAATTTGCAAGATCAAGAAATTTGACTTTAGAAGGGAAGAAAAATACCGTTTTGCCAACTAAGCAACCTTGCAGATGAAGTCAGATGAATTTAGAATAATTCCTTTCTACTCCTACAACAATATAGCCATCATGGGCTCGAGCAATCTCTTCATCAGCCAGAAAGTCAGCCAACCAGATGGTGTGACAAGGAGGAGTTGGAATTGTGGTAGGAGGATACTCATGTTCAACTTGGGGCAACACCCGATCACCAAGATACCAATACCTTCCATGCCCACACTCAAACAACACTTGGCGGTCATTCAGTTCTAAAGCCCGCTCACACTCTGCATACCCTTCACATCTAGCCCAAGGATTTAAATCCATCCGAAAAGTCACAAAGGAACTCAAAATGAGAAGAGACTAAATCATAGCCAAGTGCCAAAGATTTCAAAAGAAAGAGGAGGAAGAACTCACATCATCCACAGTTAAATTATCAATCACCAAGTGCCAAATTTCCAGAGAACGACTAGAAGGTGTAGACAAACGATGTTTGAGCAACCAATGCAGAAATCTAGGGAAAATGCCAACAACTTCTTCCCGGATTTCAGGACCAACTCCAAAGTACTCGTACATCTAGATCTGAAAAATTCACAACACTATTACCACATAGCCAAAATAATTTTCCACAACCTACACATAGCCAAAATAAATCCCAAACCTCACTTGCCATACAAATGGAGCCCTACCCAAGCTTGAAAGACTCAGTCTAGAGAGTTGGGTCATGAAATGCATCAAAGTAGCATAAGCCATGCCACCCCAGTCATAATTCCGGATTTGTTCAATTTTTTTCAAGCTCCCCAAGTAGCGCAGATTCACAATACTGCCTAAATCTGGACACAAGAAAGTCCCAATAAAAAGAAGCATGAACATACGAATACCCTTTGCCACAGTCTCACATTGGGGAATATTATCACATAGCCAAGACAAAGGAATATTGTTACTCCTCATTCTAGAAGGTAATACACCTAGGAGTTTCTTGAGTTCAGTTGAAGTAAGGGAATCATTGACAAGAATTCTTTCACCACCCAACCTCAGACTAGTGATAAAAGAGAAGTCATAAGGTGTCAACATTACCTCCCTAATGCCTGGAAAATTGAAGGTATAGGTAGTCTCCCGGAAGCACTCTGCCAAGGCAAGAAGTAACTGAAGATCTTTGTATTCATGTGTCTCTTGATTTAACAAAGCTTCGAAGAAAGTGCCAAGTTTGCTTCATTTATGATGTTTCTGATATTAGGAGACAATGTTGCCCATGCACTTTTCAACATTTGGAGACTGCCTCGACTCTTGAGGCTCTGCAACACAAAAGTTTAGCTCATCAATTTCCATGATAAAAACCCACATGACAAAAAATTCCATACAAAAAAAATAAATATATTCTCACAACCAATGCCCCACCAAAATTTTACCACAATCAAAGTTTTCCACACATCCATACACTACCAATTTTTTTCATAGCCATGCAAAATAAATTCCTACATGTCCAAGATAAAAAAAAAAATTCCCACATGTTCATGCCCATGCACAAATAAATTCTCACATAGCCAAAATCATAACCACAAAAATTTTCCATGAACCAACATCACATACCCAACAAAATTTTTCATAGTCGAAATTTTACCATAATCAAAATTTTCCACACCCATAAATTTACCCACAAAATTTTGCCATGTCCATAAAACAAAGTTTACACATGCCAACAAGTTTTTCCCACATACATCATGAACATATTCATATAAGCCTAACACAAAATTTTCACAATGCCAATACTCCCAAAATCTAAACCAAAATTCGTCCAACAACATCACCATCTACCTACATTGTCAAAATTCCATAAGCCACCAACATTGTCCAAATTGCACCCTGATCAAAGAAAAAAAAACACTTTAAGAATGCTCCAAAGCCAACATTCTCCAACATAACCAATCATGCAATGCCCCAAAAATTTCAAAATAACCAAATGATAATATCTCACCATGAAACTTTCAATGAAATATGCAACAACATTTTTTCCAAGTAAGGAAACCAAAGAAAAAAAAAAAACTATCCTTGGTGTCTACATGACAATATGGAGCATGGGTCCTAGGGTCTTGAAGAAGTCCATCATCATCATGCCAATCAAATGTTGGATCATATTTCTTACCATGAAAAGCAAGAAAAGAAGATCCCTTGGAGGAAGAAGCCATCTTGATGCAAAGAAAATGGGTTTAGAAAATGGGTTTCACCAAAAATGGGTGCGTGATGAAAATGCTCAAAACACAAGGATCTAAAGAAACATTGATAGAGATGGATGAGGGAAGGTTAGGAAGCTTAGAAAAATGTTTTTTGTGAGAAGAAATGGTGAGATGAAGAAGAAAAATCAAGGGGAAAAAGAAGGTGAATAGTGTCAATGGAGGAAGAGAAGTTGATAAAAGATGAAGCAAAAAGGAAAAAGGAAGAAACAAAGAAGTGGGGGGCCAAAATTTCGACCCCCACACTTAAAACTCAGCTAAAAGATGAGTCAACTCAGTCAACCCAAAAAAAAAAAAATCTTTTTCAAAGTTTTCAAGTATCTTTCAAACTCCAAATTTTCAATTCAAAATTTTCTTTCCCAAATTTTCAATTCCACATTCTCAATGCCCAAATTTTAAACTCAAATCTTCAGTTTTCAAAAAATCCAAACCTTAGATTTCATGATCAAAATTTCAAGCCTTAATTTTCAAAATTCTACGTTTCAAAATTTCAGATTTCAAGTTCCAAATTTCAAGTCAAAATCTCCAAGTTCCAAAGTCTCAAAATTTTAAATGTCAATTTCAAAACTTCCAAGTTTCAAAAAATCAAATGTTTCTCAAAAATAGAATCTTTTGTCAATCAAAATTTTCTTGATAAAGATTCAAATCAAGAAGGAACAAATGAAAATCACACATCTCAAAAAACAGTGGGATCAAAAAGCTCTCATAATTTAAAAGTCTAGCCCCTAAATTTTGACTTTTTGCAGGCAACACTCCAGATCAAAGTAGAAAAGCTCAGGATTGACATTTCAACAAACTCCAGATCGAAGTAGAGAAGCCCTGGATCGACACTCCAACAACTCCAGATCGAAGTAGAAAAGACCTTTGATCAACATTTCAATAGTTCGGATCGAAGTAGAGAAGACCTTTGATCAGCACTTCAACAAGTCCAGATTGAAGTAAAGAAGACCTTTTATTGACATTTCAACAATTCTAGATTGGAGTGGAGAAGATCTTTGATCACCATTTCAACAGTCTAGATTGAAGTAGAAAAGACCTTTGATCCCCATTTCAACAATCTAGATTGAAGTAGGGAAGACCTTTGATTGCCATTTCAACAATTCCAGACTGAGGTAGAGAAGACCTTTGATTGCCATTTCAACAACTCCAGATTGAAGTAGAGAAAACCTTTGATCGCCATTTCAACAACTCCAGATTGAAGAAGAGAAGACCTTTAATCGACACTCCAACAAACTCCAAATCAAGGTAGAGAAGCCCTTGGGTCGCAGATAGCTCCAGATCGAAGTAGAGAAGCCCTTGGGTCACAGATAGCTCCAGATCAAGGTAGATAAGCCCTTTGGTCACAAACAACTCCATTATCAAGATCAGGATTAAAAAGTCTCTTGGTCACCCCAATTGTCAAGAATCATTTCCAGAGTTATCAACTACCATCTCAGTCAAGTATTTTCATTTTTTGCCAATAGATAAGGCACTAGTTCTATGTTCCAAGGTTTTAGGTTCAAGGGCTAGGTAATCTTTGAAAATTCAACCTCAATTAAATCAGTGTCTTTGTTTTATATTGACATTCGCTTTTCAAACTTTGTCAATGAGAGGCATTCTGTAGACACTTAATTTTGCGCCCATGATTTAATCAAGGAGAATGACTTGAATGACCATCCAGGTACCCTAAAAATCATGATTGCATTACATCCATCAATTTGTTCTTGTATTATATGCATCAATTTGTCTTTGCATTACATGCATTAATTCATTCATTGCATATTATAAAAATGATCTTGAGATTCTAACGGTCATAATGGTGTGTCCAGTTTCCAAATCGGACCATCGGATTGAAAGATATCATATGATTAAGTTGCACGGTCAGCATGCATTGTGTCTAGGTAGAGTCGACCACACATGATCAATTTAAATTAATTTTGATTGGTTAAGCAATTAAAATTAATTAAATAATTTTGTGATTGGTTGATAATTAGTGTTTAAAATAGGGATGCATGCATAGGAATAAAAGGGATGATTGGATAACAATAAAATTGTGGATAATCTGAACTTTATCAAGATTTATTTTAGGGTATTTATTTACAAGATAATTGTTCCTGAAAAAGCCTGAATTATCCAGAAAAGAGATAAAAAAATCATAGACTAAGGATGAAAACACGTCTAGGTGTGGGGACTGGATAAAAAAAACCCTAGAAGGAGAGTCCAAAATGCACTCGAACACGGAAGAACGTTCAGTGTCCAAGAGCCCATTCGACACTTTTGGAGTGCCGAACGGCACTTTAAAAGGGCCGAATTTCCTCCTTTTGGGCTTTGGCCCAACAACCATTAGGTGATGATAAGGCACACCCTTTTCGATCTTTTCACAAAAGGATGAGTCCCGATTCGCGTTCTACACATCGGAGCTACTTTTTAGAGGCTTCTAGCCTCTATAAATAGTGGTTGGGTCTCATAATTTAGCACATTTTTTATACGCTTTGAGAGGCATACATTTTGAGGCTCTCAGATTGCTGATATTTGCTGATCCTCTCTGAGATTTGCTGCTTAAATTAGGGTTTTTAGGTTTCAAAGATAACTGAATAAGTTTCTTTGAACCGTAAAACTTCCTCTCAAGAACAAGGAGTGCTCATGCAAGAGGTTGTTTTTAATCACCTTTTCTTTTTATGCTTCTTGTTTATGATGATGAATGTTTTTCTTTATCCATGAATTATTATTTATTGTTTTGTTAAAGCATGATCTTGATTTTTATACAATTGTTATAATCTTTTTCTTAATTCCAATAATCTGCATGTGAATAATTCTTTTTCTTAAAACAAAAACAAGTCTGCATCTTTCTTAGATGTAGATCTGAATTTTTCTCCATAATAAAAAACAGATCTACATCTTTCTTAGATGTAGATCTAAATTTTTCTCAATAATCAAAAATAGATCTGCATCTTTCTTAGATGTAGATCTGAATTTTTCTTAAACAAAAAAACAGATCTGCATCTTTCTTAGATGTAGATCTTAATTTTTTTTAATTCAAAAACAGATCTGCATCTTCATTAGATGCAGATCTGAATTTTTCTTAAATAAAAAAAAAATTGATTTGTATCTTTCTTAGATACAAATCTGATTTTTATTTAACATATGCAGATTTTTGAAATAAAGAAAAAGATTAAACATGATTGTGTTTGTGTTTGTTTTATTTAATTCATGTTGCATAAATTTAAATTATGAGTGAAACTTTCTTCTTAAAACATATTTTTCATTCTTTTAAAACATATAAAAAAATAGATTTGATTTTTCTGTTATCAAAAACCATTTTTTAGTTCTTAAAAAAACAAATCTGACATTTTTCAAATCAAAAGACTTTATTTCATGTGATAAACATATATCTGAATTTTCTATTTCCAAAAACCACCTTTTTCTACATCCTACAAAATAGATCTGGTATTTTGACAAATCAAAATCAATTTTTTTTTACCAATAAAAACAGATCTGATTTTTTTTTTAAACAAAAGAAGAGACTTCATTCATAAATAAATTTATGTGATTTAATCTTTATTTAACATATTCAACATATCATTCATGACATGCATAAAAAGGTATATTGGTCACAAGAGTTTAGAAGACCAGACTCTATCTGGATAGAATGGGTGCCTAACACTTTTTCATTCCGTAACCTAGCCTCCAGATTTAGGTCTTTGGTTTAGTAGATGTTAGCCTTGTCTTTACCTTTTATTTTGGGTAGAATGTAACTAGGACAAAACGCCATATAATAATTTGGTAGTTTGTAACTAGGACCCAAAGCCATGTAATTTTTCAATTTCCAAATATGTAATTTTTTATTCAATCAATGAAGAAAATAATTCAGTCATGTATTTAGTTTTTTTTTTTTTTTTTTGTATAAAAAATTAAGTGGCGACTCCATACTATTTACCCAAAAAGAGAGGCGCTCTAAAAAGCACTCCAAAAATTCTCTCTTTTTCAAGAGGCAACTTTCGAAGTCTCTCATAGACATGTCTTAAAAATTCTTGTTAAATTCTCTTTTATCCAAATTTTTTTTTTTCTAAATTATTCTAAAAAAATGATTTCTAAACCAATCCAACCACCTATAAAAATCATATACCACTATGCCTTTCATTTTAGATATACTAGTACGTAGCCCCATGCATATGCATGGATACAATTAAAAACAATCACAATTATACGGTTCAAATTATATATTGTATTTAGAAGAGGTTCAAATTATATATGGTAGTTTACATTTTTTTTTAAACCATACATTTGTAAAATATGTAAGGGTTTCTCAATATATATATATATGTTGTGTGTGTGTGTGTGTGTGTGTGAGACAAAGCTAAAAGGGGTTTTCTTGGTCGGATCGGTTGCAATCAAATTTTGTAGGAGTAAACACACCAATTACACCAATCTTGTCAAATTTACTTGGAACAAAAATGCCATAGATTGCCACATTTGATCGGATCGGTTTTGGTTCAAACCTTTTGGGATGACTGGTTTAGTCGAGTCTAGGTTATGGATGGACAATTCTAATTTTATTGTTTAAGATGAAATAATTTGAAATTCAAACTCAATTTTCTTTACAAGGAGATGAGCTTGATTAAGAAAAAGAACAATGAAAAAGAAAAAGGTGACCTTGATTTCAAATTCACAAATCAATTGTGAAATTATTTGAGTTTGTCATGCAATTTATATTTTTAGAATGTGATTTTTTTAGTCAAGAGTCATATGGCTTAATTGACACTTTCTAGTGTTTTTGATAAAATGTTCACAGTTCGAAACACCCCTTCCTCATTGTCTATCAAATCATAAAAAATTATATATTATTTTTTCTATATATGCTAAGTTCCATCTAACCTCAAAAACACATCAATAGCCTTCCCAAACTAAATCCAGGTCGACGAGAAAGTCTAATCAAGTTTAAACACATACTAAATCATAAAAAAAGTGCCCAAAAAAACATGGCAAATCACAAGCCAATTGCTTTTGAACTTTCTGATTTCTTATACATACATATATATATATATATATATATATATATATATATATATATATAATCACCAAGATCACCCAAAATGTGTATAATTCTAATGAAGAAAAAATTTTAAGAAACTGGCGTTAGTTTAACTCCAGTGTTGTTATATCAAATGAGCTATTTTATTACTATTGTTACATACTTACATTTGAATCATGGTCCTCTCCATATACAAATGAGAATAAATTTAGATAATTATGTTATCGTAGTACGTGCATAGGCCTAATTGTAAGGTTGCAGCCACTGGTCCCCATCGACAAAGGACACATTAAGGAAAGGAGAAGCTTGTGTGTCATTGAGTCTCAAAACATAAGGAAGCCTCATGGTCATACTTGCACCAGGACCTGAGCAATTATATTCTCCAAAGAATATAGTCCTACAGTTTGAAAATTAAATTAGACAACAGTTTATTAGTAATTCAATTGATTTAGACTACAAAATCATTCCCAGAATAAGCCATATATGTTGCAATCTGTAGTTACATACTTGTCTCTTGTAGGGTCGTTAAAATCATTCCAACCCTCTGGAGCAATGATATCTGACATTGATGTGTTGGCAAAAACAACACGAGCGAATGGCCTCCATGCTCGACCTAGCCAAACTCTTCCATTGCCACCCACTGTGCAGTTGGTGAATGCAAAACCAGTGTTCTCGTCCTGGGAAGTTCTGCCATGAGCCGTAAGAGCTCCATTTATGCCTTTCGATCCTGGGTCTACTGGTTTTGCCATGGAAATCAACAGGCAATTCTGTAGTGAACAATATAAGGATTACTTCTTGTTTAATGTGACTTTTGAGTATACTAGCTAGTTGGAAAGCTAGCTGAAGCCTCTTTTGGAAATATATACGACTTAAATTAAGAATTTCATTCATATAAATATATATATATATATATATATATATATATATATATATTTTTTTTTTTTTTCTATTTTGATTATTTTAATTATATAATATGGCCGCAGGTCTTATTTGATATGTAGGAAAATTTAGCCTATATTAAAAGGTTTTTTTTTTTTTTTTTTTTTTTTTTTTAAGATTCCAAAGAATACAAGTTTGAATTTTTTATGATCTCATAATATTTTGTCACATTAATTTCGATGCTACAAATTTAAACTTTATTATTTTAGACTATCCCATTAGAATCTTAGCTCACCAATATTTATTTTTATTACTTTTTAAAAATAGTAGAATAGATAGTTTCATATACAAATATAGTCATAATAAAATACCACAATTATCAAATTTTATCTTTAGACAAAAATAAGCTTTTATATATATGTATATATATATATATATATATATAAACCTTTTCGAGCATTCTATTAACTACGACTAATATATAAGGATAAAGAATAACCCATAATATTACAGTAGCTTGAAATTTTAACGTAATAACTTTCTTTTGAAAAAAAAAAAAAAATGAAATAGGTTTCATTTAGGGTGTATTTAAATATTGTTTATTTTGCTAAAAATTGAAAACACTGTACCAAAATAATTTTTAAATGTGTGAATAGTGCCATTGGACCCATTTTTAATGAAAGTTTTTGTTGAAAAAAGAGGTTTGTGGGTCTCGTAAGAGAAATTACTGTATACTTCCGGAGTACCATAAATGCGTACTCTCTCCTCTCACATAAATGGTGGGTCCCACTAATTAAATTCATGGTGGGACTCACCATTCATGTGAGAGGAGGGAGTACGCATTTATGATACTCCGGGGTACCTAATAATTTTCCGTCTCGTAAATAGTGCACGAGACCCTTTGGAAAAACTGAATAGTTGTTGAAATGCGCTTCTCAAAAAAAAAAAAAAACTGAAAAACGCAAATGCTGGAGCAAATCATTAGTATCCGAATGGGTACTTAGTTTTTCACCCCAAAGTTTTCTGTTTATGTCAAAGTATTAATTCAATTTCATGTGTTAATAGAGTAAATGCATTTATTTTTATGCATTAATTATCTATAGTTGGTGCAACAATTATTTACATAAAAACAATTTCTTTTGTCATTTTTTATAAAATTAATTTATATTGTGATTTAAAATACTTATTATCAAAAGAAAACAAAATAATTGATTTGGATTATTTCATTTTTGCTAATGTCTAGTTCCCTTCCCTTGGAAATAATTGAAACAAAACTCAACAAAAGGTAAAAGAAAATGTAGTTACAAATGTAATAATAAAATGTATAAAAATAATTATGAAGTTAGTCAAAATAATTAAATATTTGTAAACAAGTACCCCATTTATATATATGTATGTTTGTCAAAGAGGGAAAATTTTTTTAGCTTTTCTGTTTTTGTCTCAATTTTGTTTTGCAAATAATCTAATTTCTAGTTTTTATTTATTTATTTATTTTTATTTTATTTTTAAGTCAGCTTTTAACTGTATGTCACATTTAACTTAAAATTTACCATTTCCCGAAAAAATAAAAATAAAAACTTAAAAGTTATTAAAAAGTATATTTTTCAATAAGGTGTTAGTAGCCTATGTATGTTTTATATTAGTAAAAAGAGTATTATTGGGGTATGTATATGTATTTGAGTTCAATGTATTAGTTATTTATACGTGATATCCTAATTATTTAATAAAAATGAATTTTTATTTTTATTTTTATAAAATTATACAAGGAATAATTCATTTGGACTTGGATGATATGATACTTTTGTTCAAATTTAGTTATTTTGGCAACAATTGAAATTGAAAAGATAAATATTAAAAAAAAAGTTCATAACACACGAAATAATCAAACATTTGTAAATTTACTCGAGCAATGTATTTTTACTCATAATTATTTAACAAGTTCATTTTCCTTCTTCTTCTTTTTTTTTTTTTTTTTGACATGGAATATTAAATGAAACTAATTTTTCAAATATTATAATCATAATAAATGGTACATATGGGTAAAAAAAAAAAAAAAACAAAGGTAATTTCTTAAAACATTTTTATAATGAACTACCACATATAAATAGGGCACAAAGGTCAGCCTAGATTACCTCATATAGTGACCTTCCATTCCCAAAGATGAAATCAATGGAACCCTGGATATAGCAATCTCTGAAGTAATGTCGACCCTTATCATCATGAAGGGTGTCTTGAGCTCCAAAGAATCCACAACCCCAGAACGCTGCTTTATCACCAGATATTTTAATTGCCACTGCTTGGGCTCCAATATCACCAGGGTTTGGAATAGGAGCTAGATTCTAGCACGAGAAAAATTGAAGTGTTATATATATATATATATATATGTAAAACTTTCATGTCTGTATATAGATATATATGTTATATTGACTTACCATGAAGCTTATGTTCTTGGCAATGAAATTAGTGGAGAAAACTTGAACGGAGCCACTAAAAGATGTGCCGTGTGAAGAATTGGCCGTGTCATTCCATGCAATTGCAGTAGATGTAAAACCTTGTCCTTGAAATGTTACATTCGTTTTGGGGCTTGGAACAGTAACTTTCTCACTAATGATAGCCAATGAATTTTCATTAAAGCAAGGGAGAAAAAAAGTCAAATATAAAATAATGAATTTAAGATATTGAACGGAACATGATCCTAACTGATAGAATTATTTCAAGATTAAGTATTTATTTCCTGGATCTAATAGTGTATAGAGCGTGGCATGTTTAAAACTTTAAACCACATAGTACTTAGAATACTTTAAATTTGGAATATTTAATTTGAACTATAAAATAAATCTATTTCAAATGGAGAATATAAAAAAACTCCAAGAGCACCAACTTACTAGTAAATGCCGGTATTGATCCATATAATAGTTCTATTTTGGCTAAAATCTGGAATTGCATTAACTGCTGCTTGCACCGTTGTAAAATTACAACACCCATTTCGGTCAACACAAATATATGAGGTCGTGTCAGTATCCGTAGGAAAGTCAGGTGAAAAATCCTCGCAAGGATTTACTGTTTTATTCTTCTTATGGTGTTTATGATGCCCTCCAATGTTGTATGTGATGACAGTTGAAGTAATCGGAGATGATGAGAAAAAGGTGAGACTAAAATTAATAAGATATTTGAGGAAAGATGGGTTTGAATTTTTGATGTGTGTGGATGCCAAAACAGCAAAAATGGCAAACAGAAAACTTAGAGACATGCATACGCTATGGAGATTCATTTTCTGCATGGAGGAGAGACGGGTAATGAGAATAGGGATGATATGTTTTATGTAATATAGAGGGTGGTATAAATAGATATGCACTTGAAGTGAAAGAATTGATAACATGTCTTGCAAATCACCCTGTCCTGTCCTGTCAATATATGTGCTTAAGAAAATTGCTAACTTACCAAACTTGACATGGGGCTATGCTTGTATTGAGAATGCAGCTACCAGTTGTACTGGACTTTGAATCATGTTGTGATCAGTCCAGCTTCAGCCCTAGTGGATTGCTGTACGCTGTGGTGAGCACTAGACTTTGTGTAAATTTTGGAGTTAAATCCCAATTGTATTAATTTCTTCTCATATTCAAATTAATATAGCATTTCAATGTTTTAAGATTCTTCCATTGTATTTGGCTTCAATGTGTATATTTTGTGATTAGACACACGTATAAACAGGCAATATTGAATATATAAATACTGGAGGTTTTAGTTTATATTTCCTCAGACCTATCTAAACCCTTAACATGTTTAATTGGCTTTGAAAACTATAACCTTTGTAGTTTGTATCATGGCACTAATCTATCTCCCAAAAATATCTAACGGAGTTTTTCATACACATCTGCTGAAGTGTCTTGATGTCAACTCAAGCTAATTGGAAGGTGAAGCGTAATGCACAAAAAAAGTAGTAGTTTGAAAATTGTGACATATCTTACCATGGAAAAAATTGTGGCCTAATAATTAGGTGTAGTTCGATCACTAACTAATCAAGAGTTTGATGAGACTATTTGGTTCTTGTATAGACCAGAACCGAAATTCAAATCTTCATCATCCACTTAATATATATATATATATATATATATATATATATATATATATATATATATATAGTTCTTCAAATTTGGGAAATGTGTAAAATTGGTTTCTTAACTTTCAAGTGCTCTATTTTACTATAAATTTTAACAGTGTAAGAATTTAGTCATGCCGTTTCCATCCAAAATTTGGACATCCACATTAGCTAACCGTACGTTAGCCACGGCAACAAAATTTAGATGGAAAGTCGATGCCATACAAGACTCTGATAGAGCATTTGAAAATTGAGGAACCAAAATCATGCATACCGCAAATTTGACTGTTGAAAAATGCAATTTACCTTAATAAAAAGAAGATAAAACTAAACAATTACGAGTAATATTTATTCAAAAAATCTTTTACAAAACTTATGATAGGAAAACAAAGACAGTTCAAGACATGTCATAAAAAATATGCCGGTGACAGTTGAAATTTAAGCAAGGTAAATGTCAAAATAAATTAAAATTTTAACAAGAAAGTAAGAGGCCAATGAAAACGAGGCTCTAAAAATGAAATGAGTTGATTCTCAAAATCTACTAAAAAAAAAAAAAAAATGATTCTCAAAAAGCAGAAAAAAAAATAAAAAAGATATATTGAAATGAGTTTTTTGGTTCCAATAAAACATAATCTGAATGTGGCAAAATTGGAAATTTCCTTTTAAAAAAAATTATACTTTTTTAAAAGTAATTTGAAAGTTTTACTAACTAAGAGCTATAGAAATTTAAAAAGAAAATATACTAATGGAAAATTTTAGAATGTTCAATTCTTTGCATTCAGTAATAGTTGGCTTCGAAATATATATATATATATATATATATATATATATATATATATATATATATATATGAGTTGAGTTCAAGTTACACTTGGTGTAACTCTAAACAATATTACACCATCCAATAACTTGTTGATAAATTTATATTTTGAAAATTCTACCATTGGATTACATGTTCTATATGTTCTAAACATACATGTCAATTTTCATACCAATCGGATGTTATTTACCATTCGATCCATAAATTCATCTTTTATGCATTATTTTAAATTACAAAAACTTGAATTTATACAATTGATAGATGACATGACTATTGATTTTTTATCACTTTAAGATTTTGCAAACATGGAGAATATACAAAGATAATGTAATTCAACGATTGATTTGTCAAAATTCACATCCAATTAAACAATATTGATTGGTTTAACATTGTTTAGAGTTACACCAAGTGTAACTTGAATCCAACCCTCCTCCTCCCCCCAACACACACACACACACACACACATATATATATATATATAATTCTTTTTTGTTTTTGGAAATCATGGACCCAATATCATTATGTAATGTTCCAAATTCAACCATTTATTGTGCTTGTAATAATTATTTCTAAGAAACAATAATTCTTGATATAAAAAAGTAAATATTTGGAAATATTGTTTGACTTTGACTAACACTTTTAGGGAATTTTATAAATATTGTAATGAAATTTTGAAAATCTCGTATGCTTCACTTCATTTCCAAATTTTATAAATAAAATGTTCAGTTAACAAGTGCCTTTAAAATATTTGTTAATAAATTATTTTAGAAAAATTTTAATACCACTTTTATGAGAAATATAAAAAACTGTTAAAAAATCAGTTACTTTGTTTTTTTCATAAAAAGTTTGTAAAATCATTTCTTATACAAATGCCTTTAGGGCACCAATTAACAAAATCTATAAATAACTACTTGAAAGATATACTTTTCTAAATTTGGAATGAATGTTTTTTCAACTTGTTAACATTTATTACTACCTATTTCTTGAAATAGAAAGTGAATTACCATTAGAACTTTAGAAGTTATTTTTTTCCTTGGGGGGGAGGGGGGGGGGGGGGGGGGGGGAGGGGATGGTCTTGGGGAGAGATAGTTGGATTACTCTTGTATCCAAATTTTCTCTCTAGACAAATCAAACCACCTATAAAAATCATATACCATAATCGCCTTTCATTTTAGATATATTATAAATTCGTCTACTTCGTTTGGAACCAAATCATATACTGAATTTGAAAGTCCCGTATGCTTTACTTCATTTCTAAATTTTATAAATAAAAAGATTCGATTAACAGGTACTCTTAAGGAATTTGTTAATAAACTATTTTTAAAAAGTTTTAATACCACTTTATGGGAAATAAAAAAGAATTGTTCAAAAATCAATTACTTTTTTCTTTTCCTATAGAAAGTTTGTAAACGTATTTCTTGTATGAATTCCCTTGGGGTGTTAACAAAATCTATGAATAAATACATGAAGGATGAATATTTCCAAATTTGGAAAAAAATGTATTTTCAAATTGTTAGCATTTATTACTACCTATTTCTTAAAATAGAAAGTGAATTACTATAAGTGCTTGTGGGGTGTGAGAGGTAAGGGTCGAAGTTCATGTCTCCAGGAAGGAGTTTTACATACATATATATATATATATACTTAGATTAAGTTAGAGTAAAATTTCTATCTTGAAAGAAAAATAAAAATAAAAAAGTCCTCTTTTTGGGGGGGGTAGTTGGGTTACTCTTGTATCAAAATTTTCTTTCTAGAAAAATCCAACCATCTATAAAAATCATATACCGCAGTTGCCTTTCATTTTAGATATGATATAAATTCGTCTATTTCAATTGGAACCAAATCATATTCCGAATTTGAAGTCAATCCTATGATTAAGATTATATGATTATAATTCAAATTTAATTCAATGCATTAAAATGAATTGAACTGGATTTCAAATAAAATGATTTGAGTTGATATACATGTTATTTGTTTACAATATAATGGAAACAATAGGAAGTGGCATGTACTAAACAAATGAATTAGGCTATAAGGACATATTCGGTTAGCAATATTTTCAACAATTGAGAAATTAAATTTTTGTCTATTTGAATTCCTGAAAAAGAAAAAAAGTATATATATATATATATATATATATATATATATATATATATATATATATATATATATATATATATATATAAACCAATGTTATGAATACCGTTTCGGACCCCGTTTCGGTTTGTCTATTGAAACGGAATATTTCTGTACCGGCCTATTTCGGCGTACCGTTTCAGGGTGTTTCGAAGTTATGTTATTTTATAAATATATATATATATATATATATATATTATTAATAAATAAAACCTACATAAATTATTAAGGGTTTTAAAGAAGTTATAAGTACATATTTCAACTAATATGTAATCTTTAAGCCCTAATAATAATAATAATAAGTATCAGTTCAATCATTTATAAAATATAATAAGAGTAATAATATGAAAAAAAAAAAAAAAAAAAAAAACTTAAAACTTGATGTTAATATTAGTAGTTGGAACAGTGAAAGAGGGTTAAGGCTGGAACATTCATTTTTATTGTTAGTCACGTGGGGCTCACAAAAGCAAAACAAAGAAAAAATTCAAATTGTAAAACACAAGTGACAAAAGAGAAGAGTGTGGGCTGGCAAAAACAAAATAAATAAAAAATTTAAAACAAAGGACATAGCATTTAAGGAAGAGTAAGGAGGTTGACAAATAGTCACATACATTACCTGTACAGCACACAAATAAAAAAGAAAAGGCAGACTGGCAGCAAGACCCACCAGAAGAAAAAATCAAAAAGAGAAGAAGAGAAGAAGAAAGGTCCGAAACCCACCAGAAGAAGAAGAAAAAAGAAGAAGAAGAAGAAGGGTCTGAAACCCAGAAGAAGAAGAAGAAAAAAAAGAAAACAAGAAGAAGAAGGGTCCGTAACCAAGAAGAAGAAGAAAAAGAAGGTAGGATTTTTTTTTTTTTTTTTTTTCCAAGCCAAAATCTGGTACCGGCCGAAATTTGCCGGAATGGCTGGAACACCCCGAAATTGGCCGAAATTTGACCCGAGGTGGAACAGGGGGTTATTATGGTACTGGTTTGCATACCAGTACGAAATATTCTAGCCGTTCCGGCTGGAACGGAACGGAATCAATAACAATGATATAAATACAAATGTCATCAATAATCAGAAAAATACTATATTTCACAAAAGTATAAAACTCACAATCTTAAACTTAATTAGTAGATGGTTCATTATGAAAAAGTAAACAAGACCTACTATTAATTTATTTTACATATTTCTAACACAAATCATTTAAATATTTCAAAGCTATCATTTTGTTATCATACATAAATAATACTTCTCTTTGACCTTTTTTTTTTTTTTTAAAATAAATACAATTTTATAGATGTCAAACCAAAAATTACGTAAGCACGACATCATGTTAGACCAAATATCTTATACAATATAATTTCCAATTAGCTCAACTGCTAAATCTCTTGTCATCAAATAGAAGATCTAGAAGTCCCACCCTATCTACACCATTAATAACCGATTACTGCCTTGGCTTGATATTAAAAAAAAAAAAAAAAAAAAAATCATTATGGTATACATGATAAAGGTAAAAATTTTATTTCATATATATATATATATATATATATATATATATATATATATAATAAAATTTTTGTTATGTATTGATTATTTTTTGTATGTAATATATATATATATATATATATATATATATATATTTTTTAAATGAGTTCTATGTGTTGGAGAGAACGCTTCATAATCTTATATATATGATTTTCCAGTCAGTTCTAAGAATTCACTAATTCTTTGGTTTTAAAGAAGCCTTTGAAACTAACAAGCAATATTACACCAGGTGTAATTTGAACTCAATCTATATATATATATATATATATATATATATATATATATATGAATTGGGTACAAATTACACCTAGTGTAACACTGCTTGTTATACCACCCAATAACTTGTTATAAAATTTATATTTTGAAAATTTCACTGTTGAATTATAAGTTCTATATGTTCTTAACAATCATGCCAATTTTCATGTCAATTAGATGTTATTTACCATTTGATCCATAAACTCATCTTTTGTGTATTATTTTAAACTACAAAAACTTGAATTTAAAAAAATTGATTGATGACATGGTTATTAATCTTTGATCATTTTGAAATTTTGCAAACATGGAGAATATATAAAGATAATGTAATCTAACTGTAAATTTGTCAAAATTTGCATCAAATTAAAAAATATTGAGTGGTGTAACATTGCTTAGAGTTACAGCAAGCAGGGACGGACCCATGTGGGGGCCCAAGGGGGCCCGGGCCCCCCCTGGGTTTAATTATTTATTTATTTATAATATTTTTCATTTTTGTAGTTAGGCCCTCTTTCTCCACAATAAGCCTAACTAGCCTCACCCAAATAGCAACTATCCAACCAAAAAACTTAACAAAAATAATAAAAATATTCACAATGGTAATTATATTTTAGCCAAAAAAAAAAAAAACTATTTTACCACAAAAAACCAAAAAATCATGTGTTATTGAAGAAGCTAAAGTTAATTTTTTTACAACTACAGTAAACTGATATAAATACCAGTTAATTGTAGCAAATTGTTAAAAATAAAATACAATATTTTATTAAGATTATATCTCTTCCTTCAATTAACTAACTCAAATTCTCTCACTTCCTTTATTATTTGAATGAATTGTTTATATTATTTTAAATGAAATTAAAAAAAAAAAATAGAACATTTGATATTGAATGTATTGTAAAGTGAGGTGGTAAAATAGATAAAGTAACTTTTTGAGGTGCTAAAAGCTAAAATTTTTAGCACCACTGAGGCGAATGCACTAACTTCAACACAAAAAAAAAAAAAAAAAAAAAAAAAAAAAAAAAAAATCCTAACAAGCCTAGTATTAAAAAAAGACATTATTTTGTTTTCTCTTTTTGTCTTTGTTGGTAAATGATTACATCTTATTGGAGGTTTTTTTTTTTTTTTTTTACCTCTACTAGCTTAAAATCCTGGGTCCGTCCCTGACACCAGGTGTAACTTGAATATATATATATATATATATATATATATATATATATATATATATATATATATATATATATATATAAAGATGGGGCCAATATATATAAGTCTCTTTGTAAAATAAGTACAACTAACTTTTTTTTTTTTTTTTTTGAACAAAGACGATAGAGTACAATTAACTTTTATTTCTATATAAATACATTCAAGAATATCTAAATTTGATACTATTATATACTGTTAAAAAAATATATTAATACTACGAATACTTTTTTTTTGTTTTTGTTTTTACATAAGAAACAATCTATTATTTGACTTCCTCCCCCTCCCCCACTTCCTTAAAAAAATAAAAATAAAAATAAAACAGAAAAAGAAAGGAAAAGAAAAATATATATATATATATATATATATATATATATATATATATATATATATATATAGTGGAGAGTGAGTCACAGGTTCAATCCCCTATATTAGTATTACGGTATTACCAAACAAAAAGAAGAAAGAAAAATATATATATATATTTTTTTTTTTGGGTAGAAAGAAGGATGAAAAATATGTTTCTTATCAATCAATGCTTAAAGTTAAATATTGGTCCATGTTTCTAAACTTAACCTGCGTGTTTATTGAAGAAATTGCTAAAGTAAGCCGATGATAGTTCCACAACGATCTTTATTTGCTGTAATGGAATTAGAGTACCTTTCTAAATGTTTGCTTTCTTTTCTTGTGTCATTTTGTGATGGCATATTAGCGGCTCTTTATGAATTCACATGGAGATTTTTTCCTTCTTTAGATATAACGTTTTCTCATGAGCTCTATGGATTATGCTAACATCTTTTTTTATTTTTATTTATTTTTTTTACAAGATAAAAATTCAACTCTAACATAATTTATGTGCATATATGTGTAAAACTTCTCCTGAGTTCTTAGTTTGATGCATAAATAAAGCCCATATGAACACATAAAATGGGGCCTTCACATCAACGAATAACCACTCCTCTCTGCATTTTAGGCCATCAAACAATTTTTGCATATTTGGCAAGGTGTACTTATACGATGGCTAGTTGGTAATTTGATATATACATTTGAATACAATGTTTAATAAGGAAGATGTGTAAAATATAGTTAAATACCCATAAAGTTTGTGCTAATGTTTTAAATGAGAGATTTTTATTTAGATATATATTATAGTGTGAAACTTTTTATTATGGTTAGTGGCTGCCACCTGCTCGTCAGCGATTACCGTTACCAAGAATGGCATAGTCTCAAAGCTTTGTCGTGCCAATGCCATACACCCTCTCAGCTGTTATCCACACAAGCATATGATGTGTAAGTGTGAATACAGGCCAAGAACTATAAAACCCAAGGAGTTGTTGGCCCTTCATGAATGTCACAAGGTACCGATGCCCTATAGCCTTGTTTATAAAAACTATATGGTAATGTTATGTAGGTCCAAGATTTCGAAACTGACCAACTTGATCTCTAAATCTAATTTGAACCTTAAATTGTTACTCAATTTTCTCTTATTTTTATAGTAATTAAGAATCAAGTTGGCTAGTTTTGAAAATTTTTAGACTAGACTTACATTAGCCCAGATTTTAGAGATATTAACTGTATTTTGTCCTAAGGAAATTAATATTTGGAAATTTGTATATTATTGACGAATATTATTGTTAATTGAAGTTAAGGATGACAATTTACTACTTTTTAATTTTATCCTTTCCTTAGAGGGTGAAGTTGCTTTATTTGGAAAGACGCTCATTGCTAATAGTGAAAGGTTTGGGAGTAGGTAATCCCTTCTTGGAACTTGGAAGTATTACATCATTCTATAAAACACAATTGATCCTTATATGATATTACAAGAGGAATGATGAGAAAAATAAAACAATTTGATTTTGACATTCTATTCAAACAGAAACGTTGGTTGAAACAGGAATGATGGTTAACTTGGACCGCAAAAAAATATTATCGGTTAACTTGGACCCACTGTCGGGTACCACGTCAATTAAAGCCTTTTACCTCTCTGAAATTGGAACTTTTAAAAAATTGCTAACTTGGAAAATAATATAAGGGTATATTTGAATATCACTTATTTGTTGAAAATTGAAAACTTATCACTAAAAATATTGTAGCAAAATAATTTTTAAAAGTGTGAATAATGTCGTGAGACCCAAAAATGCATTGGTATGCGCATTTTTGTGTTTTTGACTGAGTTGTGAACAGTGCCGTGGGACCCAACCAAAAATGCAAATGCTAAATTGCACACTGGAAATGTGCAATCCAAACGCACACTAAGGGGGCGTTTGGATACTGCTTATTTTGCTGAAAACTGAAAAATGAAATCTGAAAACATTGTAGTAAAATAATTTTAAAATGTGAGAATAGTGCCGTGGGACTCATTTTTAATTAAAGTTTTGGTGGAAAAAGATATTTGTGGGTCCCATGAACAATACACGGGACCCATTGACAGTTTCATTCTAGTGAAATGTGTGGATGTTCAAAGAGTAGTGGGTCCCGTGCACAATGCACAGGACCCAATGGCAGGTCTGTGTCCCACGTGAGTGCGTTTCTAATAAAATTAAAAAAAATATAAAAAATATAAAAAAATAACTGAAACGTGAAATGCAAAATGCACGGATTTTTTTTTTTTTTTTAAATAACTATAAAATCCAAACTATTTTATTAGTTAACCAAGGTTTGAAACTATTTGGTAACTAACAAATCGAGTCCATAAGAGTCGATTTTGGTGTATAAATCGAGTATATTGCACTCGATTTCCCATTGCACCAGCAGCTGAGCTGGACAAACTGTCCACGTAGGCCTGGAAATCGAGCTTAAAGGACTCGCTTTACCTTCATGGAAATCGAGCTCAAAGGACTCGCTTTACCTTTATGGAAATTGAGCCCAAAGCACTCGATTTCAGTTCAGCCCTCACTCAAACTTACATGGATTTTTTTTCTTGTTCTTCCTTTCCTTTTTTTCTCTAAATGCCGTCCCACTCTCCACTTCCAAGCCCCAAAAACCCATGAACAAATCAAATCCAAAACAAATCAAACCCACTCTCCATATTTTTATCTACGCATCGCCTGAAGCTTTCGTTGCCTGGGTTTGGTCAGATTAGCGCCTGGGTTGCTGGGTTTTTGCATCGTTGCGGCGGCGAGACACGTTCGATCTCTACGTTTTGCATCGCCTGAAGCTTTCGTCGCTTGGGTTTGGTTAGATCAGCACCTAGGTTGCTGGGTTTTTGCATCGTTGCGGCGGCAAGACACGTTTGATCTCTGCGTTTTGCATCGCCTGAAGCTTTCGCTGCCTGGGTTTGGTCAGATCGGCGCCTGGGTTGCTGGGTTTTTGCATTGTTGCGGCGATGAGACATGTCCCATCTCTGCGTTTTGCATCGCCTGAAGCTTTCGCCGCCTGGGTTTGGTCAGATCAGCGCCTGGGTTGCTGGGTTTTTGCATCGTCGCGGCGGCGAGACACGTCCGATCTCTGCGTTTTGCATCGCCTGAAGCTTTCGCCGTCTGGGTTTGGTCAAAATCGGTGCCTGGGTTGCTGGGTTTTGCATCGTTGCTTCTTTCTTCTTCGTTGTTCATCTCTGCGTTTTGAACTCTCTGGGTTGCTGGGTTTTGTATCTCTCCATCTCTGCATTACTAAATCGAGTCCATTGGGCTCGGTTTCCATGAACGAAAACCGAGTCCAGTAGACTCGATTTCTATGCTTAGAAACCGAGTCCAATGAACTCGGTTTCTATGCTTAGAAACTGAGTCCAATGGACTCGATTTCTGGCCTACATGGACGATTTGGCCACCTCAGCTACTGGCAAAATAATAAAATAACAACCCAGAAATCGAGTCCTCTAGACTCGAATTGTTAGAAACCAAATTAGTTTGAAACGTTTCCTAACTAATGATATTGTTTGGGTTTTGTAGTTATTTTCTAAAAAATCCCCAAAACGCACCAAAATTCATCCGTATCCCAACGCCTTCTAATTCTTATTAGAAATGACTTTCTAATCTGATGTTATAGTTTTCCCGAAAGCCTTTGATAATTCTAAGATACCAAATTAGTCTAATCTATAACCTTTCTAATCTATAGTAGCCCTTGCAAACCTCCGTGATTTACCGAAAAGAGAGGAATTCTTAAACTAAACTGTATCTATATAGTGACGCTTTTTATTACCATCACAATAGGACTATTGTGACCCTCTATTTGTGGCAATTTGAACCGCGGCAATAGAAACCACCGCTAAGGCCATATATGCCTTTAATGGCGCTTTTAGAGTTTTTAGTGGCAGTTTTGAAATGCCGCAATAGATTTTTTTTTTTTTTTTTGGTCGTGAGTTTTTTAATTATGACTAGCCTTTCCCTCCCCTCGGCTTTCTTTTGTGTAACATATATTTCAAATTTTAATTTTTACCAGTCGGCAGGCTCTTGTAATATGCTATAATAATATAATTCATTCTTTAAATTTGCAGATTTTAATGATCTTGAGAAGACATAAAATTAATAAGTCAAAGAGGTATATTAACACTCAAATTTTCCCTTATGGGTAAAAACACCCCCCCCCCCCCCCCCCCCGGGGAGAACGTAGCATATATGCCTTTAATGGCGCTTTTAGAGTTTTCAGTGGCAGTTTTGAAGTGCCGCAATAGATTTATTTATTTATTTGTTTTTTGGTAGTGAGTTTTTTAATTATGACTAGCCTTTCCCTCCCGGGCCTCCCCTCAGCTTTCTTTTGTGTAACATATATTTCAAATTTTATTTTTTACCAGTCGGCAGGCTCTTGTAATATGCTATAATAATATAATTCATTCTTTAAATTTGCAGATTTTAATGATCTTGAGAAGACATAAAATTACTAAGTCAAAGAGGTATATTAACACTCAAATTTTCCCTTATGGGTAAAAACACCCCCCCGGGAACGTAGCGATGCATTTTTTTTTTTTTTTTCCTTCTTTACTGATTGCATATAAGCATCATCCATTTATAGTTATAGTGTGCCTCTTTCTTTGCAAATGCAACAACTTCTTTAGGTATTTTCTGTCTCTTTATCTATGCAAATTCATCTTTACATTTACTCTTTCTATCTCAGTAACTCTTTATGTGCATTTTTTGGCTGTGTTTTGTTATGTTTCTAAGATAGGTCATACTTTTCTAACTTGTGGATTATGTTTTCCAAGATTTTCTTCTACACAACTGAACTTTTTAATTTTCAAAGTTATTACTGTATTTTGGTGCATTTCAAATTTCACATTTTTTAAGGAGATTATCATGATAATTAAAACCTATCATAAAATTATAAAATTATATTAAATTTAAAATAAAATCAAAGGCATAAGAGATAGACGTAATAATCAATTACTTAAATGCTTGGTATGAACATTCAAATACATAGCCAAGTAGATTGTATTTTGATATAAACTCAAATTCCTACTTTCAAAACCAATTAATATTAACCCAGTGTAAAAAATTAAACCAAAGCCATAACATGGAGATAGACTAATTGCGTTTGGGATTTATGAAACATAGCACCAAAACACGTCAACCCAAAAGACAGTGCCAAAAACACAACAACTCATCAATTCAAAGCAATGCTGCAAAAAAGAATATTAAAAAAAAAAAAAAACCATCAAAAGAAAGAAGAAAATTGAAGAGAGAGAGAGAGATCACTTTTTTTTTTTTTTTTTGGTGCACAAAACATGTACTAAAGGGTAGAGAGAAGTGCACAAGGAATAATAACAAATTTATTGAAAAGAAGATGTAGAAAATAAGAGTTGAGATTTGGTTGGAGGAAAACTGATAATAAGGTAGTGAATAATGGGGAGAAGAAAAGCCAAAAAAAAAGGGAGAAAAATGGTTGGAGAAAGAGTAGTGGTATGGTAGGGAATAATGGGAAGAAGCAGAGCCAAAACAAGAAGGGGAATGGTAAAAGGAAAATGAACAGTAAAGTGTTGAATAATGAGGAGAAGAGAGACCAAAAAAAGAAAAGTGAGGGGATTGATAGGAAACAGGTTCCTAACGTGGCACAATTAGTAAGATTAATTTCTAAAACTTCAATATTATATATTGTATAGAAACTATAGATTTTAATCTTATATGTCATATTCCAATGCTTATTTGTTCACCCACATCATACCATACAACCAAATGTATTTATCATATGTTGCATATTTGAATTTAAATGAGAAATTGTTAATCAATGTTGATGTTAATGATAATGGTGATAATGACAAGAAGCAAGATTTTTTATTTTTTATTTTACATAAAAAAAGTTGTGTTACAGTTTTAGCACTCCTTACCTATGACACACCCCAAAAAACTCATGTACCAATAATGCAGTGAATTGAACTTGTTATATGACTAAATGTATATTTATCATATGTTGTATATTTGAATTCAAATTTTTTTTTTTTTAAATGTTGATCAATCTTGATAATAATGATGATGACGACAACGATGATGACAAACAAGAATTTATGCATCATGAGAAAGTTGACGGGAAAGAGGAAGAGGAGTACACACTGGACGAAGAAAACTATAATTAAATATTTAGCAAAAATACGAAGTAGGCTATAAATATACAGAGTGATGAGCAATTGAGTATATTACAAGGAAATAATATTCTATAAGAATCTAAAATGCAACAATTCATACTGATCAATTACCGTCCATCCTAATCATCTTAGGGCTAAGCCTATCTTCATATCATAACAAATTGTAAAACATACATATCCACGTGTTTGACAATATGATTTTTAACACTGTAATAAGGTTGAAAATTAAGAGTAGCTAATAATGCTCTTCCAACCAATCAAAGATTGATGTAATCTTGGTGAATCAAAAGCCACCCATTTTAATTTCAAATTAGAAAGGATTAGAGGTGCATTTTGACTTTGCCAAGTGCAACTTTTTTTTCCTTTTGATGCCAATGGGTCCCATTATGAGCTATCATTCAGCCCCTCTTCCCAACCCATTTCTCACTCAAACATAATCTATCACTATCAATGAAGTTTTTCAGAAACCGCTGATATACCCATCTACCTTGACGATGCTTAAAACATGTTTCCTTCCACTTCGCTATTGGATCCCCTTCACATTTTCAATTAATTTCATGAGGCCTAATTCACAATTTCATCGAGATAATCTCTTTTTTAATTTACGTGCAAAAATGTATAAAGCATCTATAATCTTTCGGCCTTGTGATAAAAAAGTTTGGCGGACAAAGCACTTTTAAAAAAAAAAAAAATATATATATATATATATATATATAATAGAATTTCAGCCTGTAATGTTTGCTTTATGATGATTGTGTTTTATTATCAAATTAAGAGATCAATATATATATATATATATATTTGGATGAGAACTAAGAGATGAATTAATTTTGGTGTAAGGAGAGTTTGAATCCGAAATATCTTATTTTATAGTAACATTCTGTTTGTTTTGGCAATAATGTTTTTTAGAAAATAAGTCATTTTTCAAAAAATATTTTTTATAAAATTATCTCATTTTCCTATGTTTAGTAGTAACCTTAAATGAGTTGAAAAACAATATTTTAACATTCCTTATTTAGCATACTGTGAGATAGAGTTGTTTTCTAAAATAATTAGTGGAAAACAATTTCTAATGTAAGTCATACTTTTTATGTTGACTAAAGATAGTTTTCATTTGACTCATTTTTTTAATATTATTAAATACTGGAAAATACAAAAAACTATCTTTGCACAATGTTTTCCATCGAAACACACGGAGTGTAAGAGATTTTATAAGTTGGGCTAACTAAAACCCACTTTCTTGTATCTATTAGGTGAATAAATAAAATTTCATTCCTTAATTTTAGAGAAAATAATAATTTGTCACTTTAACTGGAACTATCTTTTAAACCCAAGTATTTGAAATCTAATTCTTAATTGGCTTATCTGCACGTGGTTGACTTGGCTTTTTTCTTGGTTTAAATGGCTTTAGCGTTTTGCTAATAAATAAATAAAAGGAAAATAAAAAGCTTTTTTTTATTTATTTTATAGCTTATTTTAATAGGTAGGTATAGTTTCATAAAGTCTTTTTTTTTTTTTTGGGTCCTAAATAGTAAATACAACTATATTTTTGCTTAACTTATTTTTTAAATAAAATGATTTAACCCTAAAACAATTGCCATAAATGAATAATTACATAATCAAAACCATAGATATATATGTCCTTTAGTTTTAAAATAAACTGTGAAATTTTATTTGCATCAGTTCAAACCTATAATTTTGAAATTGCAGAAATTTTAATCTTTTAGAAAAAAAAAAATTAATGGAAATCCACGAAAGGCTTTAAACGCCCTAATTTGGAAACAAAAAAAAAAAAAAAACCGTCAATGTATAAAAAAGACTGATGTAACAACTTAAGAAATCCTAACAGATAAGCAAAATTTAATAAAAATGCCACCATTTTATGAGTTCATTTCAACACTAGATACTGCTTAAATTCCCCCAAAAAAGAGATATCAAGTGACATATATGTCTTTTAGTATCGAAATAAATTTTAGGTATAATTTATATTAATTTTTATTACTTTAGTTCGTAATAATTTGTTGAAAATGAAAATTGAAACACTTAAAAAGTTTAAAGTTTTAATTGAACAATCAAGATTAAACTAGGAGATCATTTGCCATATGTTTTATGAATGATGAAAATTCTGTAACGAACATTTTTTATTTAAAATTTATCTTTTTGCTAATTGATAAATTGAACAAAACATAGATGGTGGATGATTGTAAATTAATCTCAAATTAGTGTGTTAATTTATCGATTATTATAATTTATCCATGATGTAATGTGAAATTATCAGTAGTCAAAATTTTTTGGAGAAGAATCGGTGGTCAATTTAGCTGAATGTACTAAGGATAATATACAGCTTTCAATAAATTAACCAGTATTTTTTTTTTTCTGAGGAAAAATTAACTAGTAATTTGAATGTAAAAAAAAAAAAAAAAACTAGTAATTTAATATGGGTTTTCACAAGTTCATTTTTCTATTTTATTATTTTTAGTTTTTTTTTAAATGACTCTTTATCATCAGACCAATTAATTTATCTATTTTTTGTGTAAGTGGAGATTAAACCCAGATCCTTTATTAAACTATCAGAGATTTTACCAAGAAAAATTATCTAATTAATAGTACATAATTATGCAAGAAAATAAAATAATAGTAATAAAAAAAAATCTAATCCACAGTTAATTTATACAATTACGACGGTTTGAGTCTGAAACCACTATGTTCGAAAGAAGAAAAAATCAAATCAATTAAAAGACGATCGGTTTCAACATCTAAATAATAAATAAGGGTAATTGTTAAAAAGAAAAAAAAGTGGGTTGACTGAATTTAATAAACACATTTGCACTCCAACGTTATTGAATATATTCATTGCAACCGCACCAAAAAAAACAACAACAAAAAAAAACATTGATTTCCCTAAAAATTAGGTAGCCAAAGGGTCATTTGCCAAATTCCCATCAATCCAGAAACAACAGAATATGAAGTCAGGAATAGCTACCCAGAGGAAAGGAAAAAAAAAAGAAAAAAAAAAATCCCCCCTATCCAAATTCCAAGCCACATTAAAGTGTAGCCGACAATTTCTATCAAAGTGAAAAGAAAAGGAAATGTATTTACATTGGTCAACAATTTCTCCCTAAGACAAGTCAGTACCTAACTTTCTTCTTTATGTCTTTTTCTCAAAACAAGAAACTGTTACTCCTACTCTCATTGGAGGGCCTAACAGTTGCAGCAGGAGGTACTTGTGAGGAAGATGGAACACCAACACCTTCAATCACAAACCCATCAGAGACTACCGATCCCATGTTACTACTGGGTCTTGAGCTTCCAAGTCTTTGAAGAAGAGCGTGATCTTGACCATGATGTGTACTATGACTACTATTGTTTCCTAGAGAAAACATGTATTGCTGCTGGCCTTGCTGATGATGATGATGATGAGGGTATAGTAACTGTTGTTGAGGCTGTAAATGAAATCCATGACCTGTAGGAGGTAACATCATTGCTGGATGATGATGAGCTTGACGGTTGGTTCCTAATGCAAAACCAAAGTTTGGTGGTGCACCATGGTGAGCTCCTGAGGCAAAGGGTGCACTAGGACCGCCAGTGAATTGTTGCACCATGGCTCTGAAATTTGTAGTGTCTGTGTTGAGTAAAGTTGTTGGGGTTCGTCTAGAAGCCCTGGATCTCCTACGTATTGGCTTGGATACACGGCCTTCTGGGCTCAAGTGACCAGTGTTTGCGCTAGAATTGCCGGACCCAATTGGACTATTGGAAGTGACAGTGGTGGTTACAATTGTGGAATCAGACATCTGAGAAGTAGAGAGGTTTTGTTGTTGATAGAATTGGAGCCAGTTTTCAGGGCCAGACATGGTTTCACTCATGGCCCCCAGATGAAGAAAAATGAGGCAACTTCTTTAGGACTTGAACCAAACTCTTCCTTTTGTAAGAAGGAAGGAAGAGAGCGTGGGGTGCTTTGCTATTTATGGAGGCTTCAAACGTGGTCAAAAGTATGACTTTGATTAAAGAGATCATGACCGTTAATTTGGAAACAATGGTAGATTCCAAGTGATGGCACGTGAGAAAAGCACGTGGAGGTGTGGCGGAGAAATGTTTGGCATGAGCGAGCTAGCATGATGTGGAGGATGGAAAGTCTTAGTGGCAAAATTGGATTTTTTGTTTATTTAAGGATGGAATTGGAAAAAAGATATTGATGCGAATAATATATATATATTTGGTTCCACGAAGCACCATAAGTCACAAGCTTTGTAGATTTTAGATTATAGATATATCACCATGACTTCATCACCCCGGTGGCCACGTAGGCATTGGGGCTCGTGGTGGTAGGTAGACTTTGATGACTTTTATTTGAGGATTCTTCCTAGAACAAGAGGCTTGGGCATGACAAAATAGCATCATTTTCTTTTTCTTTTTTTTCCTTTGGGTAGATAGGAAGCAACCTAGTATCTTCTTCCAAGCCTTTTATTGCTTCATGGGTCATTCTCATTATTATTTTATTTATTTATTAAATTTTTTTTTTTAATCTCATTTCTTTGGCTAGATAGATGAAGTCAAGTATGAAAAGTATATTTTCTGCAATTCAAAATAAAGTACAGAAGAGAGGGATTAGGTGATACAAGGAAGAAAAGGGATTAAGAGTAGGATAGATGTTATCTCGTTTGGAGAAAAATCCAACTTAATTTGTGGTAGTTGAAATGATTATGTGCGTATACTTTTAGTTGCGTGATTTTTTTAAAACAAGTTATGTGATTTATTTTAATAATACGTATGTATGATTATTTCGATCCTCAAATAGTGAGTTGGAGAATATTCCTTATTTTCTAAAGTAATTTGAAGGTAAATATTTTTTTAAGATTAACTACTTTGTCATTCATACTATTCAAATGACACTTTTAGTATTTAGTATTTAGTATTAAGTTTAAAGTCTAAAGTCAACTAATTCTTATATATCTCTTCTATATGTCAATTTTCGTTTAAAAAATATAAGGAAAATATTTTATATTATATCAATCAATTTAAGGCTCAAATGTTATGAAAGAAAAAAAAAATTAAAAAAAGGGCAAAAAAGAACCAAAAGTTAAGTTCAAATCATAATGTTACCTATCTTAATTATATATATATATATATATATATATATATTTTCTTTTCTTTTCTTGTGTAGTATCTCATTAGTGATTATAAAAATGCGTAATGGAATTTGAAATAATTATATAATAATTATTTTCAAGTTAACTTCTAAAAGTTTGGACGCACAAATGGTTTCTATATGGTATAAAATTGTTATAATTTAATAATTTTATGAGTTAATAAAAAACCGATATAAGCTATACTTGAGGTTTATCTAATTATATGAGAATTATAAGTGGAGTTTTTACTATGAAAAAATTACAACGTAGCTTACATAGCAAATAAATTCAATAATGGATATGCTTGCTATCTTTTATGGGTTCTCTAACATTTAAATAACAATTTTTTTGAAAGAGTTCAACCTATGGCGTCTACTCTTAATGATAACTCTTTATTATTAGACCAAGACACTAATCAATTTTTGTTGTAGGCGAGAATTGAATCTCAGATTTCTTATTCAACTATTATACATTTTACTAGTTGAGCTAACTGGATCCTACATTTAAATAACAATTAGTATTCATACAATTGACATTTTATGATATATATTGGTCAAAGTATTACATATATCATTTGTGTGTGTACTTGTCCATACTCTCTCTCTCTCTCTCTCTCTCTCTCTCTCTCTCTCTCTCTCTCTCTCTCTCTCTCTCTCTCTATATATATATATATATATATATATATGTTAATCATAAATTTTGCCTCAAACTTAAGGAGTCCCAAATATAGTGTTTATTAGGTAATTTTTTTGGGTATATAAGTGATTACAAAAAACTCCAATTATAACTTGACTAGTTGCTTTGGGGTATAAGTATAGATGTGGCTAACACTTTTTTCTAGCCATTACATTAGACATTTTTCATAAAAGAAAGCCAAAAAGTTATATAATTTTTAGAAATTTCTTTGGTATATTGTTAAACTTTTAAACCTCATGTCTTATCCCACATCAATATACATTAAGGGTTTGTTTGTTTGAAACCAAGTAGATAGAACATGGGAGAGAGAAAATATGAGAGAAAATGGGTAATGAGTGTGTTTGGTTAGGAGGAAAAAGGTTGGAGAAAATTTTTAGGGCTCGAAAGTCTTCCCTTTGGACCTACCAAAATTCAATCCTTCCAATTCGGAAAGAAAATTCAAACGAAATTACCTGGCCATGTTTTGGATGATATTACCCCAGCCTAATGTTTAGATGTTTTGAACTTTTCTGTCCTTTTCTTCTTTGCTTCTTTTGTCTTTTTCTATTTCTAAGTTCATTCGGTTTCTTTTTTCTTTTGTGCTGATCTTTTCTTTATTTTTCTTTTCTTTTTATTTTCTTGTATGCTTATCCTTAATTTTCTTAACAATTAGTTGGATTTTTTTATTTTTTTATTTTATTTTTTTATTTGTGATGAAAAAGTGTTGGGTTCTTGAACTTTTTTTTTTTTTTTTAGCGCGGAAGTACCATTCATACTACACAATTTTTTAATTAAAAAAATGTGTTATCTTTTATTTATTTAATATAAGGATATAATTATAAATTCATAATAACTTCATTTTTCTTCTCAATGAAGCAAATGAGTTTTTCATCTTTCTACTTTTTCATCATCCCAACCAAACAAATATGAGAGGAAACTAAATTTCTGCTATTTTCCCAATTTTCTATCCTCCCACTTTTCTACTTTTCCAACCAAACAAACCCTAAATAAATTTATAAAAAGCCAGTATTAGGATGTGTTTGAAATTCTCAAATAAAGTAAACCACTTGTTCCTTTAAAATAGATATTTCATCCTTCAACTCCTGTATCTCTATATTTTCTTCAGAAATTATTCATATCCGTACATAACTATAACGAGAAAAGATTGGTCCAAAACCCCGAACTCCAGACACGCCTTGAGACATGAATAAACATTATTGAATGTCCATTATATACTTGCACTTAAATTTACTTCCAAGCTACTTGATTGTGTACTTATTAATAGTCTGTTTGGATTGAGGGAGATGGAAGGGGAGTATAGTAGAGTAAAGTAGAATTGACCCAAAATTAGCATATTTTCAGCTAACACTACTTTACTTCTCTCCTCTCCACTCTCCCTCCCTTCCCCGTAAATTCAAACAGGCCATAATTCCTACAATTTGGTCCTAGAATATTAATTGACCAATTTCAAAAACATATTAGACATGAACACAAATAAGTATATAACTTTTTTTTAACCATACTATAATATAGCTTTCCTCGCTTTGGTGCAAGTGCTACCCCATCTTTTTTATATTACACTATGAACGTTCAATGCGTTTCATGAACACGAATATATGTCTAATAGTTACGTTCATGTGGCTTTGAGTTGGTCAACACCGTTCATCTAACCCACGAAATAGAAACAGGCTTTGGTCTAGTGTACTATTAGAATTTAGACACATATCTAATAATTGCCCTTGTAATAATAATATAATATTACTTGTGCCGACTATGATACGAGGCTAACCTAACTTTACAAACTATCCTAGCCGACTTTGCTTTAGAACACACACGTACACACACATATATAAAGCATCATGGTAGCCGCAATGATTTCAATTTTTTCTGCCAAAGGATTGTGTTAACTTCTCTAAAGCATAAAAGTTAGGAGAGAATTATAACCATAGCCTCCCAAACCAAGAAACTTGTGGTCTTGTTGTAGTTGTCTGACGCTATTTGCAACTCTTGTCATGTATATTTTTGTTTGAACATTTTTAGAAAAAGGGATGAGAAAAGTGATAGAAATTTTATTTAGGGGAGAAAAAAAATTGCAAAGAAAAAGGAATGACAGTAAAAGACTTAATAAGGAGAGAGAAAAAGAGATACAAGAAGTATTTAATGAGGAGAGAGATAATGAGGATGCTATTAATTAAGTTTTAATGATGTGATGAATAATAATGTTTTCATTTTAAGCGTTTAATCATTTGGAAATCTATGACTTAAAAAATGTATAATTCTCTTGGAGTTATGCAAAGCGTAATATATATATATATATATATATATATATATATATATATATATATATATATAGTGTTATTAAACCCAACCCAATCCAGTCGGTCGGAACAGTAACCAGGTAACCCAGCATATAGACCAGTCTGGGTCATCAATTGGATTAGATGTGCACAAGGCCTGGTCAAAACTGGTAAAACCCAGCGGGTTTTAAGCAAACCATGTGACCCAATGGGTTTTAATGACCCGACTGGGTTTGTGAATTGTGCAAAGTTACATAAATAGGTCCATCCCATTGACTTCTTTATTGTTTAATGTGTGATAATATGGTAATTTAAAATTTTAAATAAGGGAGAACCTAAAGAAATATAAAAAATGCACCATTCTATCACTTCTCTGCTAATTCACACTACTCTTCCCAACACTTTTCACAGTTTCAGTTCCCCAAACTTGCAACTGTGCATCAATTTTCTACTATGAACAAATCATTTTTTTTAGTTTCACATAGCTAATTAGCATATAGGTATGAGTATATTAGTACATATTATATAGTTTATTGTTTAAACCTTATTTTCTCTTCTTTTGTTTACGTTTTTTGTGTTTTATTTGTTTATTGCTTTAAGTTTAAGTTTTTAACATTTTTTTTCTCTTCTTTTATTAATGTAGTTTGAGATTTGCTTTTTTTTTTTTTTTTTTTTTTTTTTTTTTTTTTTTTTTTTTTTCTGGTGAATTTTATAGAATTTTTAATGCTATTACTTGTGAAACCTTGATTTTGAATTATAATAGCGAGTTTAATATAGGCATATTTATGTTATGATTTCTCAAACTTATATATATATATATATATATATATATATGATTTCTCAAACTTATATATATATATATATATATATATATATATATATATATATATATTAAAATCTTTTTATTTGACCCTGTGGTTCGACCGTCAACCCATTGGTTAAACTAGTGACCCAACTCATAGACCGAGTTAACCTTCAGTCCGCGTTTAATAACTATGTATATATATATATATATATATATATAGGTAAATGCTACTGTGAGAGACCTCGACGAAAAGTGTCCCTCAAAAAAGAGATTTGGGTACCTTTTAAGGCACCTCTCTTTTTGGGTAAGTGGTATGGAGTTGCCACTTTTTTTTTTTTATACAAAAAAATAAGAAAAACTAAATATATAGAAATACATGACTAAATTGTTCTCTTCATTGATTGAATAAATATTACATATCTTGAAAAACTTTAAAATTACATAGCTTTGGGGTCCTAGTTACAATCTACCAAAATACATGGCTTTTTGTCCTAGTTACATTCTAATCAAAACAAACAAAGACAAGGTTATATCTACTTAACCAAAAACCTAAACCCAGAGGCTAGGTTACGGAATAGAAAGTTGTTAGGGACCCATTTTGCCCAGACAGAGTCTGGTTTTCTAGACTCTTGTGACCAATGTATTATGTTATGCATGTCATGAATGATATGTTGAACATATGAATGAAAAATTAAATCACACAAATTTATTTATGAATGAAATCTCTTATTTTGTTTAAAAAAATTCAAATCGGTTTTGGTGATTAAGAAAATTGATTTTGGTTTGTCAAAATACCAAATCTGTTTTGTGGGATAAAAAAAAGTGGTTTTTGATGACAAAAATTCAGATCTGTTTTTATTACATAAAATAAAGTCTTTTAATTTGAAAAACATCAGATCTGTTTTTGAAGAACTAAAAAAAATGGTTTTTGATAACAGAAAAATCATATCTTTTTTATGATGAAATAAAAAGGGTTTTTTGACAATAGAAAAACCAGATCTATTTTTCATATATTTTAAAAGAATGAAAGAGATTTTTATTTTTTAAGAAGAGAGTTTCACTCATAATATAAATTTATGCAATCATGAATTAAAACAAATACAAACACAGTAATACATAATCTCTTTCTTTATTTCAAAAATTTGCATGTATTAAAAAATCAGATTTGTATCTTAAGAAAGATATAAATCAGTTTTGATTTGAGAAAAATTTAGATCTGCATCTCATAAAGGCGCAAATCCTTTTTTTTTTTTTTTTAAGAAAAACTCAGATCTACATCTAAGAAAGATGCAGATCTGTTTTGTTTGAAGAAAAATTCAAATCTGCATCTAAGAAAGATGCAAATCCGTTTTATTTGAAGAAAAATTCAGATCTGCATCTAAGAAAGATGCAGATCCGTTTTATTTGAAGAAGAATAGTTGACTACATGCAAATCTTTAAAATTAAGAAACGGATTATATCAACAATCAAGAAATCAAGAACATGATTCTCAAAAAAAAAAAGAAAAAAAAGAAATCAAGAACATGTTTTTATAAACCAGATTATGAATATTTGAAACAATTAAACATACATCATCATGATAAGAAAAGCATAAAAATAAAAGGGTTTAGAAAACAACCTCTTGCATGCACACTCTTCTACTTGAGAGGATGTTTTAGGGTTCAAAGAAACTTATTCAGTTATCCTTGAAACCTAAAAACCCTAGCTTCTACATAAAATCAGAGAGGAGATCAGAAAATATGAGCTATTTGGGAGCCAAAATGTGGGCCTCTCAGAGCGTAGAAAAAAGGTGCTGAATTATGAGATTCAGCCTCTATTTATAGAGGTCAGAAGACTCTAAAAAATAGGTACGGATGATTAGGGTTTGAATCCGGACGCATCCTTTTGCAAAAAGGTCGAAAAGGGTATGCCTTATTGTCACCCGAAGGCCATTGGGCCAAAGCCCATCACATGAAAATTTGGCCCTTTCAGAGTGCTGTTTGGCACTCCAAAAGTGCTGAATTGGCCCTATGGCTCCGAACACTCTTTCTTGTTCGGGTGCCGTTTGGACTCCTCTTCTAAGGTTTTTTGGCCGGTCCTTGTACCTAGACGCGTTTTCATCCTCTGTCTATGATTTTTCATCTCTTTTCAGGATAATTCAGGCTATATAAGAACAATTATCTTGAAGATAAATACCTTAAAATAAATCTTGATAAAGTTCAAATTATCCACAATTTTATTGTTATCCAACCATCCCTTTTATTCCCATGCATGCATCCCTATTTTAAACACTAATTATCAACCAATCATAGAATTATCTAATTAATTTTAATTGTTTAACCAATCAGAATTAATTTAAACTAATCGTGTGTGGTCGACCTTACTTAGACACAATGCATGTTGACCGTGCAAACTTGATCATTGCGATATCTTTCGATTCGATGGTCTGATTTGAAAACCGGAAACACTGTTGCGACCATTAGAATCTCAAGATCATTTTTATGATATGCAATGAATGAATTAATGCATGTAATGCAAAGACAAAATTATGCATGTAATGCAAGAGCAAATTGATGCATGTAATGCAATTATGATTTTTGGGGTACATGGATTGGTTATTCAAGTCATTCTTCTTGATTAAATTATGGGTGCAAAATTGAGTGTCTACAACTGCCAATAGATGTAAGCTTAAGGCCCAACCATATAAATCTCTGTATTTCATGTGTGATTGTATAATCTATTAAAATTTGTATAGACCCACTATCATGTAGTTACACACAACAAATAAGTATCAAAACTACCTCTATCTCAACAAATTGGTATCAAAGTAGTGGGTTCTTTTGTTTGGATTAAGGGATTATATTTAGTTTTTCTTTTTAGTTCTTTGTTCAATCAATTGATTGCAATAGTTATCAAATCTATTAGGTTGTGTAGTTATCAGTTTACTCGGATTTTTGGGGATAGAAACAACGTTTTTTCAACAACATTTGAGATTTAAAAATAATAATGGGAAGAATGATTTTATTTTTTGAAGTATAAAGACGTGTACTTTGGTAATGCAACGAGATTTGGGGAATGCTTTGAAGGGCAAGGATTCTTTGCTAGCAATGCTATCAGAAAAGAAAAAAGATCTTTCGGAATGGGTAAATAGTTTAATTTAGTTATGTCTAGCAGATGATGTTATGAGAGAGGTTGTAGAGGAGAATACATCTACAAGATTGTGGCTTAGGCTAAAAGGTTGGTACATGACCAAGGGTCTTACAAATTGTAGATAAGGGTATTTTTGGCGAGGAAATTGAGACCTTTAAACAAAAAGTCTATGAAGGCTGACGGTACCTATGGAACCGTCGACCTCATAGAAATCGACGGAGTCCTCAGACGATGGTAATGTGGATGGTGCAACCATCAAGCTAACGGGCGCAAACCAAAGGAGGATCCTTGAGTGACAAAGGACCCTAAACCGACGGAGAGGAAAGCCGACGGGTCCTACGTGGCCTTACTTGATCCACACGCATACTCATATATGGAAATAAAGACCCTATCGCACGATTTTCCCTTCCCAAAAGGGAGAGTATCCCTAAGATCTCAAGAAGCATTAACTCCACCCTCTCCCCATAAGGAAAAACCCCTTATTCTTGGGATCTAGGGCTCTCCCTCACCACTATATAAGTAGCAACTCTCCTCCATTCTTAGGTACGCAGAAAATCCCTAGCACTCTCACTATAGAGTTCTTAATGATTTTTCACTCACTGACTTGACCTTTTGAGGGTCTTTGGTTGGTACGACGTCGGTGCCTTCTATTTGGTTCTTGTGTTCTTGTTCTGCAGGTACCCATTAGAGTGATTTGGAGCCAACAACTCACTGACGATTTTCGTGTATCATCAGTTGGTGCCATCTATGAGAAACGAGTGATTAGCCATACCACCATTTTCGGGACAAAGAGTTGCATGGTCCAGACACATTCAATGGCTACCATTAACTAGGAAATAGGGAACCCCCAGCAGCGACAATCGACCAACTTACCCAGTGCAAACAGAAGTTGGAGCAACAGCTGAACCAAAGGAATGAGTGACGTCCCGAAGAACAGCGCAACGAGTGAGACAATGATGAGCAGAACGGTAGTCATCTGCTGACGAGAGACCGTCAGAAGAGACAAGACCGAGAAGAGAGCAATGTCCCCAGTAGGAGGGACAGGCTAGAGGACACTGACCGCCAGTCTAAAATGGAAATCAGTGCAATGTGCATGGCCTAAGACATGCAAATGATGAAGGAGAAGATGGATACAATGTTGAACACCATGAGGGGACGGGTATCCAACAATTTGGATGAGTTAGTCCAATGGACGAACTCGCCTTTCATAGTCTAGGTAACTTCCTTCCCCCTTCCTGCAAAATTTCGAATGCCACAGGTGGAAATGTACAACAGATCATAGGACCCACTCAACCATCTGGAGTCATTTAAAACCCTTATGCACCTACAAGGGGTTTTGAATGAGATTATGTGCAAGGCATTCCCCACTACACTCAAGGGGGCAACGCAGGTATGGTTTAGCAAATTGACCCCTAACACTATCTCCACTTTCAAGGAGTTAAGCTGACACTTCGTTACTCACTTTATTGAGGGGTAGAGATACAAGAGATCCTCAGCAAGTCTACTGAATATTAAGTAGCGGGAAGATAAGAGCCTAAGGTCATACATGACCCATTTCAACAGGGAGGCACTTCTGATTGACGAAGCCGACGACAAAGTTCTGGTCACCGCGTTCACCAATGGGCTATAGTTTGGAGAGTTCCTTTTCTCTATCTACAAGAACAACCCGAAGACAATGGCCGACATGCTGTTCAAGGCCTAGAACTACATGAACGCAGAAGATGAAATGATCGCCCAAGGGGGCAAACTGAATAAGAGAGAAAGGCAAGACGATCCCTGTCGAAAAAAGGGAGAAAGTAAGCCTGACCAAGCCACCGAAGGGACGATAGGAGATCAAGACGCCCGACTGGGAGGACGGTAAACTTCACCCATTTAAATACCCTGTTGGACCAAGTTCTCGTATAGATAAGGGATGACACGGCGTTGACTCAGTCGGACAAGTTAAAGGGCGATCCAAACAATTGGTCCAGAAACAAGTACTGTTACTTCCACCGAGACCATGGGCACAACACTTCCGAGTGTTATGACCTCAAACAGCAGATCAAAGCCTTCATTAAGCAAAGGAAGTTGCAAAGGTTCCTCAAAGGTAGAGAGAATCCGCTGAAGGACCTCGAACCCAACCATCGGGTCAAAGAGAGGCCGAGGGTACCGCTCAAAGAGATACGGGTGATCGTAGGAGGAAACATAATGGCTGTATCCTCTAAGAAAGCTAGGAAAACGTACCTACAAATGGTTTAGAGTGTGCAAATTTCTGGGCGACCACCTAAAATGACTAGGGTCGACAACCCAGCCATTAACTTCATAGAAGAGGACACTCGGCGGCTCCACCACCCTCATGACGATGCCCTGGTCATTAGCTTGTCGATCAAGGGTTTTAAACAGGTACTAGTGGATAACGGGAGCCCAACATACATCCTCTACTATCCAACATTCCAGCAGATGAGGATCGACAAGGATCGTCTCATGCCTTCAGAAACACCGTTGGTTGGGTTTGGCAGCACCAAGGTATTCCCTGTCAGGACTATTACCTTACCCGTAACCATTGGGACGTACCCTCAGTAGCTCACTACGGAAGTTAACTTCCTGGTTGTTGATTGCTCCTCTACCTACAATGCCATCATTGGTCGACCTACGCTTAACGCATGGAAAGTAGCCACGTCCACATATCACTTGCTAGTGAAGTTCCCGACAGAGTATAGGATAGGAGAGACACAAGGGGACTAAATGGTCACCCATGAATGCTACATTGCCATGCTGGAAATGGACGGTCATTTGCAGGCATTAAGCATCAAAGAATGACGGGTTGTAGTAGAACCAATGGAAGACCTAGAAGAGATCTTCCTAGATGATAGCGTCCCAGGCCGAATCACTCGTATCAACACGTAGGCTGAGCCTTCAATCCGTAAAGAGCTCGCCCTCTTCCTGAAGAACAATCGAGACGTCTTCGCTTGGAGCCATAATGACATGCTAGGGATTAGTCCAAGTATCATGGTCCACAAGCTCAATGTATGCCCATTCTTCCCTCCTATCCAACAAAAGAAGAAAGTCTTTGCCCAGGAAAGAGACAAGGCCATAGCCGAAGAGGTGTGCAAGCTATTAGAGGCAGATTTTGAAGTGGACCAGAAGAAGACCTCATTTGTCACGAGCCAAGGGTTCTTTTGTTACAAGGTCATGCCATTCGGGCTGAAGAACGCAGGGGCAACATATCAAAGGCTTGTGAACAAAATGTTCGCCTAGCAGATCGGGTAGAATGTCAAAGTATACATAAATGATATGCTTGTAAAAAGCACAAAGGAGAGTAGCCATCTAGATGACCTTCGGGAAGCATTTGAAACCCTTCACCTCTATGACATGAAGGTTAACCCCAGCAAATGCGCGTTCGAGGTATCGTCGGGAAAATTTCTAGGCTTTATGGTGTCACAACGAGGTGTGGAAGCCAACCCTGAAAAAATTCAGGCCATATTGGAGATGACGCCTCCAAAGAACGTTAAGGAGGTACAAAGCTTAAACGGTAGAGTGACGGCTCTTAACAGGTTCGTCTCCAGGGTGACGGACAAGTGTTTACCATTCTTCAAGACGCTAAAGAGGACCTTTAAATGGACCGACAAGTGCAAAAGGGCCTTTGAGGAGCTGAAGGCATACCTTGCATCCTCACCACTACTTAGTCCTTCCAAACCTGGTGAAGAGCTCTCCCTCTACTTGGCTATGTCCCTAACAGCCGTCATCTCCACTCTTATCCGAGAAGAAGATCGCGTGTAGTTATTTATCTACTACACTAGCCAAGCGCTCTGAGGAGCAGAAGAAAGGTATCCCCCCATGGAAAAGATGGCATTTTCATTGATAATGGTTGGCCGGAAACTAAGGCCATACTTTCATGCACACACCATAGCAGCTGGGTGACTGGTTCAATAGGCAATAGAGCTTGGTGAATTCGACATACAGTACCGACCAAGGACTGCGATCAAGGCCCAGGCCTTAGCTGATTTCATTTTCGAATTCACAGCAGGAGAAAATGAAGATGAAGGGCCAACAATATGGATGATGTGGACAGACGGATCGTCTAACCAACGGGTTGGAGGAGCTGGGATCGTCCTATGGTCACTAGAAGGAGATGTAGTAGAGTGTGTGGCCCGTTTCCAATTCCTAACAACCAACAATGAGTCTAAATATGAAGCGGTCCTTGTGGGCCTCGACCAAGCTAAAGCAGCAAAGGCTTCATCAGTAGTTGTACACTGCGATTCACAAGTTGTTGTCGAACACATCAACATAAACTACGAAGCCAAAGGGGAACGGCTGAAGGGATGCCTGAACATGGTCAAAAGTAAGGTAAACGAAGAGCTCCCGGCCAAGTTTGTGCAAATCCCAAGGGAAGAGAATGAACAAGCGGACCGTTTGGCCAAAGCTACATCCACAGAGCACATGATTGTCACCAGTCAGGTACTATCTTTTGTCCAATATTCTCCTGCCATTGACAAAATAGAGGTACAAGTGATTCCCAGGGGAGCTAACTGGACAACACCGATTGTGTCTTACCTACACTCCCAGAAGATCACCATGCCTTCCGCAGGTTAAAGGTGTGGTCATTGCGTTTCATATTAATTGGGGATATCCTTTTCAAAAGTGGTTTCTCTCAACCGTACCTAAGATGCTTAGCCCCCGATGAAGCAGACTACATCGTGAGGGAAGTCCACGAGGGAGTATGTGGAAATCATTCAGGGGCACGATCGCTAGTTCACAAACGCATATGAGCAGGGTACTATTGGCCCACTATGTAGAAGGAAACTCAATCCTACATAAAGGCATGTTGCAAGTGTTAGCGCTTCAGCAACATCATATGGCAACCAACGGAACTACTTACCTTAATGAACGCTCCTTGACCATTTGCTCAATGGGGGCTAGACATAATGGGTCCCTTCCCCATGGCAATGCATCAACTCAAGTTCTTTGTCAGAAGGATCGACTACTTTACTAAATGGGTTGAGGCAGAATCTTTGGCCATTATCATGAAAAAGAATGTTTGAAGCTTCGTTTGGAAAATTATCATTTATCGCTTCGGAATCCCCAAGGTCTTCATCTCTGACAATGGAAAGCAATTCAACAATAGTGCATTTAAATATTTCTGTCAATAATTAGGGATCAAGAACCACTATTCAGGCCAACAAGCATGTTAAGGTTACAAACCAATCCTTACTCAAGATGATTAAGACTCGACTTGAGGGGACAAAGGGTATATGGCCAGATGAACTACCCGGTATTCTATAGGCATACCGAACGACAGCTCACACACTTATAGGGGAGACACCTTTCTGCCTTGCATTTGGAAGTGAAGTCGTCATCCTGGCAGAAGTTGGACTAATTAGTTACCAGATATCCCACCATGACGAAGAAAGGAATGAAGAGGAGATGCGACTACAGTTGAATCTTTTGGATGAAGTTAGGGCAATGGCTAAGCAACGGATCGCGCATTATCAAGACCTGATGGAAAAAAATTACAACACCAAGGTCAAGCCTCGGCATTTTCAGGTTAGGGACCTTGTCCTAAGGAAAGTGACGACAGCTACCAAAGACCCTATACAAGGAAAATTGGGCCCCAATTGGGAAAGACCCTACAAGATCATCGACTACCATAGAATGGGGACCTACCACCTGGAGACCCTTGACGGGTAAAGGCTCCATCACCCTTGGAACACTGAACACCTAAGGAAATACTACCAGTAGTAGACAAGTGCAGCCTATGTTATTTTATTTTATTTTTTATTTTGTTAAAGTTAGATATTGAAAAATGTTGAAGTTTTAAGGATATTAAGTTTTTAAGCTTTCAATTATTAAAATAAGACTCGGGAGGTTTGTCAGACACATTGTTCTACTCTATTGTCCACAATTTTATTAAGTCCTAGCTACGGGGTGGATAGAAGACCAAGGATACCAATGGGTACCTGGTCACAATTTTATTAAGTCTGACCTATGGGGTGGACAGAAGACCAAGGATACCAACGGGTACCTGGTCACAATTTTATTAAGTCCTACCTATAGGGTGGACAGAGGTCCAAGGACACTGACGGATACCTGGTCACAAGCCACTAAGACCAAACCATGAACCTAAGTTATTTTTCCTAAGTACATGACATTACTGCGAGGCAGACAGGTGTGATAATAATACTGATAGAAAAACAAATACAAGTATAGGGTCACGTCAACAATAATAATAGTCATACAAAAAGCAATTAGCGACAATGATAAATAGGTATAGACTCGATAGAGCCAAATGTTAATACAAAATGCCCAAAATAAGGCCAACCGTTGTCTCAAAATTTGTCTTACAAAAACATTAAAATAACTTATTAAAATAAAATCAGGACAGAGGAGCTTCGGAAGTGGACTGGTCCTTGGTAGACATGCCATCAAAGGGCAGATAGACCCTCAAGAGTGGCCAAACTATTAGGAATTATCTATCCCTTAGGAGTATGCTGGTCAACGGCCTCAGCCTCAAGTTCCTTCACCGTTTCCTTAACCGTGTGGACATAGTCGTCAACTTCATCACTAATAGCATTAGGACCACCAGGAATTGGTAGGACAGTGTCATCAATGATGACCCAGGACAGGTCCAATTTAGGGTAAACGGCAGCCATCTGCTTCAAGCAGTCGTCGAACTCGTTGACATAGTAGCTGCCTCCCTCGTCATAATACGGCTGAGACACACGAAACCCTGCCATAACATCGGCCTTGACATTCTCCAACTCCTCACGAAGGGTAGCCAACACCATCGTCAAGTTGGTATTCGCCTTCTCCAGTTCTTCACAACAGCGGGTCTCCTTCTTTATTAGGGTAAGCTTCGTTGTCAGTTCTAGATTGAGAGTATGGACGACCTCCTTGTACTAGTCCCGCTCCTTATTCTCAATCTCTTGCCGTTTGTGGAACTGACAGATTACCCCTTCGCTGGCTTCGCACCTGTCCTGAAGGGCTCTCATCCACACCATCGCCTAAAATGAAAAAGTGCAAGTGAGTGATGGTTAAAATAAAGAGATAGAGAATATAGAATAGTAAGACTGATGGATACATACTCTCGACAAGTCAAAAAAGGCAGAAGCCCCCAGATCCTTTGTGGTGTGCTCACCACATGCATCTAGATTCGTCTCCTTGATGATCGAGTTGACCATCTCGATGGTGAAATCCTTATAGGTGACCAGCCTCTAGATGGAATCGGGGATGACAGGACCCTTCCCCATTATCAGACCTTTGCCAATCCTATGACAGGGAGGCGGAGGAGACTTTTGCTACTGATCCCCGCGATTAGCTCCAACGGATGGGCCCATCACCTTCTTGGGCAAACAATCATCCTTCGCGTTACTTTTTCTCTTAGGTGCCACTTTGGAAAGGTTTGCCTTGGGGGTCGAAGCCGACGTCTCCCTCTGTTGCTTATGAGCAGTAGCCGACTTCCTCACCATTGCCCTCTGCTTGCCTGCGTCCATCTCTAAAAAAGGTGACAGAAAGAATTAGGAGAAAGACAAACGGACTAAAAAAAAGCAGGCTAAAAGGTAAACAGACACAAAAAGCTTACGCTGATAAGAGTAGGCGTCCAATCGTCGGGCTACTGGCGTCGGCTCTAGACCACCACCGAATGTGTGGAGAGTGTCAAGGGTGGCCAAGTCCTTCCACTTCTTCTACTCAAGGGGGATCTCCCAAACTCGCCTAAGGAAGCTCTCATGTTCATCGTTAATCTGTGGACGGGTTTGAGCTAAAAACAAAAAGAAGCACATCAGATAAACAACTAAAACAGAAGAGGCAATGAGAAATAAATACCGAAGACACCTGACTCCCTCAAAACACCCCATGTATTATCAAACCCGTCAGGCATACTATCCCACTCTTTGAGCTTGTATACCCAGTCCATCCCTTTAACAAAAAAATATCTATTCTTCCAATTCCTATTGAAGTTAGGCATATTTGACAACAACCTAAAGGACAACTTCCTTGCCAGGAAGTGTTAGATCCCCTTCGACAAGGAAATCTGCTGAGGCTTGTAGTAGTAAAAGAACTCATCGAGGGTAAGCTGATGGTTTCCACCACTCAATTGACCCTATATCACCTCGGCCCCAATAAATTTTCTCCACGCGTTGGCAGCAATTTGACTGATGAACAGACCCAAATAATTGGCAAGCTGATGGTGCAGCTCTGTTAGTGGCAATCTTAGTCCTACAGTGAATATGGCATCATACATGCCGACGTCCACCGTTTTTCCTGAGTAGCATTTCTCAAACTTCCTTGGCAACCGAAGGGGAATGTTCTCAGGGATTTGGTAATGGTTGCGAAGGATGTTGAAGACCTTTTGGGACATGGTTGGGTAAAAATCATTCACCATCCATATTAGAGGAAGGATGAAGGGTTTATGGCCGCTACCGTCTATTTGGCCCACTACCCCGTCACCCTCCGCTTGGTCTTCCTCGTCACCTTCTCCTTCTTCCTTTTCCTCCTCCCCCTCGCCACCCTTTTCTTCTCCTTTTTCCTTATCCTCTTCCTTCTTGGCAAAGGAGTGAGCAGACGGTTCCCTTTCTAGGGACCAAGTTAAATCCTCCACGGGCTCATACCTTAACGAATAGACCTCATCGTAGCCCGCACCCTCACGAACTGATGACAATTGTTCACTCGTCACTTCTCTATCACCTGACATTTATTCACCTACAAGTGATAGAGCTATTCTAAGAACCTACTCGATGGGTCTCTAAACAAATGATGACCAACTAGAAAAGTAAGAAAACGGGATAAAGAAAAGAGACTTATGAAGAGAGTAGGTGATGGATTGCTCGGAAATGACGGAGTGACACAGCGACGGAATAGCTTTGATCCCAAGCTCTCAAGAAGTGTAAATAAAGTAAAGAAAATAACTAAGAAAGGAAGAATTATTTATAGAGTGAAGGGGCATAGTATATGAAGTGATGCTTCTGACTAGAAACGAGGCTAACCAAAAAGTGCCACATGTCACCTAGCATTCACCTAAAAGTTACCTACGCCATTAATGACACACTCTTCAATAAAGCATTCAATTAATGCTCAAAATACCCTTACTACTCCGAGGCCCGTCAGCCACAACCGACTAAACCATGGAGTAGGGGCAGTTGATAAGGGTATTTTTGGTGAGGAAATTGAGACCCTTAAACAAATAAAGTCTATGAAGGCTGACGGCACCTATGGAACTGTCGGCCTCATAGAAACCGATGGAGTCCTTAGACGACGATAATGTGGACGGTGCAACCATCAAGCAAATTGACGGAGGATCCTTGAGCGACAAAGGACCCTAAACCAAAAGAGAGGAAAGCCGACAGGTCCTACATGGCCTTACTTGATTCACACAGATACTCATATATGGAAACATCTTGCGTATCACGTATAAAGACCCTGTAGCACGATTTTCCCTTCCCAAAAAGGAGAGTATCCCTAAGATCTCGAGGAGCATTAACTCCACCCTCTCCCCATAAGGAAAAACCCCTTATTCTCGGGATCTAGGGCTCTCTCTCACCACTATATAAGTGGCAACTCTCCTCCTTTCTCAGGTACGTAGAAAATCCCTAGCTCTTTAACTATAGAGTTCTCAGAGATTTCTCGTTCACTGACTTGACCTTTGGAGGGTTTTTGGCCAGTACCACGCCAGTACCTTCTGTTTGGTTCTTGTGTTCTTGTTCTGCAGGTGCCCATTAGCATGATTTGGAGCCAACAACTCACTAACGATTTTTGTGTATCATCATATATGAAGCAACAACTATACACCATTCGGATAAAAGAAAGTACACCTATATCTCACCATATAGATGAATTTAATATAATTATTCATAAATCGCAGAGTAGAGGACTAGGATTCATCCATAATATTTCCGTGTTCATTACCTCCTTTCGAACACTATGTTGGTACAATGTTATATGAATTTAAGGAGTTAAAGAAGAAGGTTTCTAAAAATTCGGGTGATAATCAAGTTGAAGGTCTTACTGTCAATGGTAGATCTAATGATATGGAGTCTAGTAGCAATTGAGGCAAATTTAGATATAAAAAGGGTACATATTACTATTATATAAAGAAAGGGCATTGAAAAAATGAATGCACATTACTTGAAGTGAAAAAAAAAAAGATTTTTGATATTAGTGAAACAACTAGTTTGCATATGAGAATTTTGAGGGTAATGAGAATGTTTTACTAGTATCTACTAGTTACTCTGGTGATACTAGAGTTCTTAATTCAACTTTGTCTTATTAACTCTCAAAAGAGACTAGTTTCCTACCTATTAGTCAATTAGTGGTGGTGAACTCCTAATGGGACATAATGTAACCTATAAGGTTTTGGGAAAATGAATTGCGGGAATTAAGAATCTAAGATGTATGAAGATATTGCTAGGATTTCAACTAATGTTCATAACATGCTAGATTTGAAGAAAAGTCTTTTTCGTTGGGTATATTTGCTTCTAAAGGGTATAAATACACCATGATAGTAGTTTTTGAGAATTAGTAAGGGTTTTAGACACCTCATTTTGTTCCACGTATGACTTAAGCCTAATTTTAAAAACTAGACCAACCCGGCCGGTTCAACTGGTACAAGGAACTAAGCACCAATCAGGTTTGGTAAAAAGCTCCAAAACCGTTCAAAAATTGGGTAAAACTGAGAATCGAGACCAAACTAGCTTTTTGACAGTATCGATTTTAAAAACCATGATTAAGCCCTCACTCCTAAATCAAGAAGTAGGACTAATCCTAAGAGTTCATAGCAAAACAAACCATAAAATTGGAATTTTTAAAAAATGGATAGTTGAACTCGATAGTTGAACTCGATAGTTGTATGGCATATTCACTAGGAATAAATGATGTTAGAGATTGATATGAAAAATGCATGGTTGTCTCATGCACGTTGTGTTTAAATGAGAAATGTTAGATGTTTTGGGCTTGGGAAACCCGAATGAGTATGCACACAATGAGCTTAGTCCAATCCATTCTCAAGAGTTGTCTCACTTGGTTTCCTATCTATTACCAAAAATTATCCCCTAAGTTTACAAATGACTATTTGTGAGAAGTTTATAAGAGTGAGGGGGAGGGGCGAGGTAAAGGCTTATTTTTTAAGACACAATTTCGATGGTGTTGAGTTGATTATGGATGAAATGAACTCTTTGCTCACAGCAGAGTATGTGAAAGCCGAAGTTGATGAGGCATTGAATCATATGAAACCACTTAAAGTAGGGCTGTACATGGTGTGGTATGGCCGGTTTTGGGGGTTTTTTTGCACCGCACCTACAGGAGCAGTTTTCCCTCATCCCTAACTGCACCTCCCTAGTGAATGGGTGGGAACTGGTCCACACAAGGTACGATGCACCATTCTAGTTCGGTGCGATTAATTCGGTTTATAAAAATTAAAAAAAAAAAAAAAAAAAAAAAAAAAAAAAAAAAAACCCATACAATAGATTAAACAACCCACGTGATTGAAACATCTAACCACTCAAATATTCATAAAAATAAAAATAAAAAAACAAAGAAACAAACATATTCGTTATATTTCTCTAATACCCAAAAAAATTCCTTAAACAAATTCACAATCAAAAGAAAGCATAAAAGCCTAGGCATTAATCATCAAATAAATTCACATACTAGGAGGAGAACTAGAGAAGCAGAGTAGCTTGTAGCCGTATAGAGCATCAAAACCATCTTCAGAAACTTCCAAAGAATTGCTTTGAAAAAAAAGAAAGAGAAAGGAGAGGTGAACATGTGGAGAATGGTGGCATTGAGCGATTGAGGACGGTGGCTTCAAACGGCAATAGGCGACAGAGGCTGAGGAGAGAGAAGGTTGTGATGAAACAGAGAGAAAGAAAACATGTAATCAGTTTGATATATAAATGGGAAAGTGAAAATTTTAACCTAGGATAAAATGACGCCTTAATGTTACGTCCAAAACGTGTCATTTTAACATCAAATTTTGTTTTTTTTTTTTTTTTTTTGTTTAAAAAAAAAAAAACTCAAAACGACGTCATTTTGTGATATATAACTAAACCCTATTTATTTCATTTTTTTCTTCTTCTTCTTCCTTCAAACTCAACTGCCTCTCTCTTTATATCTCCTCTCATTCTCTGAGCTCTCTATCCCATTGAAAAGCACACATATATTATATAAGCGGTGCAATGTGGTTCTCATCAATGGGCAAATCTCATCACCGCTCGCCGCACCTATTGGTGTTGATATTCAAAAAACGTTGTTGACCACCGCGCTGGACACCTGCGACGGTGCTCTATGGTGGTCGACTTGGTGTGGCGAAGGGTGGTCCTATCGGTGGTGGGCATTGGCTGAACCGGCCTAGCTTAAAGCACCCGGGCTATACGAATTACCCCCTTTGTTTTTTCAAAAATTTTGGCCGTGCATTGGGGAGGAAATTTCTCAAGTAGTGCTGACCTGTTTGAATTCAGGTTCTATTCCCTCATCTATTAATCGCACCTTTACCACTCTAATTCCTAAAGTTAAAAGTCCATCTAGAGTTTCTAAATTACAGCCTATAGCATTATTTAATACTATTTACAAACTTGTTTAAAAAGTTATTGCAAACAGGTTTAAAAATGTTCTCCCTACATCATCTCTAAATCTGAAAGTGTGTTTCAATCTAACAAAGCTATCTCAGACAATATCTTGATAGCGTTCGAGATGCTTCATCCCATGAAGACACAGAAATCAAAGAAAGTAGATTTCATGTCACTTAAATTGGACATGAGGAAAGCATACGATAGAGTGGAGTGGCGATTTTTGACATAAATCATGAAGAAGATGGGTTTTTGTGAAGCATGGATAAATCTCATTTTTAATTGTATTAGCACAGTTTCCTATTCAATCTTGGTGAATGGTGAACTGAAAGGAGACATAGTCCCAACAAGAGGAATCTGATAGGGAGACCCTCTATCTCCATAGCTCTTTTTATTGTGTTTTGAGGGGTTGAACAGAATGTTACAAAAGCCAGCCCAAGAAAGTCATATCCGAGGTTACTCCTTGTGCAAAAATGGTCCTCAGATTACTCACCTCTTCTTTGCAGATGACAACTTGCTATTTTGCCGAGCAAGATTGGCAGATTTGGAAGTTGGAAGTAATTCAAGACATCTTGGTAGTGTATGAACAAGCCTCAGGGTAGCAAATTAACTGAGACAAGACCACCCTTTTCTTTGGTAAAGCTGTTGCCGAAGAAACAAATGAGGAAATTCTAAATTTCTAGGTGTTCTAGAGATCAAAGAGTACAAAAAATACCTTGGATTACCAGCAGTTGTGGGAATAAACAAAAAGGGTAGCCTCAATTACATCAAGGAACGGGTGTGGAGCAAATTAGAAGGATGGAAGGAAAAATTATTATCCCAAACAGGAAGAGAAGTTCTAATAAAAGCGGTTGTGTAGGCCATTCCCACTTTCGCTATGAGCTGTTTCAAATTACCGATAGAATTATGTCATGACATTGAAATGCTTATTTGGAAGTTTTGGTGGCAGAAAAGTGGTGATCGTAGAAAAATTCACTGGAAGAATTGGGAGACATTATGCAAACACTAATCTGAAGAAGGATTGGGGTTCAAAGATTTGGTCAAATTCAATGAAGCAATGTTGGCCAAACAAGTGTGGAGGCTGCATACTGATAAAACATCACTATTTTTCAAGGTGTTTAGTGTTAAGTTCTTCCCATTAGGATTGGTGTTTGATGCAAAATGCTGTCATCGAGAAAGGGATGCTATGGAGAATCGATAATGGCAAACAGGTTCGCTTGTTCCATGATAATTGGATTCTTGGTAAGTTTCCAACAAAAGCAGTACCTTCAGGTTAGATGCTCTCAACGATTCCACAGTCTCTACCATGATGGATCCGAATTCAAGGGAATGGAATGTAGAGCTATTGAGAAATTTCATTGCTCCTTTCTTAGTGTAGAAAATTATGTCCATTCCAACCTGCAGAACTGCCCAAGACTACATACTAGTTTCGTTGCGAAGCAAGTGTGGTTCATACACAGTTAGAATAGGTTACCAACTCCTTTGCGAATTGGAAACCATTGAAGGTGCGTCTAGCTCAAACTCAGCAACACAAAAGGCTTTTTGGAGTTGTATATGGAAGTTAAAAATTCTAAATAAAATGAAAATATTTTGCTGGCATGCTTGCTCTGAGGCTTTACCAACATTGAAGAATCTGCATCGCTGAAAAGTGCTTAACTCCTCATTATGCAGCGCTTGTGGAAAGCACGAGGAATCTACTCTCCATGCCTTATGGGACTATGCAGCAGTCCAACCAATATGGGGACCCAAATTCAACGCCCCTCGAAGTGATGTTCATGAGTTCTCTTCATTCTCAGATCTGGTATGTATGATTGGACAACACCAGAAAATTTGGAGCTCTTCATGGTTGTGGCTTGGTTCATTTGGTATAGAAGGAATAAGAATAGATTCAAAGAGCCATGTATCCCTTCTGATAAGATTTTCGAGGCAGCACAAACACTACTCCTTTGAGTTTCAAGCCAAACCATCAAGGCAACCTCTCTCGGCACCACCTGCTGGCGTGAAATGGAAAGCACCAAGCCCAAATTTTTACAAAGTTAATTATGACGGGGCTATGTTTAGGGAATCAGATGAAGCTGGAATTGGAGTTGTGGTCAGGAATGAAAATGGAGAAGTGATGGCATCCCTAGCAGAAAGGATTACCATACCAGCAAGTGTTGAAGTTTTGGAGGCTCTAGCAACAAGGAGAGCAGTAATTTTTTCTATGGAATTGGGATTGCACCGGGTCATCATTGAAGGAGATTTGGAAATTGTATTTAAGTCCTTATCAAGAGAGTGTTCGGATCGTTCTTGTATTGGACATATCATCAAAGACTGTACATCTATTTTGGGCTTTTTTCAAACCTATTCATTCTCTCATACTCGGCGGCAGGGCAACTCTATGGCCCACGCCTTAGCCAAAAGAGCAAGGAAGTCCTCCCCTCTCTTAGTTTGGATGGAGCCTATTCTACCAGACATCTCTTATTTAGTTTTTGTTGATGTAACCCCTTAGTTTTTTTCTTTAATGAAATGGTTGATGTTTTTCTCAAAAAAAAAAAAAAAAAAAAAAAAAAAAAAAAAAAAAAAAACTAACCACCCCATCCCAACTCCATCTCCCCTCAAAAGAAATAAATAAATAAACCCCTAAGGAATATATTATTTTCCTTTGTAATAATATCGTTTATTTGGTTGTTTTTGGTATGTAGGAATAGATTCAGGAATGAAATTTTTATTCCTTTATAATAATTGTTAAGTTATTTGGTTGTTTTCATTATAAGGATTAGTTATTCTTAAAAAATAAATATTCTTTAAAATGAGAAATAGTTATTCCTTTTTAAAAGGTTGATAATATTATTTCTTAAGAAATTTAATAGTTAAAAAAAAAAAAAAATCCCAAAACACAATTGTTGACAATTGAATCTCTCTCTCTCTCTCTCTCTCTCTCTCTCTCTCTCTCTCTCTCTCTCATTAGTTTAATTAAAAATCTTGACAGGTATATGCCTAAACAATTTACATTATGATAATAAATTAAAAAAAAAATTACAAACTTCTTTTTTATGTATTAATTTAAATTTAAAATATGAATTCAATCCTTTATGAAAGAGATTTGGAAACATCGGCTTGTTTTGTATATCGTCAATTTTTTAAGTAGGTGATTTTGTATTTATTATAATTTAATATTTATATTGAGGATATAATACTTTTTTTTCCCTCTTTTTACATTTATAAGATAGCTGTTTTGAGAAAAAAGACAGATATTTATTATATTATTATTTAGAGATAGTAAAATGGTAAGTGAGACACATATAAATTCAAGGTTTGTCTTCTTGCGTTATCACCAAGATGAATAGAGATAGTTATTTCAATACAATTTCATATATTTTTTTGTAATAATTATTCCTATTCCTAAGTAAACATCATTACATAATTTTTTTTTTTTTTTTTTGAATTCAATTAGTGGCTTTCCTTTAGAATATTTGTAATTTGTAAATGAACCACTTTTATTTTTTGGGTGTCCGTTAAAGTTCATCTCTTTTACTCTAGACTCAGCAGTTGGCCTTCAAATATATGGGATGTCTGCTTCTCAATATTCCAAAAGATTAAGACCAAAAAATTTATCATAAGATCTTATGTCTCACATACTGGGACAAAGATCTTTAAATGAAAAAGATTAAAAAAAATTAAATTGTCAAAGCAGAGTCATTGTTGATTAATTCTCATTTCTTCGTTGTTTTGTTGGATGTTGACTTTTCCTATACCTTACTTGAGATGGATCCATTTTTCTTGGTAAGTAGTCTAGTCGTGTATGTAAATATTGTAATCTCACTTTTGATTAGGGAAAGACTTGGCCAATTACAATCCAACCAAACAAGAATGTCATTGAATGGAATTACTCCCATTTCCAAACCCAAGTGGTTGGTCTACTACGCACTTGAACTATTTGACTCCTTATTCAACTATTTAGGCAAATATTCTCTGTTCGTTTACTTTTATTCGAAGACATGTTTTAGACTCAAAGCAACCAAAAGAAATAAAAAAACAGAGGTACAAAAACTCATTAAAAAATGCAGTTTCGAAGGTTAATTTTAAAGGAATTCTCTCTAAACCACTACTGTATAATCCAAATGATCATTGTGTTTTTAATCACATGAACTAACTATTCATAAGATTGATTTAGATTTTACTTAATCGGTCATTTAATTACTCTTGGATTATCATCTAACTCGCTACCTAGTACCTATGTAATGAGATGGAGAAGGTTCTTCAATATCAGTTTAGATAATAAATTTTATTCACTTTTAACATTCTTCCCCTCTGATTTTAGATTATGGTTTTTTTTTTTTTTTTTTTTTTTTTTTTTTTTTTTTTAATTTGGGTTCAGGAAAAGCAAAACCCTATTTTATTTTAATATTTAGATCAACACAAAACGTAAGTTCTGGTAAATGGATTCTTACCCTAATCGGATTAAAGAGTCTTCTACGAGATGACGAATAGCATGACTTAAGGAGTACGCACTTGATTGAAACGAAGTTTTTGCAAGAAAGTAGAGTGAAGGAAAGTTTATTTTATTACTTTTTCCAGAAGGGTTTGCCGGTTTGGTTTACAAAAAGAGTTAGTAGGTAAATTATTCAAACTTTCCCAGGGAAAAAAAAAATCTTGCTAAAACTGTCAGATAAGATTTGGGACGAAATATGCAAAAAATTAGTTCACACTGGAACGGACCTTTTCCTGTCAACCAAATGTACAGAAAATATAAGACCTTTTTCCACCAATTTATGGTTTTATTTTTCCTTTCTCAAACTATATAATAATTATTTTCTATAAAATAAAAAACTATATAATAAAGCGCATCCATCACGGTCATATTTTTTGCCCTGCCAAGGAATAAATCCAAATTTGGCTTACCAATAACAGGAGAAAAAAAAAATGGCATCATTAATCCAACTAATAGAGTAGTATTGTTTCTCAAAAAAAAAAAAAAAAAATAGTATTTTTTTTTTTTTTTTTGAGCAGAAACGATAGTAGACTTTATTGATATAAATCACTTTGTACAATGGGGAAGAAAAAAGAGGGGCATTCTTCTAACCAAATCATAACCTCCTCTTTCTCTTTTGCAGCATTAGCTAAAGCTAGTGCAGCTTGATTACATCTTAAAGGAATAATAGAAAAAGAAATAAATTAAAATTCTCCTTAATAATAGCAATATCTTCCAAAATCCACGCCACTTCTAGAGAACATATTCTGTCAGAGTTCAGCAAATCCACTAATTCTACAAAGTTACACTCCACCTGCACCTTGGAAAAACTAGTACTTTGACAGAACAATAAAGCCTTCCTCACCACACAAGCGGCTGTACATAATGGATTCAACTCCTTCACACCTTTATCACAAACAGCAGCTAACACTTCTCCAACATTATCTCGAATAATAAAACCAATACCCACTGTAGCAGAACTTTTTGACTGGGAAAAAGCAACATTAAGTTTGTAACTACCTTCTGACTGGGGGGGAGTCCACCTTGCTACCTTTAAACTACCATCCTGCGTGTTTTTCTGCTGTACTTCCGCAAACTCCATTCTATATAGGTCAACCCGATTCCATAACCCATGATAAGAAGGAGCCATGTTATTAAAAACTACTTTGTTCTTGCATTTCCAGATCATCCAACACACTATGCATAATGTATCAAAAACAGCAGCAGATAATTCCTTAAGAGCAGCAGTCATTGCATCAATGAACTTCATCTTCGGAAAGAACGTGTGATCATTCAATAGAGGAGATTGCAGCCAAACGGCTTGAGGATGTCCATAAACCCCAGTGAAACGCCAAACGACGCCATTCTGGTTTATCAGAGCATCAATGTGGTGTGGAGAAGATGTATTAATTACACACATTCTGCTACATAGACATTTACACATGAAAAATCAATGGAAATTATAATTTGAAGTCACATTTTCAAGTTGAAAATCATGACTTCAAGTCATGATGACTTTAGTTTTTTATTTTTAGTGTGGGTAAATGTGTGTGCAACAAAGTGTGTGTAACAGTTTTTCTCCCTAACGAATATTATTTGACAATGTCAAGTGATGAACATTTATTAACTATATACATATCAAAATCTTTTGAGATGTATCAAACTTATTTTGATGGGCATAACACATGTAATATTAAGAAAATTACACAGAAGAAAATAACCAAATTCAAAAAAAAAAAAAAAATTAATGTTTTTACCTTCATAAAATATAAGTTTATAGATCATATAGTAAACAATATTTAATTGATACAAAATTTGACATGTGTATTAAGAGCGTAAAGAACATACAATTCAACAATTAGATTTTCAAAATATGTAATAATGTTTATTTTATTGAGTAAGGTTATAGCCTAAAACTACAACCAATTTTGTAACTAAACTTTATCCTTATCTATTAGACTTGCCTTTAGACGTGGGAATTACAATGCATCATTCTGGAAATAGATTCAAGATAGGTTCTAAACTCAAGGATCAGAAAATTTCAGATTTATGTAACTCTTGACTGGGCAATGAAATTATGGATGCAGAGCTTCTGTTGCAAAATTTTGAACAAAGGGAAAAATCTCATGTCTAAGGAGGGAAGCTATTGTAGCTCATAAACTAGTTAGACATATGCGCACAAACAATCTCAAAAATATCTTCCCCCTCCAAAATCAAGTGATGTCTTTGATTGAGTTTTTTTTCATTGAATTTCAATAAATAAATAAAATTATAGAAGGAAAATTCTCTAAGGAGAATTGACCTCTATAATTCTACTGTAATTCCATTTAATTAATACCAATTACCAAACATGAAGGGTAAAAATCAATCAAGAGTTTTTGAAAAGAGTTTGAAGAAGGTAAATAAGTGAGAAACTTATCGGCTTCCCCACAAAAGTTTGTAAAAAAATGAAAGGTAGCATTTAGACTATGTCAACCTATATTTGATTTGATTTTCACTTTTCCAGTTTCACTTGGATTCTTACAAACTTGTTAAAAGATTAAATTACATTGGCATAAACTAGAGATTTAGGTTTCAAATTAAGCGAGGCCATACGAATAAAAATACAAATCTTATTCTTCTTTACTACTTAATGTGTAATACTTTATATTTTACATAGTTCTCAGAACCGGACCGGACCGGGAGGTCGGACCGTGAAAACCGGGAACCGGGATGAAAACCGGTTTTTTAAGTATAAAGAACCGGATTTTTTGTTAATTCCGTGAACCGCTAAAACCGGGGTTGGACCGTACAAACCGGTGAGAACCGTGCGGTCCAACCCCTTAGCAATTTTTTTTTTTTTTTACAATTTTATTCTACTTAATTAAATTATCCATCTCTTACAAGGAATAAAAAAAATTATAATTAAAATCCTTCAAAGATATTCAACTTTACTTCAAAAATTAATCATAAATTTTAATGTTTTCATGGTTATTATTTTATTTTATTAACTTTCTTATTTAATTATTAAATATATGCTTGAAAATCATTAAATTTCCCTCACATATATAGATATATTGTCAATTTTGCTAGTTTTATAAATTTAATATCTATATTTAGGCTTTAATTAATTATTTAATTAATTATGACGTCATCACGGTTCGACCCCGGTTCGACCTCGGTTCAACCTTAAAAACCTTGAACCTCTCCCTTTAACGGTTCAATGAACGGTCCGGGTCTGAAAACCTTGATATTTTACCAGTATGTTAAGTGTCAAAATTTATTTTTTTATAAAATCACATTAAGAGTGGAAAAAGTTATAAACAACCCAATCCTATTTGAAAGACTAAATTATTATAGCACATGAGAAATATTCATGCACCAAAAATGGCATATGTTCCCGAGACATCAACCCAAATCTCCGCCCCAAATGTGCTCCACAATCGCAATCATGGGGTATGTGGGGCAAACATGAAGAGCCCTATATATACACTTGCCCCTTCCATATGCCAAGGAAAGAAATAGATCCTAAAAATACTTCATCATTGTGACTGTTGACTTTAGCATCAAAATAATTTTAACAGGCAGACTATTAGGGATGGTAAGTGGGGTGGGGCGGGGCCAAAGGATGGGGTTTTCGTCCCCGCCCTGCACGGTTTTGTCTTGTCCCATCCCCACCTCGCCTGACGGGGAAAACTTTCTCACCCCATCCCCGTCCCTTGCGGTTCTGCGAAGTCTCGCCCCACCCCGTAAAACTCTACTTTTTGTTAACTTGCCCTACAACTAGTACAATTTTTTTAATGAAACCTATTTCATTAATAAAAATATACTTGAAATTATAACTAAATTCATCCCATCAAATCAAATCAATTTTTAGAAAAAATTGAATAATATATCCAAGTTATCAACAAGACAATCATTAAAAGAAAAAAAAAAAAAACTCATAGTAAAATAAGCTAATATTGATATGTTTGTTTAAATAGTAGGTTTTTAGGGTACGAAAAATTTACAATTATAACCCTTAACAACGGGGGGCGAGGTGGGGACGGGGAGGGGTGAGGCGGGGTGGGTCTAAAAAGTCTAAATCCATCCCCGCCCCGCCCCGTGATTTGGGGCTAAAATCTTGCCCCATCTCCACCCCACCACCTTTGTGGGGCGAGGAAAACCCGCGTGGTGCGAAGCGGGGAGGGACGGGTTAAACGGGGCAGGGAAAAATTGCCATCCCTAGGTAGCATGCAAGTGCCAACACTCGCTTAATGTGATTTTTTTTTTAGATGAAGCTCAATGTGATTTTAACATTACACTAATAATATAAACTATAAGAACATTTCACCCATGGTTTTAAAATTAGATTGGATCATCCGGTTTAACTGAAAATCAGACCCTAAATTGGTCCACTAAAAAATTACCAAAACTGGTGAAAAAGGAAAATTAAACACTTTTCCGGTTCTTTAACCGTTTCAATTTTTAAAATCATGACTCCACTATTAAAAAAAAAAATATTAAAAAGCAAAAGGAAAAAATGACTAAGAGAAAGGGGAATCTTAAATTTTTGTTTCTGAACTATACCTATAATTGTGAAAAAGTGATATTAAAAATGGTCTTAATGAAAGTGATATCACAACAAATTCATAATTTCTATAATGGGGGTATTTTAAATTTATGAGTTTTTTTTTTTTTTTGAGAAATTTAAATTTAAATTTATGAGTTTGATGGTGATATTCCACTAAGAGATTAAATTCAATCTCCCTCTTAAAAAAGGCGACATATTTCATATTTGTAATGTCGGCAGCAGTAATATCGATATCGTTTGAACATTCCTTTGTATTTTACTTCTGACGTCTGAAAAAAGTAGCATGTGTTTGGACCATACCAAAAATTTAGTAATAAAATACAAACAATCTTCGTATCCAACTTGCTGCCCCATGAGGGGGAAAAAGACGGAAAGAAGGACGCATACAAAACTAAAACTATAAGAGAGGCCTGAGCTGACAGTCAAAGAAGAACAAAATAGATTGGGATAGTTAAATACATTATTGTGATAAAAAATTCAAAGGCATGACAAACAATCGCCCACGTTTATTTTGACTCTCTGCCCCCTCTTTGATGTCTCCTTCAAACCCTACTCTTCTTGCTCAATTTACGGCAACCAATATATTATTTTTATTTGACCCGCTGTTTTCTGTAAAATTATTCAGCAACGGGACCCATTGTTTTGTTTAGTTTTTTGAGAGTGAGAGGGACAAGACTTGCATCATTTCTCTCCTGTTCTGTTCTACAAGTTGCATGAACCACATTTATTCATTAAATTACTCATTCATTTGTTTTGACTTTTTGGATGGAGTACAAGTGAAAAACATAGAAACAAAACAAGCACACTCTATGAAAATCGAAACCTCAACCAAGCCATACGGTTAATTTTTGGGTTTTCTGGTTTGGGCCGAAGCCAATCCAAGGAGCAAAACAAACAGATGGGTCTGGCCTGCTTTTCTGTTGTGAGCTAGCCCACATATAAAGCAAGATGCCCACCAAAGCTGGGCAGCCTCCACCAAGATGAGATTAGCAAAACTTGGGGAACTAAAACCCAGGTCAAAATAACCAAAAATAGATCTGTCAAGGGATGTTTAGCTCAGTATGACCAGTACGGACAGGAGTCCCAAGTGAATTAAGAGACGTGAGTCTCTGAGTAAAGGCGACAGGTTGTGTTCTATAAATCGAGACATGCATGTGAGGTGAATTTGGAGAGAGAGTGACTGCCGCCTGCGATAGAGAAGGCAGCCGCATTGGAGAAAAGTACAGCTATAGAGAGCTGTGCCTGAAAACAAAGACTACAAGCAAAAGGAGAGAGAAATAGTGGGAGTGAGAAGAGAGAAAAATAATTAGATTACTTTTTTAGTTGTAGACGTACACAAGAAAATAAATTTGAGATTTTCTCTATGAACAAGTTTATTTAGATGCTACCACCACATGGAGTTACTGTATTTAAAGTGAGTGAAAATATCAAGTAAGCTCACATAAATTCATGCATAGAGATTTTATTGTTTGATGTGGATCCCAAGTTAGTCATAAACTTAAGAATATTTATCTTAGTTTTATAATGGAAACCGGTCCATAAGCTAAGCGGTCTTGGGTGCTTAATAACTTCCCAAGCTGTACCTTATCTCCGAACCTAAAATCTGGTATGTAGACCTATGTAAATAAGTGGCCCAATTTGGTTCATTGACCTAAACTAGGTGGCAACTCCCAAATCTTCGCCTCTAATCCATTCAACTAAGACATTCTTTCCATAGGGGTATTACTATTAACCACACGTGCAATGCGAGACGATGTGCTCACAATTACCATCATGAATTTCTTATTATAGTTTTATTAAAATGCACTACTTACATTTTTTATTTGGATAATTATGTATAATGTTCAACTTTTGCCTAGACATAGAAAATACATCTAGTGAAAGAAACTAAATTTATATGGACATCCAAAGAAGATGATAAGTTGGTTTAGTGTTTATTAGAACTGTTAAATATTAGCATTGATACACCATGTTGAATATGCTAGTATGGATGCGGAAGCGAAAACATAAAGTATAGAACACAGTAACACACAAGAGTTACGTGGTTCAGCCTAACGGCCTACATCCACGGAGGAATCCCTAAAGGGCCACATCAATAATATATTAAAGTGTAGTACAAATCCTGTGTTACAATGAATCATAACATGTGTATATATAGTAGACTAAACCCTAGACTAATAGACTTCTAGTACAAGTAGGAGACTTGACTTGCACACAAAGTATAATTAGGCTTGGGCCTATACTAATGGGCTAATATATCTCTAACAAGAACTAGTTAGCAATGTTCAATGGAACACATACAATAGTTTTAAGCATGGTTTCACACTTAAATTAAAGGAATTGATGGAGAAGAAACTACCAAGGTATGGTATAAAGGTAAGTCCATAAATAGAATCTAGATACAAAACTTTAAGAAGACAATATAGGGCAATAGATGTGTAGACATCCCATTTTGCAACTTACATTTAACCTCATTTGGAGGAAAAAGAGTAATTTTACTTCAAAGATAAGAATCTTAATTCTAGCCATTGGATCATTAATTACAGATCATCAAAGTGATATTGATGACTAGTCACAGACCTCAATCGAACCATCAGATTGAAAGTTATTGTCAAATCAATTTTTAATGTGAAGACGCATTCTCACAAATTAAGTCTAGCCACGAGTGATTATGAATAATTAATTTTGATTGGTTCTAATTATAATCAAATTGAAATTAATGACATGTCATAGTACAATTGGCTAGGACTATAGTTTATGGTAAGGTTGCACGCACTTGATTGATTAGATGGTCAAACATTAATTATCCATTAGTAATTGATGCAATCATCTTCTTAATTGGGAAAATTAGGGCATGATTTGGGGCTTATTAATTCAAAATGGAGGTATTTGGGGCCTATTAATACTAATTAGAAGTTAATTTGGGGCATATTAATAATAATTGGGCTGAAATTTTTTTCCAAGAGATGATCTTTGCTCACTATTTCATTAACATCTATGAGGCCACTTTGAATTTTTGTAGTGAGGTTAATTTTTTTGGAAACTAGACACATGGGGCTTCAATTTAAGCATAATAATGAGGAAATTTCTATTAGAATGAGTGAGATATGATATTTTGAAGTTGGCTCTGCTAGCTATTATAGACTTTTAATTAGTTTTGGGCATATTACAACTTACCCACATGTTGTTTGACAAAAATTTAAGTTGCCTACCTGTGGTTTAAAATTTGGCACTTTGCCCACATGAGATTTGCTCTATTAGGAGTTCGTAACCCACCTCCATTACGAACATGAAAAACATAACAAAATTAAATTTAAAAAAAAAAAAAAAAAAAAAAAAGATCAAAAGGTGGCTTTTAAAAATTTAGAAGCTTGCTTAAGAATTTCAGTAACATAAATTTTCATTTTAGGCTTGTAAGATGATGTTTTATTCTCTCTCTATCATAAATTCATATCAATTTGTACCAATAGGACGTTTCTATCTCTCTCAAGGTAACCAGATATCTCTCTCACCCAAGCTGAACATCATGGCCGAAAGCCTTAAAGGCTTGTTCTCCTCAGCTCGTCGCTTGCCACCGCCACCAACGGCAATGGCTTCCCCTTCCCCCGATCTATTGAACACCGAGCTCTCTCTCTTATGCCAACCCAAACCCATGGTGGAGCCTCCTTGCTCTGCCTCTCGCCGTTTGTCACCGGACCCATCACCATAGGCAATTCTTCCTCATCAATTTCACTTCAAAGCACTCCTTGTTTTCTCTCATCTAAATGAAGCCCATGACCTCAAACTTTCCCTTTCTATCTATGATTTCTCTTTCTCCAATCTAGCAATTGAAGGGAAAATGGTTGCGCATGAAGGTTAGTGCTATGTGAAGATTGGGTTGGAATTTTTTAGGTTCTATTTGGGTGTTCTAATTTTGAATAATAATTTTTCAAATTTATGATGGTACAAAACACACATACATAAAATAAAATAAAATAAATAAATAATTTGATGTTGTTCTGTTCACCCACCACTAAACTAGAAATATATGGTGAAAATAGCCAAATTCCACCATTTTTAGAAATTTGTAGCAATTAAGCACTGTTTCGGAACTAAATGGGAATCTACCACTTTTTATGTACTCGAGCTCACTAAACTTGAGTTCTAAACGGTACTCGAGTTTAGTAAACTCAAGTTCCTAATTTCATTCCACTGTGGCACTGCTGACCTAGAATTTGTGCAATTAAAAAAAATAATGTGGTACTCAAGCTTGGTAAACTCGAGTTCCTTGTATTATGGAACTCGAGCATACCAGGCTCGAGTTCTTTATAAATAAAATGCTTTAACTCGATTTTGAGAAAATTGAGTTTCAAAATAAGGGTATTTTCCTAATTAGTTTAGAAAAGGGAGAAAAATGCTGGATTTTTTTAAAAAAAAAGGGTAAACGCCAATTTTTTCTTGGAAATCTACATTATCATTTTTTTTAATGACTTCAAGTAGAAGACAAGTATGATCGAGTTTTATTTGATTTGAGGTTTGCGGAATTGTTTTCACACAAAAGAAATAAAAACATCTAAACAAAACACAAAATTTTAGGTATTTTTCCCAACTTCTTTCCTAAATCTAAACCAATTAAAATTTATGGAACTTCTTTGTTTTCTAGTGGTGGTTTTATTTTTTATCTGTGTGAACATGCTTCTGCTAATCCCAAATCAAATCATTAAAGCTCGATCATTCTTCGCTTCCTTAAAATCATAATAGACGATACTCGCATTTCTCCAAGATAAGATAAGTTTTAATTCTTTTCCCAGTTTTTGAACAATTTTGATTAAAAAAAAAAATTGGCCAAACAGCGAACTTATGAATCATGATATATTTTTTACAGGCTTGGCACCTGTACGAAAACAAACGTGAAATTGATCTTGTGAACCCTACATTCTCAGACTTCAATGAGGGAGAAGTAAAACGAATGATAAGAGTATCTCTTTTGTGCACTCAAGCATCTCATATATTACGTCCATCAATGTCGCGTGTGGTGGCAATGCTTTTAGGAGATATCGAAGTGAGCACTATAACTTCAAAGCCTGCATATTTGACCGACCGGAATTTTGATGATGTTATAGCTAATGTAACGGCTAGTATCTGTTACGACTCTTCAGAAAGTACAAGCATGGTGGGTTATCTAGATAATTTACCAGTGAATGCTCCTAAACCCATGCTTGGTAAGATTATGAATAATCCTTGGTGAGATTATATCTTTCTTCGAATTTTTTTTCCCCTTTGGATAAATTGCTTCATTTGTTTCTTTTATTTTTTTCAATTCCTGAACTGAAACATAAATTTCTCAAGTTTTTCTTGTTTTCTGATGTTTGACACCTTAATTCGTTACATGTATAAGATACTATTTTAGCATTTGTACAAGTAGTTTAGTCACATTGAGATTTATTTGTTTTCCAGCCTTCAGGTTTGCTTTGTTCAAAGTAAATTCTAGGCTCTTCTTTTTTATTTTTTCTTTTTCTTTTTTTTGTGGAGATAAGTTATGTGAGAATCTGGGCATTACTTGATGTCATCTTGTTGTTCCTAAGAACATAAAATAATAAATAAATTGCAATTCATAATTTACAAAGGAATAATTTAGATGATGATATTTTACTAAGATTGTATTTACCATCAAATTAGAGAACAAGTTGAGAGATATTACCTTATTGGTGCTTCAAAATAATCTCATAACATAACATATAAATTACCTTCAATTCCATGAATTTGAGATGGCAGAGTTTAGACATAGACTAGGTCGCACTTTTGAGACAATACATGTTATCTACGAAATTTATATTTTTTACAAGTCTACACCACTTGTAGGATGAGGATCTCTTAATAGTGCTTTCTTTAATTCATAAATAAATTGTGTAGCAAGCTTGATTGTTTATATATATATATATATATATATATATATATATATATATATATATATATATAATATAATATAATTTGAACCGTTTCATTATCTTGAAATTTGCAAGCTATGAGATTATTCGAAGATAATGTAATCAAATAGTGGATTTATCAAAATTTACATTCAATAAATAATAAGCATGGTCGAAAAACTCTTGGACTTCCTGTCTTCCTTAAACATAGCACCATCAAAATTAACTTTGAATGGTGACTGTGGCGGGGAATCCAACGGACTCTGGCTGGTTGATGGGGAATATCTTGAACAACTCTTGGACTAAGAGTAATAAAATTAATCTTCATAAGCAGCTACTGCAGAAGGCAACACCTGACCAATGGGGAAGATTTATCACTTGCATGCAACAAGTTCCTCCTGTACCAAATTGTCCACACCAAAACAACAAAGAGGTCTATTTTCTTCCCTCTATCAATAACAAATGTGACTAAGTCACCAAACCGAGAGAAAGAAGTTGAGCTTCGAAAATTCCACATAGAATCTGAATCCCAGATTGGTGAAAGACAAGGAGAACTCCAAAGAGCATGTAAGGTATCTTCTGAGGATCGATGGCAATGATCACAAATAATTCTACAAGAAAAATGCCTTTTAGTGACAAAGAATTTTTGACGGACCCAAAAAACCCTCTCAAAAAATCCTATTTCTGATGTCAAAATAAAGCCATTGCAAATACTTCGTAAAATGTGAAACATTACGACCAACAAAAAAAGTTGTCACAATTATGTGTTGCAACCGTCACAAATGCTAACATTTTGGAGGAAAATTTTCCCTCCATATTATTTGCAAGGGACAATTAAAATTCTCTTGCAAAAAATGTATTATTTGTGACGGTTAAAAATATGCCGTCACTAATTATAAATTATTTGCGAGGGCCAGGATCAACCTTCACAAATAATCATTAAAATGTCAAAAGTTTTCGAGGAAAATGTTCCCACCAAATTATTTCCGAGGGACAATAAAAATCCCTTGTAGAAAGTTTATTTTTTGTGTGGGTTAAAAATATGCCATCACTAATACTATATTATTTGTGAGGACCAAGATTGGCCTGCACAAATAATCATTAAAATATAAACTTTTTTTGAAGATAAAAGTTTTCGTCAAATTATTTGCAAGGAGCAATGAAAATCCCTCGTGAAAAGGATATTATTTGTGAGGGTTAATAAAATTCCCTCGCTAATAATAATTATTTGTGAGGACTAAGATTGGCCTTCGCAAATAATCATTAAAATATCAAAACTTTTGGAGGGAAATTTTTCCCTCCATACTTTTTGCTAGGGACAATAGAATTTCCTCACAAAAAGTGTATTATTTGTGATGGTTAAAAAAATACTCCCACTAATAATAAATCATTTTAATGACCAAGATTAGCCTTTCAAATTAATCATTAGAATATCAAATTATAAATTAATGCTTCTCATAACACATTTACCAGACATTTATTCATTGTAGTTTTTATTTTATCTTGTTTTTTAAAAATTATTAGATGTGAAAGCTATAACTTAAACAAAAATAATATTTCAAATGCATACCAACCGAATTGATTAAAAATGGCTAAAACAACTAAAATCGATTGGAATTTGAGTCAAAGTGGAACAAAAGGGGTTAAGTGTATTGGTTTAGTGACTAGAATGAAATATTTTGTTAAATTAAACCAAAATAGAACTAAATGATTACTATGTTTCTAGTAATATGTTTTTTCTAATAAATATAATAGACTAGTTGAAAATATATTTCTACAAAAGATTCAAGATAAATTTACGCCGGGTAATAATTTGCCCATGTAATAAAGGGTAAATTTTAGGTACAGTATTTTAGGTGTAGTACATTAGGGGGCTTTTTTTTTTTTTTTTTTTTTTTTTTTTTTTTTTTTTTCTAATTGAATTCAAAACCTTGGGGCATTAACAAGTAAAATAAAATAAAAATAGTCTTGTCTTTTCAATGACAATTAAATTCAATGCAGCCAAACATTTGAATTCAATTGGAGAACCTAATGTAGTGCACCTAATGTATTGTACCAAAATTTTATCTTTTGATAAATTGGTTTAATGATATTCACTTTTTTATTACCCATTTGAAGTGGGAATTAAATGGTTTACCATTCAATAACTTTTAAATAATTGACTTTACTCAATAACACTTATTGGGAGGACCACAATTTGACTCCTTACAACCACTCTAAAACAAGCCCGCGTAGTGTGATGTTGAATGCCATAAAAGATTTAAGTGTGTCTTCCTTATCACCAATTAGTTTTGAGGTGGAATGGCACAACTCACGATTCGACAAATGGTATCAGAGCCAAGGTCATGGGTTCGAGTCACGAAAGTGTCATTGTAAAGGAAGGATTGTTGGGGAGACCATAATTTGACTCCCTACAACCACTCTAAAAATAGACCCGTGTGGTGTGATGTCTAATGCTATAAAAGATTTGAATGTGTCTTCCTCATCACCAATTGGTTTTGAGGTGGAATGACACAGCTCACGGTCCAACAACACTAACCCTTCAAAATAACCACAATGCTATACAAATGACTAAAATGATTCAAATACCTTTGATATGCCTAATATGATCAAAATATCCTCAAAACCTCAAAATTTTCCAAAATACTCCCCAAAATGACCCAAATATCTATACAACGACAAAAGCCTTAGTCCCATATGATTTTAAGCCAACTATGGATTCTCAACACCTTTGTGTTAGAACCCTTTTCCATCTCCCTTATGCGTGTGTGTTTGTTTGTTTGTTTGTTTTTTTTTTTTTTTTTTTTTTTTAAAACCAACTTAGTCAAAGTTGACCATATGTATTTTTTTCCTTCAATTATATTCTATCTGAAATCATATTCTATGCCATTTCCTTAATTGACATGTCTTTTTTTAAAGGAAGTAGTTTGGGTTAACTCTTCCTATCACAACCATTTGTGATCCAAGGGGACGCTTACTCATATCTTGGATTTAAAAAGAGATTGGTGAAAGAATGGATTTAATACATAATTTGAAGGAGGTACTTTGGGCCAAAGTTCCATGTCACTCCCATGTGTGATCCAAGGGTATGTCTACTATTATCTTGCCTTTAAAAGAGAATTTTTGAAAATCAAGACTTTTGGTGAAAAACAAGGTTTAAAACATAACTTTAAAGAAAGTACGTTAAGCTAACCCCTTGTCACTCCTATGTGTGATCCAAACAAATACCTACTAGCAACTTGCCTTTAAAATGAAAAAATTGAAAATCAGAACCTCCAATTGACCAAAATGCTATCGAAACTACAAAATGAGAAAAATACTCATGGAACATCCAAAAAATGATGCATGTTGCACCAAGAACGATACATGCGTAAAGATATTCATGGTTTTGATTTTAAAGGAAAAAAAAAATGGTTTTAGTTTGAAAACCGTTTTGAAAAACATGTGACAACCAAGAGTGACGTTAGGATGGAATGAAAATCCCAACATTTCCCAAGTTGCAGTCACATTTTGGAGAGACTCCTAGCATCATCAAGATGCCATCATTCTATAATGAATGATGTGATTCGTCGATTAATGAGGATTGAACTAAGCGATTACACAAAAAGAGACCTCCTTCCTAATTTCATTAGCCAGTGAGGTTTAATAGTAGACCTATTATGAAACGAGTTCTCCCCAAATCAAATGCCAAAAGCCCTTAAATTTAAAAATATTAATTTACTGTATATGATTTAGCTCATTGTGGGGATTACATATTGTTCTTAGCTCACTGTGGTGATTACATATTTTTCTTTTAACATGTGACTTAATATAATTAATATTTTTAATTATCTATTTTTGGCTAATTATTCAAATGTGGGAATTGTATCTATTTATTTCATTTTTATTTTATTAATTAATCAATGTGTTGCATAGACATGTTCCATAAAAATTATTATAGTTTAAACTTTAAACTTATAAATTATCTTTCCTAAAAAAAAATTATAACATAACATGTTAATGCTACTGTGTATAGTGTATATTACAACAACATCAATATTACAACAACATCAAAATAAAAGTACAAAACATCAGAAAAATTTAAGGAACCTTAGTTAAACCGTACTTGTGATAATGATCATCTACAGTGACTTTAAAAAAAAAATTAACTATATTAGCATATTGATTAATTGAAATTTTATGTTTTACTGATTGTAAAGTGACGTCAAAGTGAAAACCCTGTCTCGTACTATTTTTTTTATTTTTTATGTAACTATGTTTTATTGATTATCTACAAAGCTTTGCAATTTTTTTTTACTATTTAATAGTATTTAACTATTTATCTTTTGGCTGAAACTAGAAGGGTTATCTGATAATTACTCCTTCCGTTCTAGTTTGTTTGTCCTCTATTCTATTTTAGGATGTTCCAAAATATTGTTCTATTTCTAAAAATAAAAGTCATTAATTTACTAATGTTTCTATTATATCCCTATCTTATTTTAAAAACTATTTGAAAAGAAAACTAACAAATATTTAAAAAATTAATCTAATTGGGGCACCTTTTTAGTTGCCTCATTCTCATTAAGAATAACTCTTTAAAAAAAAAAACCTGATAAATTTATTTAAGGATAGTTTTGTAAACATATATATTTTTATAAGGTAGACAAGATAATAAATGATATTTCCTTAAAAAGTTTGAATTTTCAAACAGGATAAATAAATCAAAATGGAGGAAATAAATTTTTTTTTTTAAAATAGAGTTTTACTTTTGGAGAACTCCCGCCACTATCCCAAATTCTGCCTCCAAAAAAAAATATGACTCCTGATGAACACGCTCGCACGATCCTTATCCCCAAAACCAAAAACACTCAGCATGAAATCTCCTATTCATATTTTGGTATTTCCCAATTTTCAACCCCAATCCCATCTCCTGCGACCCACACCCACCTCCGATAACCACCACCATCACCCCATTCCTGCTGGTCACTCACCGTACGTTAGCTTCTCACCCACAGCCACAGGTATGTTAACTTTTCTCTCAGATTTTGTTTCTTTTACCTTTCTGTCTCTTTCTTACTCTATGGCTCTTGTTGCTGAATTTTTGCTTTAAGTTTCTTCCCCTTGCCTGCTCTAATTTCTCTCTTGTTTGCATATGTCACTTTTTTTTTTTTTTTACCTGTTGGGTATTTGAGTGCAAATTTGTAGCTGTTTAGGACGTTTTTGAAGATTGGGTATCGGGTATTTGTTTGGGTATTAGTGCTTGTGAACTATTAGAAGGGTAATATACATCTTAATCAATAAGAACTGTGGTTATATTCATGTTTCAAGTTCTATATCAGTAACGTGCTTATCCCGAAAAAGGAATTGGGATGGTGTGTTGTGGACTGCAATATCTGGTATTAAGGTAAACCATATTGAAATTAAATTCCACAAAAAGTTCCAAAACATAAGGGTTCAATTAATGTATGCTCTAAGAGCATATATTATTTATCAATTAAAAAAAAAAAATTTTATGAAAATGTGAAAAAATTGTCAATCTCAATTTCAATCCCTCCAATGTAATTTTATAAGTCTATTGCATAATGCTTTCTGCATGTGGTGTAATTGTAATGCTTGGTTGTACCAAAATATTAGTGTTTGTGCTCTAGTGTGATTAGGCATTGTATTATTATAGTTATAGACTGGTCAGGCCCGTGTGGTCTGCGTGGTTAGGCTTAGGCCATAAGGGTATGTGACTATGTGGTAGGTCAAGGTTTGTTTGTCCCTGTCCCACCATCCAATTGAATAAAGAATCAAATCTCATGTCTTATAACTTATAAGTCATAGCAACTAGATCAGGTATAGAAATTTTAGACACTTATTTCATCACTTTTAAACTAATTTAAGTTCCGAGTGTTCAACTAGGCAGTCCAACCAAAGCAAATAACCAGCTATATGTTATTTATATATATATAATTGTTTGTTGCAAAAAGTTTTTATAGTTCTAAACCAAAGACTGACTCTTCCAATTTTAAATGTTATTAAGAGAAGTAAGTGGAGTGTCAACTTATAACTCATTATTATTTTTTGCACGGTATCCTTAAATATTAGGAACCATAAGAGGATACGTATGTAATTGATCAATTATATTTATAATTAATGCTAAATATATGATTCTTTGTAGCCTAATATTTGAATACCTATGTCTTTTGTAGCTTGTCAATTTGGAAGTTTGGTTTTAGTGGCCAAAAGAAATTATTTGAAAATTGTAATTTGAAGATCTAGATCTTGGTAGTGTGGGTTTTGATGTAGTTAGTGAATGTGACCAGGTAAGCAATAAGTTATAAATTACTACTACATCATTATTTGTGTAATTGGGTTTGTGGGAGTTATTTTATTCTATTTTCTTCTTTCATTATTTGAAGCACTTGAAGCTAATTAGGATACTTAGAAAGATTCCTTATTCTTGTGTTCTAATCTTAGATCTTGTTTGGGCAATGCCTTTTTTATTCAGTTTGTAGTTTGAATTTGACATTCCACTTATACCCAAAGATTGGTTCTTGTGTTCTAAATTGGCATTGCAAGTGAAAACTAATTGGTAGGCTTAAATATTACCTTCTTCAGTCTATTAAGTGTCGTGCTTTACTAAGGTTTGTCAACTAGTTCACCATTTTTATTTATTCGTTGGTCTTAAGCATATTAATATGATTATAGTTACTTTGTGATATATGGTATGATGAACATGTGTTGAGAATTGCTTGTGGTGGTTGTTTGAATTGGAACAAGCGGATGGCTTGCATGGGGTATAAGGGTGTTAATTTTAACATTGAGAGTATGTTTATTTGTAATTTTGTTATCTTTTAGAGAAACTAAAGTTTATTAAAAGCATGTATTTTTCTTCTCCTCTTGCTAGGAGCTTTTCTCCTCACGGAAGGTGAGCGTTTCTTATCTACCTTTACAGCCGAAAATCCTTCACCAATAAAACCCTGCCAGCCTCGTGGTGGCAATTGTGCTCTGCTCAATGGACTCAGAAGTCATAGAAAGACTGAAATGTATCAATTTAACAGCAAAGGAGGGAGATGTTATCAATGTTCGACTGAGCGAGAGTGAACAAATTGAGGAGTAATCCCTCAGTCTTCTGGGGAAATTCCATACAACTCGACCTTTCAACCAACGGGCAGCGAAGACTTAGCTATGGTCCTCATTGAAGTTGGGATAGGACTTAAAAATAGTTGAGGTGGGTGATGGGCTGTTCTAGTTCAAATTCTCCATGGAAAGCCATCTACTACGGGCGGTAAACAATGGATTGTGGAGTTAGATAACCACCTACTTCTACTCCGGAGATGGGAGAGAGGCATGACGGTAAATTCGGTGACTTTCACGCATCTACCAATTTGGGTGCAAGTATGGGGATTACCTTTCGACCTGTTCAGTGAAGAGGTTGGAGCTGATATTGGCAAAGGTTTGGGTCGTGTGGTTGACGTAGACTCAAAAGCGATAGCCTCGGATCAAGCTCGTTTTCTCCAAATCCATGTTGAGATTCCATTGGATAAACCAATCCGTAGAGGCAGCAAAATTCAAGGTCTGGAAGGTGACACGGTGTGGATAGCCTTCAAATATGAGAGATTGATTGGATTATGTTTCAACTGCGGTAGGTTGGGCCATGAAGCGAAACATTGTGGCAAACCTAAGGATGTGGAAGGTAATGGAAACCAATATGGGGATTGGCTAAAAGGAGGCCATCGGAAACAAAATAATGGAGAGAGCCAATACCACTACAGCCCACCTCGACACAATGTGGAGGCAAACTCAAGAACACGGCCCACGGCTTTTGTAGATTCTGACTAGCCACCAGCGAAGCCAAGTCATTAGCACCGAAAGAGAAATCCCGAAATTCCAGGGACCGTTATGGTAACGCACATGTCACACACGAGTACCACGAACGTAACCGATATGGGAGTATCTAATCCCAATAACACTGGCTCTGAAACCGCAGGTCCCACACAAAACGCGCACACTAAATGTGGAGAGTTATTGTCCCACACAGCACCAACTGAGGGTAATTTGGTCAATGTACCAATCTTGTATGTAGTGGAGGAAGATCCAAAGTCTAGATACGTATCAAAAACACAAAAGCAACAAACACCAAACCACAAGCCCAAGCCGAAAGCACAGGAAAACAAAAAAACAAGCAACATGGAGAAAGATTGAACGAATTACAACCTCTATGGATGAAGAACCAAACGGTGGCGAGAGTGTAGGAATGAAACGAAGGAACAAAGAAAATGGTGAAGATGATTCAGCTAAAATTAATGGGGCTTATAAAAATAAAAAAATAAAAAAAAGTTCTCTATAGGACAGCACTGATATACCCTCAACGGTGGTGGCTGTTAATCAGCCCCGCTGAACACAATAACGATCCTAAGTTGGAGTTTCCGAGGGCTTGGGAACCAATGTGCAGTGAAGGTGCTCTCTCACTTGGTGAGGGAAAAAGCTCCCAAAATATTGTTTCTTATGGAGACAAAAGGAATGGTGGAAGAAATGAGAAGTATTCAAGCCGAATTACCGTATGATGCAATGCTAGCGGTCCCTTGTTTAAGGAGAAAAGGGGGTTTAGCAATGGTGTGGAAAGAAGCAGAAGTGGATTTGCATTTCCAAACTTATACCCAGAACCATATTGATGCTCTTATACTCACCAACCCGATGAAGCCATGGAGAATTACCGGTTTCTATGATAGATCGGAGGAACATCTTAGGCATGAGACTTGGGGTTTATTGAGGCACTTGCAAACTAGACACTCCTATCCATGGGTGTGTATAAGGGATTATAATGAAATTTTGGTCTTGGAGGAGAAGCAAGGCAGACTAGCGAAAGCCCAAAACCTTATGCAAGAGTTTAGGTGCTGCTACATTGTGGTTTGATTGACTTGGGTTTCATGGGAAACCGATTTACATGGAATAATGGCCGTGAGTGTGATGCATATGTACAACAAAGGCTGGATCGGGCTTGTGCGACATTAGAATGGAGAGAAATCTTCCCTCAAGCACAGGTATGTCATCTTACAGCCTCATATTCGAACAACATACCCATTCTACTAACAACACAGGGGCGACAACTACCAAGAATGAGAAGAGTGTCAAAGCGGTTCAAAGAGAAATGGACAGCCCATTTGGAGTGTGAAACGGTTGTTAGAGCAGCATGGACTAATGCGGATTCCATGGGTAGTCCAATGTACAATCTCTTTGAAAAAATAAAAAGTTGTCGAGTAGCATTGGTGGCGTGGAGCAGAAGTACATTTGGGAACTCAAAAGCATTTTTGGAAGAAAAACATAGGGAGTTGGAAGAGCTAATGGTGTTGAATAACGTGGAGAATGCTGAAGTCATTAAAAGAGTAAAGGAGGAGATAAATACACGACTTTACAATGATGAACTTTATTGGCACCAAAGGTCTAGGTCCATTTGGTTAAAGGCAGGAGACAAAAACAACAAATTTTTTCATTAAAGAGCAAGTCAACTGAGGAGGAAAAATCATATTGGTGGAGTGCTTGATAATGATGGGGTGTGGTGGGAATATGATGTGGGAATAGCAACAGTGGCAAAAAAGTATTTCCAAGACTTGTTCACTATAGCAAATCCTTCAAATATGGACAATGTTCTTAATGCAGTAGATAGAGTGGGCACCCCAGATATGAATCACATGCTTCTTCAACCTTACACACCTGATGAGGTTATGCACCCATCAAAATCACCTGGACCGGATGGTATGTCTCCTTTCTTTTTCCAAAAATATTGGAATATTGTTGGTCTAGATGTGATAGAAGCTGTATTATCAGTACTCCACTCAGGTCACTGTTTACGAAAAATGAATTTTACTCATATTGTTTTGATTCCAAAAAAAAGAAGCAAAATATATGTCTAATTACCACCCTATTAGTTTGGAAAATGTGGTCTCTAGAATTGTATCAAAGGTTATTGCAAACTGGCTAAAAATTATTCCGCCAAACTGTAGCTTTTGAAATTTTACACAGGATGCGAAATAAAAGGAAGGGAAAAAAGGGGCAGATGGCAGTAAAGCTTAACATCAGTAAAGCTTATGATCGAGTAGAATGGGCTTTCCTTCGAAAGGTGATGCTCAAACTAGGATTGAATGAAAAATGGGTACAGTTGGCTGTGGAAACTGTATGCACAGCTACCTACTCGGTCCTCATTAATGGAGAGCCAAAGGGTTTTGTCTTCCCCACAAGGGGTATAAAACAAGGTGATTCATTGTCTCCCTATCTATTCTTGTTTTGTACTGAAGGCTTGTCCGCTATGATTAGAAAGGCAGAGGAAGCTAGGAATTTGTAGGGTGTTCTATTCGGCAATGGTGGGGTCCACCTATCCCACCTTTTGTTTGCAGATGATAGTTTCATCTTTTGCCAAGCTACAATAGAGGAATGCCAACGATTATTAGCCATCTTAGAGCAATATGAGGCAACTTGGGGGCAAGTATAAACAGGCAAAAAAAAAACCTTGTTCTTTAGCAAAAATACAAGAACAAATGTAAAGCAAAACATACGAAATATGATGGGGGCTAGGATAATGGAGGATTGTGAAAAGTACCTTGGGTTACCAATGGCTAGTGGAAAATCTAAAGTGAATACTTTCAAAGATCTACAAGAAAAGATCATAAGGAGGGTGATGGGATGGAAAGAAAAATTTATCTCGAAGGCGAGAAGGGAAATCCTAATTAAGACCGTGGCACAAGCAATACCAACATACTCCATGAGCATTTTTAAAATTCCAAAGAGCATGTGTGATACTATAAACTCCACCATGGCCTAATATTGGTGGGGACAAACAAAGGAGGAGAAGAAGATACATTGGATAAATTGAAAAAAATTATGCTCACCAAAAGCAAAGGGGGGTATGGGCTTTAGAGACATCCAAGCCTTCAACTTGGCATTGCTAGCAAAACAGGCGTGGCGATTGATACATTACACTCACTCTCTCTTTTACCGGGTCTACAAAGCAAGGTATTTCCCAACTTGTTTGTTTATGGAGGCTGAGTTGGGACACAATCCTTCATATGTTTGGGGTAGCCTACTAGCTGCAAGAGACATTATAAGGGCAGGGTCACAATGGAAGGTGGGGGATGGCAGAAGAATTAAAGTGGCAGTTGATAAATGGCTGACACACAAACCGGTATTCATTGGGGAAGACCAGACCACTATGCTAGTCAGTGAGCTAATTGATGAAGACATGGGCCAGTGGAACAGACAAAAGGTGCATGACTCATTTGCACCCAGCACCCGGAGTGAGATCTTGGCCATACCGTTGAATGCAACACACAGAAGGGATGAGTTAGTATGGAAGGAGAACAGAGCAAGGAGGTTCTCAGTTAAAACGGCTTACCAAGTTGCTCTTCGCCTCATACAACAAGATGGGGCTGAACACTCGGATGCTCGTATGGATGGTAAGGTGTGGAAGACAATTTGGGCCCTAAAGGTACCACCGAAGGTCAGGAATTTTATTTGGAGAGCGTGTTCAAACATTCTCCCCACTAAGGATAATCTGCAGCTCCGAAGGGTGAAGGTGGACTCAAGATGCGACATCTGTTGTCAACAGCTGCTTTAAACAAAACAACTTTGCTAGTTCCAAAATATTGTTGTATTAATTAGGTTCACATTAACAATTAAACAGGTCCCCAAGATTGAGTCAAGAGCCCCTCATATATGCCAAAAGTAAGTAAATCACGTGCAGAAATGCTTGGATTACATGCATAGGTTCAGAACACTTCTTGAACTATTTCTCCATTTTCAAGTGACATTGAATCTGTAAGACAATCTCTACTATAAACCAATCACCTAAGATGTTAAGTTATATTGTTTGGATGTCTATTTGAACCAGTCAGCTTGGCTTGGGTATGACAACAGCCTTAGGGTGCAACCGGTGGCTAATAACTCCATGGCAATGCCGTGGAACCTTAACGCCAATGGTTGGATTTTCTTGAACCTCCCGAGCAATAGCCTCAGGGAGTTTGAAAGTTCAAAAACGTGTAAAAACACCTTTGAATGTTTAGACCCCCAAGTTACAACTTAACCAATTCAAGCAATATGTCAAACAACAAGTGTGCGGAAACTTAACATATGCTATAATATGAAATAGGTTAAAAACTATCTAAGCCATAACAAAATAAAATCCACAGCAGATAATAAAAAGGCAAAGATAGAGAGGAAGGAAGATGCAAACACAAAGACAACACGCGATGTGTTATCGAAGAGGAAACCGAAGCCCTCGGCGTAAAACCTCTCCGCCGCCCTCCAAGCGGTCAATAATCCACTAGAAAATGTAGTTGGGATACAAGGACAGCAATAGACCCTCCAAGCCTAATCTACCCAGTGCACCTAAGCCCTCCAAGCTTCTTGCTCCAACGAGGTTGCGCCGAACCTTTTTCTTTTCTAGCTTCCCGGATTCCGCTACTAGACCATAGCATCAACCAATGAAGATTGGTTCCTTCCTAACTGCTTCCCAGAAATCCAAACAACTGTCTCACAATGATGATGATGGTGAGAACCAGGTCTGGTATAATGCCTCTCAAGGATTTGACAATGGAGAGGAAGAGAGTTGGGGAATTTGGAGAGACTCTAAGGTATAGATTGTGGGTGAATCAATCTTGTTTTTCTTTAGGGTTTCTCTCTCAAAATTCTCTCTGGAAGCTCTCTCTCAATCGTGGGTAAAAGGGGTATTTATACTGGAGTGGGAGAGGAATGTGAAACGTCAGGTTTTACAAAACAGGGGTGGCTCGCGGCTTGACCTCGCGGCTTGACCAAGTCGCGAGATCCAGTCGCGAGATAACCGTATGGCCAGTTGTCTTGTTTTGTCCTGTAGTGCTCCAGCTGGCATGACTGTTCACCTTCCAGCATGCTTGGCACGTGTGCTGCTTCTGGCGGCTTGCAGCCGCGAGTCACCCGCGAGTCCCAGCCGCGAGTCTCTGTTTTCTTGCACACTCTTGAGCAAACTTCACTCTATCTCACTCACTACCCTTACATCAAACCCACCTAAATACAGGGTTACTAAATGCTGAATTACAAGCAAATTTGGCACGGAATAAAGCCAATTAGGTGGTTGAATAAATTCAATCTTACAATCTCCCCCTTTGGCTATTCCGTGACAAAACCCTAAAACAGACTCTAGACTTAACATGTGAGTTGGGAACAGTTGAACAAAACTCACTCACACCTAACTCTAGAAACTGTGAGGCACTTGAATCATATGAACATAATACTCCTGAAACACAACAATACACCATGATCATTGTAAGCAGAAAAATTATAAAATGCATATGACACAGGCAATATGTGATCAAGCAGAGATGGAGTTAAGAAACAAGCCATGGCTTGATCAACCAAGTGAGCACCACAAGGTAGTGATCACAGTGCTCATTCACACTTGGAATGAACACAAGGACATACAAGTTAACAAGCACAAGGCAAGACACTTGTATGTTCAACACTCAACCAATGCATAACACACAAGGTATATGCATCTAGGAACAATCCTACAAGGGCACAAGAGTGACAGTACAAATATCAAAATGCAGAACATTTAGATCAGAGTACTGATTTCAATCATAGCATAAAGGCTGCAATTAGCAAGGTACAAACCATAAAGCCTACAAACTATGCATAAAACATAAACCCTAAAAGCTAACAGAAGCACATGGGTACAGATAACAAAACATCCTGAAAAACATCATCAAAATATGTTAAAGTTTAAACCAAGAGTATAGATAAGAGTTAGAAACAACTATACACCAAAACACAGTGTATCAAACCCATAAAAGACTAAGAGTACTCAAAACATAAACATATATAAACAAAGTCTTTGTAATTGACAACTCCCCCTTAACACACTACTCCCCCTTAAGATCTGCTTTTCTGCTTCTCAATCAATAATGTCATCATCACCAGAAACATCTCCCCCTTTTTGACAGGAATGGCCAAGGGTCACTGTGCAGGCTGAGTGGTGAAGCTGTCAAGTTTTGCAGACAAAACATCAATCTGGTCCTGCATGGCTCTCATCCTCTCAGAGTGCTCAGTCTGGATTTCTCTGATCCCATCAAGTCTTTCCAGAATGATTTGGAAAGCATCTGGAGGAGTATCTGAAGTAGTTGATACTTTGGGTCTTTTGCCACTTCTCCTGGGTGTTGAGGTTGATGCATGCCCTGCTGCCTCTGCTTCAGTATCCATTGGAACACCTTCTCCTTCATCACCTTCATCTTCTTCTCCTGGAAGCCTAACACTTATTTTCTAAAAATCCTCATCAGCAAGCTGGGAAAGATCAATTTTGGCCTAGAGGTTGTTCTTGTCTCATCCACAATAGTGTCATATATGTGGGAACTTATGTCTATGAAATTCTTTTCTTTGAGGTCCATCAGAAAGATTGCTCTAGCACAATTGATTGTAGTCAATTTCTTAATGGGATAGAGGTTAAACATCATGATGATTGTTAGGCACCTCATGTCTACTGGAAAGGCAGTGGTATTCAAACATTTCCCTTCTCTCTGCCCACCTATCTTTTGTTGAACTTTTTCAATAGAAACACTCCTATCCTTGTAGTTGATAAATTCCTCATCTTCTAATCCTTCAAGACCTAATGCATCATCTATGACATGTGCATCCAAAATGAATTCCTTGCCTCTAACCCAACAACTTAACTCATTCTCCCTTATCACAGCATTTGAGTAAAATTCCCTAATCAGGGGTTCACACACTACAGGGAAATCACACAGAAGCTTTTCCCATCCTCTTCCTTCAAAACAACCGGGGATAAAGGTTTGTCTCAAGTCCTCCAAATCTACAAATCTTTCTTGAATAATTCCTGCTTTCAAGAAGTTATCCTTGTATCTCTCAAAGTGATGAACTGACCTAAACAGTTTAGGATCCATTTTCAATCTTTTGTCAGCCTTCTTTGCAGGAGTTTTCTTCTTAGGAGGAGAAGGAGCCATCTGTGAACAAGCAGAAGAGGCCACAACACCATAGAGGAATATATGTGCAGAACAAGTCAGTACCATGTAGTTTAACAAAGAGATCTCAGACAAACAAATTAACTTTGAACACTTAAATCATAAGCTTCTTAGAAAAATCACATGGATAAACAAGCCTAAGATAGGAAATATACAAAATCATCAGATATAGATATCATCCTAGAGGCAGATAATGGGAAATGATAAGGCTCATAACCAGCATTGTTAAACTAACAGATGCACCCAACAGATTAACACAACAGAACATGCACAACATCAAACGGAGCATTTTGGGAACAACACACAGCTCAATATCAGATAAAATAAAAGACACACTTAGCTAAGCACAGGATGAAGACAACTAGGAACAAAACAAACTTTAGCAAGATCATGAGCAAGCTAAGCATGAACACAGAATAATAGTCGAAACACAAACCCATTTCTAAATCACAGACATAAGAAAAAAAATCAAGGGGAAAAACACAAAATTAAGTAGAAATGAGTTCGAAATTGAAAACCCATACCTGTGACATGAAGAATTTGAGCAGAAAATGTGCAACAATGGAGATTGAAAATGGGAGCACGGAGTGTTTGGGAAGGAGATGTTTTAGAGAGAAAATGAACAGTTATTAAAGTTCGAGGGAAAACTGAAAAAGATTTAAAAACTGCTCCTTTTTCTGCCAAACACGCGATTTTCGCGACTTGATTAAGTCGCCACACAGTCGCCAGATCAAGCCGCCAAAGCACTTAAGGATAAAAATTTGAAAAAATTTTTCTAAGTGTTTTTCGCGACTGGAAGGTATACCCGCGAAAGAGTCGCGAGATGAGCCGCGAAAATCTCTGAATAACCTCGCGACTGGACCTTTCACTCGCGAACAAGTCGCCAAAAATGACCAGCGAAGATGCGACTGAGGCTTGCGACTTGAAATACCCGCGACTGAGCCGCCAAAACAGGGCAAAACTGGAGTTTTGAAATTTTCAGATTTTTCAACCAAAATACTTTCCAAAAACACTTAAAGCACTCAAAAATCTTTTTGTGCTTGATTTAACAAAGATTGAGCATGTGAAAACACATTTTATCAAGTACAATCACACAAATGAATATGGCATTTATTGAACATAAACTTGTGTGTTGTGTGTGGATATCAACAATGAGATAGTCCTTAGTCTAATGTGAAGCTTCAATGATCAATTCAATCAAGACATACACAATTAGCACTAGATTATGTGACCCATCTCAATTATAGAAGAATGTATATATGACCTCCCACAAAAACTTGATAAAATAACTTGGAGCTTTACATTTGACTCCACAATTTATCAACATTTGATCTTTTTGATCTTTTGAGGCAATCACCTCTCATTGTGAGAGTGATAGTTGACATTTCCTTTTGATGAACAAGCCTTTGGCTTTTTGAATAAAACATTTCTCTTTAATTTTTGGTCGCTTTCCCTTTTTCCTAGTCGAATACTAGTATGTGCGACAGGCTTTTGCAGCTCAATATCTCTTTTCATTTGGAGATTTACATTTGGTGAGCTCTTTTTAGCAAAAACAAAAATAAAGAGTGGGAAGATATATAGACACAAGTCTATGCAAGTCTCAAGATCAACAAAACCATTCACTAATCATTCATGACAAGTTTGAAGATCTATTTACAACAATCACAAAGATTTCAAAATTTCTCCCACATAGATATAAGTGCATGAAGACAAGCAATGCTCGAAAATGCACAAAGCCATTAGCACAAAGGTACACGGCAAAACAAGTTTTGAGACAAAAACTCAACAAAGTCAATCAAGCTTTTTGATTTTCTAATTTTTTTATGTGATTTTTGGATTTTTGACACACGAAGCAAAAAGATTGATAAGACAAAAGAAATATACACAAGATGACAAGCAAACAACCAATAGCAAAAACAGCAAGAAAAACAAACAAACATTGTCACAAAGCATAGGAAGTATTAATGCATGGACATGTTCTAATGCTTATGCATGAGTACCCTTTTTCACCCACACGTCACTTGCGTTTGGGGTGATTTCCTTATAGGATTGGGTACGGGAGTTAGGGCTTTCAAACCTTCGTGAGAAGCTTTCCAAGCAGTTGGTGAATGCACCAATCATCTTCATCACGTTCATCATTCCGGGATCACCATTCTGATCTCTAGATTGATCACCTGCCCAAACTCTTCTATCATTTCTAGGTCCTCCTGACCTTTGAGGAGTTGCACTGTTCTTTGCTCTCAGCTTTTGGCAATTTGGTCGAGTATGCCCTTGAAGTCCGCAATAATGACACACATAAGTCACTCTAGGACCTCTTTGTGGTCGTGGACGTGACTTGGCACGAGATTCGGATCTGCCCACAGATTGACTACGGGAATTCAGCATCCGTTGGTTCACCACATTCTTCTTCTTCTCCATTTTGAGTTTCTCATCAGTAAGGTCAGCTACAACTGGATCTTTAGCCTTAACAAACTTCACTTCTTTAGTGACATTTCCAGATGAGCTACTTCCTCCGGTATATCCCAATCCGGATTTGTCTGAAAAGCACTTTTGAGATGAGATAACATCATCAAGCTTCTTGGTGGTGACCCTCTCTACTTTAGCATTTGCTTGCACAACCTCATTCTCAAGAAATCTTACTTTTGTGTAAGCTTCGGACAACTCACCATTCAAAGTTTCTATCTCGCATTTGGCCTCTCTATATCGGATTAGGAGACTTTTGTAGTCCTCCTCTGCCTTCTTCATTTTTCTCACAGCAGCCTTGGCCACCCTTGTGTACTCACCCGACTTTTCCAAGAGTGAGTTATAATTCTCTTGAAGATTTGCTGTGCTTTCATCTTGTTCAGCATCTGATTCTTCAACAATTCCTAGTGATTCATCATCACTATGTTCTCCAAGGTCTTGTACAAGCAGATTCAACTCCTCTGAAGACTCAACGTGAGCAATGGTCATAAAAGCTGAATAGTTCCCCTCTCCATCACAGCTCTCTTCAGATTCTGAGTCAGACGAATCAGAGTCACTCAATGTCGTGGCATACACTTTACCTTTCGATTTCAAATAATTCGGACATTCCTTCTTAAAGTGTCCATGCCCGTTACATTCGAAGCAAGTGACACCTTGTGTAGGTTGGGATTCTTTACCATCTCTCTTTTTGAATTCCCTTTTCTCCCTTCCAGAACTTTGGAATTTTCCTTTATCACCAAATTTTCCATTATTCTTAAACTTCAAGAACTTTCGGAAATTTTTTACAAGGTATGCAACATCTTTATCAACCACATCGTCTTCCGATGAGTCATGGACTTCTACCTTCTCATTAATGGTCTTAAGAGCAAGGGATTTACTCTTCCGTTGATTGGGCAGCGACATTTCATAAGTCTGAAGAGAACCGACCAGCTCTTGGACTTTGATGTCATCTAGGTCCTTGCTCTCTTCAATCGCTGTCACTTTAGCACGAAAACTTTCCGGCAATGATCGAAGGATCTTCCTTACGATTTTAGAATCCTCCATTTTCTCCCCCAAGTTGAACTTACTGACAACCACCTCATTTAGCTTCCCATAGAAAGAGTCAAAAGACTCATCCTCACTCATCTTGAGCTCCTCAAACCGGGTGGTCAGCATTTGTAACTTGGTGTCCTTCACTTTCTTCGTGCCTTCATAGGTAGTTTCCAATATCTCCCATGCTTCTTTGGCAACGGTGATGTGAGAAATCCTGTGAAATTCATCTGGAGACACACCACAGAAAATAGCATTTAAAGCTTTACTGTTAGCATTAGATGCAGCGAGTGCTGCCTTATCCCATGTGGATTTGGCTGCCTCAGGTCTAGTCCAACCACTCTCAACTGCATCCCAAACAGATTCATCAATGGAGCATAGAAATGCTCTCATGCGAACCTTCCAAAAGGCATAATTACTACCATCAAAATATGGAGGTGCATTTAGGGATTGAGACCTATCCATTTCAAAAGGGAGTCAAGGATCACACAATGGTAATGAAACCAATAACAGTGTACCCGCTCTGATACCAATTGAAAGTTCAAAAACGTGTAAAAACACCTTTGAATGTTTAGACCCCCAAGTTACAACTTAACCAATTCAAGCAATATGTCAAACAACAAGTGTGCGGAAACTTAACATATGCTATAATATGAAATAGGTTAAAAACTATCTAAGCCATAACAAAATAAAATCCACAGCAGATAATAAAAAGGCAAAGATAGAGAGGAAGGAAGATGCAAACACAAAGACAACACGCGATGTGTTATCGAAGAGGAAACCGAAGCCCTCGGCGTAAAACCTCTCCGCCGCCCTCCAAGCGGTCAATAATCCACTAGAAAATGTAGTTGGGATACAAGGACAGCAATAGACCCTCCAAGCCTAATCTACCCAGTGCACCTAAGCCCTCCAAGCTTCTTGCTCCAACGAGGTTGCGCCGAACCTTTTTCTTTTCTAGCTTCCCGGATTCCGCTACTAGACCATAGCATCAACCAATGAAGATTGGTTCCTTCCTAACTGCTTCCCAGAAATCCAAACAACTGTCTCACAATGATGATGATGGTGAGAACCAGGTCTGGTATAATGCCTCTCAAGGATTTGACAATGGAGAGGAAGAGAGTTGGGGAATTTGGAGAGACTCTAAGGTATAGATTGTGGGTGAATCAATCTTGTTTTTCTTTAGGGTTTCTCTCTCAAAATTCTCTCTGGAAGCTCTCTCTCAATCGTGGGTAAAAGGGGTATTTATACTGGAGTGGGAGAGGAATGTGAAACGTCAGGTTTTACAAAACAGGGGTGGCTCGCGGCTTGACCTCGCGGCTTGACCAAGTCGCGAGATCCAGTCGCGAGATAACCGTATGGCCAGTTGTCCTGTTTTGTCCTGTAGTGCTCCAGCTGGCATGACTGTTCACCTTCCAGCATGCTTGGCACGTGTGCTGCTTCTGGCGGCTTGCAGCCGCGAGTCACCCGCGAGTCCCAGCCGCGAGTCTCTGTTTTCTTGCACACTCTTGAGCAAACTTCACTCTATCTCACTCACTACCCTTACATCAAACCCACCTAAATACAGGGTTACTAAATGCTGAATTACAAGCAAATTTGGCACGGAATAAAGCCAATTAGGTGGTTGAATAAATTCAATCTTACAGAGTTTACCTAAATTTTTAAGGCTTCTAAGCCACATGCTAATATTGAATTCTAGTACATGTTTTGACTATCAAATCTAATAGCCTTAATAGTTAATACATGCTTGAATCTATCTCTTTATGTGGAGTTGGACATGGATTTCATTCCATTCATTTGTGTAACCTGTTTTCCTGTTTTACAAGGGAGTATGGCAATCCCTTTAAAGCTTCCTTCGGGTAATGAAGTAATGTACTAATGCTTACTCTAACTAAGGGAAGTACTTGGACACTATTTACACTTTATAATCTTGGGCATCCTTACAGACATCTATTATATAATCCTTGATATATCTATATCTTTATGAATTCTTTGATGCATCTATAGGATATCCAATGATATAGGATATCGTTTTCAGTGGAGTTGTTTTCTAATATAAAATAATAATAATTGTTTTATATATGCGTGTGAAGTAAAATAAAGTGATAATGAAAATTGCAGTGTTAGTTTTAACTATATTTTATTTTTACAATGGCATGATGTACATATAATTTAACTTAGTGTAGTTTTTCAAAAAATAAAAATAAAAATTAACTTATTGTACATTCAGATGGACAAGAGTTGGATGGATAAGAATAAATTATTTATCCTCCAAAATTATAACTCCTTTTACACTACCTTCCCTCAACAATTATCCATGAGATGGGGTGTAAAGTGTTACATGAATAATAATTTAGAGAGGAAGTGTTCCACGAGTAATAGTTTAGGTAAATAAGTATGTACTCTCATAGTTTAAAAGGACAAGTATAAAAAAAATGTATAATTTAGGGGGTAAAGTATAATTTCATCTTATAATAATTTAGTACATCATTCAAGAATAAAACTCTCATCAAATTGGGCAAACAAGTCATCAATCAGGTATCTCAATTACATATTTATGTGATCAATTTACAGAATTTAAAACTGAAATATAAAACCCCCCAGATGAAGCCTAAAACCTAACCCTAACATTGTAGCTCTCAAAGTCATACCACAATATCTCAAATTTCAGTCCATTTAAGAAGTCAAAGTAAACGAAATAAATAATCAAATAACTCGGAAGGTGCGGAAAAGTATCTTGGCTAGCTGTATATATCGGTATAAGGTTTGCTTTGTTGAACTCTAGTAGGACACTCAGAAACAATGGCCATGCAATTTGTTCTGCGAAGTACTTTCTTACTTCTGCTGACATGCGGTTTAGCAGCAGCAGCACCACCACCACCACCAAATGCAAAACCGGGTTGCAAAGCTGGCTGTGGAAACGTTACTAGTATTCCATACCCCTTTGGAATCGGACCGGGTTGTTACATGGATGACTGGTTCGAAATTGTTTGCAATGGAACTGGAGCCTTCTTAAAAAGAATTAACATGGAGGTGCTGCAACTCACTATTTCTAGTGATGAATCTGTAACAGACAGGGTTCTAGTGAAGAGTCCAATAATTTATTGGAATTGTTATAATAACAGAAGTGGTGGAACTGTCAACCTTGCAGGAAGTCCTTTTGTTTTCTCTAGTTATGTGAACAAGTTCACTGTGGTTGGTTGTGACAACTTTGTAACAATGACCGCAATAGAACCATTGGTTGTAGGCTGCAAATCGGAATGCAATGGAAGCAATAGAAGTGAAGAACTTAAATGCTCTGGAATCAACTGCTGTCAATCAACAATACTTTCAAGTCTTTAAGCATTTAGTGCAGAGTTCAGAAGTAAAGACTTCCAAAGCTCTAGAAATGCATGCAAGTACGCATTTCTAGCCTACCAACAATGGTTCCGGTCAAATATAACAGACCCTACTTCTGTGGTGAATTGGGGGTACGCTCCTGTGGTGCTGGATTGGGCGATATATAAGAACTCGACCCAAAATTCAATAAAGATGTTTGAGTTAATGCGGAGTAGATTTGAATTAAATCTGGTCGATTGTTATGGTTATTACGATGACGGGTGGTATGACCTGAGATATTCAAGCAGCCTGAACCTGTCGAGGTTTATTTGTGATTGCGCCTACGGGATACAAAGGATATCCTTATCTTTGTTAGAATTAATTTGTAATTTTAATAAAGAAATTTCTAGATGATGGCTGTTAGTATTTCAGGTCTGTTGGTGTTCTGTGTTCCTAAGGGTCAGTTACTTGTATCTAGAAGTCTAGAAGGCTCTTTCAAGTATAAATAAGTGCTATTGTACTGGTTTATGCAGATCAGAAAAATCTGCCTAGCATTGTGCAGGAGCAGCAGCTCTGCATCACAAAAATAAAAAAAGCCTTGTAATCCATTGCTATTTATCAATAAAAATTCCGCATATGCCAACAAATTATGGTATCAGAGCCAGCCTATTCAACCTATTCAGCCTATACAGAACCTATACAGCACCTGATTTTTTCTTTGTTCACCCAGCTTTAAACCTCTCTTTAGTTAATCTTCATGGATGCCAAATCTGGAGATGTCTTGTTTTCTTATTCAACAAACCAGGTTCCTATTTTCAATGGAGAACACTATGACTATTGGAGCTCTCAATTGATGACCATTTTCATTTCCCAAGATCTATGGGATTTGATTGAAGATGGTTTCCAAGACCCACCTGGAACTGGGAATTCTTCCTGGACTAATGAAACTCAAAAGGAGTACAAGGAGAAATTGAAGAAAAATGCTACTGCCTTGAGGATCATTCATCATGGGGTAAGCAAGTCTATCTGTCCTAGAATCTTTGGTGTTAAAAAGGCAAAAGATGCATGGGAGATTCTGCAAAAGGAGTTTCAAGGCTCAAATAAAGCCATCTCTGTTAAGCTTCAAAATTTGTGGAGAGACTTTGATAATTTGACAATGAAAGAAACTGAATCTGTGAAAGATTTCAATTCAAGAGTTGCTGAGATTGTTAATCAAATCAAGAGCTATGGAGATACTATTCAAGAGCAGAAACTTGTTGAGAAGATACTCCGGAGTTTGCCTCAAAAATTTGATCATGTAGTAGCAGCAATAGAAGAATCCAAAGATCTATCAGTTCTTACCATGTATGAATTGATGGGGTCTCTTGAAGCACATGAAGGAAGGATGAGCAGATTTTCAAGCTAGCCATTGGAGCAAGCATTTCAATCAAAGCTGAATGTTTCTCATAATGAATTTTCCAAAGAAGAACAAGGGAAAAGAGGAGGCAATTATCAAAAGAAGGGTTGGTATGGAAAAGGCCGAGGCAACTTCAAAGAAGGGCAGAACAGAGGACGAGGAAGGAATGGAGAAAAATACCAACAAAAACCAGGTACCTCTAGTGGTCAATGTTTTATTTGCCAGAAACCTGGTCATGAGTCAAGGGAATGTCGTTTCAGATGCACTAGATGCAAAATTCCTAATCACTCTAAAAGAGATTGCTGGTACCAAGATAAACAAGAGAAAAATGATGCCAATTTTGTAAAAGATAGTCAAGAGAATCAGTTATTTTATTCTTGCTTGAATGCTCTACATGAAACACAAGATACATGGTTTCTGGATAGTGGATGCAGCAGTCATATGACAATGAATTCCAAGTCTTTTGTGGAACTTGATCAGAGCTATACTTCTGTAGTAAAGCTCGGAGATGGGAAGGTAAAGAAAGTTGAAGGAAAATGAACCATTGCTGTCCACACTGAAGAAGGTAACCAAAAATTTATTCATGATGTTCTTTATGTGCCAAGCTTATCACAAAACCTTCTTAGTGTTGGTCAATTGCTTAGAAAAGGTTATTCTTTATACTTTGATGATGGTGTGTGTACTGTGTATGATAAGAAAAACAAATTGACAGTGGCAAAGGTTGGAATGTCACAAAATAATGTTTTCCCTCTTAGCATGCCATTACATGAGAAAATTGCTTTGAAAAATGCGGCTGTTGATGAGTCTCATCTTTGGCATCTAAGATATGGCCATTTGAACTATCAAGGCCTTCAATTGTTGAAGCAAAGAAATATGGTGGTTGGTCTTCCTTCAATTCAGAAAAATGACAATGTTTGTGAAGGCTGTATATATGGCAAGATGCATCGTCTTCCATTTCCAAAGACAGCCTGGAGAGCACGTGCTCCTTTAGAGCTTGTGCATGCAGACATATGTGGGCCAACTAGAACTCCATCACTGAGCAACAAAAGATATTTTCTTTTGTTTGTTGATGATTATACAAGGATGATGTGGATTTATTTTCTTGATCAAAAGTCAGAAACATTCTCATTTTTTCTTCAGTTTAAAGCTCTTGTTGAAAGGCAAAGTGGTCATCAAATGAAGACCTTGAGAACTGACCGTGGTGGGGAGTTTATCTATAAGCCATTTATGCAATATTGTAAAAAAAATGGCATTCAAAGGCAGCTCATAGTTCGAAGAACTCCTCAATAAAACGGAGTAGCTGAACGGAAGAATCGAACAATTGAAAAAATGGCTAGAAGCATGCTCAAGGGCAAGGGATTACCCAACATGCTATGGGCAGAAGCTGTCAACACAGCAGCATATATTCTCAATCGCTCTCCAACAAAAGCAGTTAGAGACAAGACTCCATTTGAAGCCTGGCATAAGCAAAAACCTATGGTGAATCAGCTTAAAGTCTTTGGCTGCATAGCATATGCTCATATTCCTTCACAAGAAAGAGAGAAGTTTGATGAAAAGGGGGAAAAGTATATCTTCATTGGCTATAGTGATGAGTCTAAGGGATTTCGCCTTTTGAATCCCAAGACAAACAAGCTAGTGATTGCAAGAGATGTTATTTTTGATGAGTTGGCAGCATGGCAATGGGAGGAAAATGTCCAAGAAAGCAAAAACTTGGAAGTTCCTGCTTCTCTTGATTTTCAAGACAAGTCAAATTCACTTCCAAGCATGAATTCTGAAGAAGTCCCAAGAGCAATAGCATCTCCAACTAGATCTTCAAGCACTGTCTTGCCAAATGCAGATTCTTATGATTCAGACAGCCCTCCAAGGAAGTTCCGCTCATTGTCAGATATATATCAATCTTGTGAATTTGCATTATTTGCTAGTGAGCCACAAACCTTTGAAGATGCTGCAAAGGAGAATGTGTGGGCAAAAGCCATGGATGAAGAAATTGCTAGCATTGAGAAGAATCAAACATGGGAGCTTGTGGACTTGCCTAATGGAAGAGATGTGATTGGCTTAAAATGGATTTACAAAACTAAGTACAATGAAGATGGCTCAATTCAAAAGCATAAGGCACGTTTGGTTGCAAAACGCTATTCGCAACAGCCTGGAGTAGATTTCCATGAAACATTTGCACCCATTGTTCACATGGAAACTATTAGAACTTTCTTAGCTCTTGCTGCACAAATGGAGCTTGAAGTATTTCAGCTTGATGTTAAGTCAGCATTTTTAAATGGTGACTTAGAAGAAGAAGTGTACGTAGAGCAACCGAAGGGATACATGAAGAAAGGCAAAGAAGACAAAGTCTATCGACTTCGAAAGGCATTGTATGGCCTAAAGCAAGCTCCAAGAGCTTGGAATAGCAAAATTGATTGCTACTTTCACCAAAATGGTTTTCAAAGGAGCATATGTGAGCCATCGCTTTATGTCAAGCGTGAAGGTACTAGAGATTTTCTAGTAATTTGTTTATATGTTGATGATTTGATCTATATGGGCACAAATAGGAAGATGGTTGAGGATTTTAAAAAGGCCATGATGAAAGAATTTGAGATGACTGATTTGGGTTTGATGAAATACTTTCTTGGTTTTCAAGTGCGACAATCTACAGGTGAAGTTTTTATTTGCCAAGAAAAGTACATTGAAGATTTGCTTAAAAAATTTCACATGGCAGCATATAAACCAGTGTCCACACATATGTCTTCTAATGAGAAATTGCAGCAAGAAGATGTAGCGGAAAAGGCAGATGCAAAGACATATCGAAGCCTTGTTGGTTCTTTGATTTATCTCACAAATACAAGGCCAGATATTGTTCATTCAGTCAGCCTTATATCAAGGTTCATGAATCAGCCTAGCAAGCTGCATTATGCAGTAGCAAAAAGAATTCTTCGCTACCTGCAAGGCACCAAGAAGCTAGGCATTTTGTACAAAAAGGAGAATGGCAACAATCTTGTTGGTTTCACTGACAGTGATTGGGCTGGATCACTTGATGACAGAAAAAGCACGTCTGGCTACATATTTTGCTTGGGATCAAATGTGATTGCTTGGAGTTCAAAGAAGCAAAAGACAGTTGCCTTATCTTCAGCAGAAGCTGAATATATTGCAGCAACTGATGCAGCATGTGAAGCTATTTGGCTAAGGAGATTACTTTTAGATTTGCAACAAAAAATTGAAGAACCTACTGTTATTTGCTGTGACAATATGTCAGCTATTGCAATGACTAAGAATCCTGTTTTTCATGCAAGGACAAAGCACATTGAGCTTAGACACCATTTTATTCGAGACTTGGTTGGTGAAGGTGAAATCCAACTGCAATTTGTCAGTACCAATGATCAGCCAGCATATGTTCTCACCAAAGCAGCTACAGTTGACAGAATGGAGTGGTTCAAGAAGCAATTAAAGATTACAAATTAAGAGGGGGTGTTAGAATTAATTTGTAATTTTAATAAAGAAATTTCTAGATGATGGCTGTTAGTATTTCAGGTCTGTTGGTGTTCTATGTTCCTATGGGTCAGTTACTTGTATCTAGAAGTCTAGAAGGCTCTTTCAAGTATAAATAAGTGCTATTGTACTGGTTTATGCAGATCAGAAAAATCTGCCTAGCATTGTGCAGGAGCAGCAGCTCTGCATCACAAAAATAAAAAAGCCTTGTAATCCATTGCTATTTATCAATAAAAATTCCGCATATGCCAACAATCTTTCCAGCTGTCAATGTAAACTTTAAATAATACGTCGAGCTTTTGATTTTTTTTTTTTTTTTTTTTTTTTTGATGAGAGAGCTTTTGATTTCGTAAAGCATAGACTATAATTTTCTTTTCTTTTTTACCCCTCAAGTTGCAGAGCATATAGTTTCTCAAAAAAAAGTTGTAGAGCATATATTAATATTAGTCAGTAGTAACCCCCTTTTAAATTTTTTATTTTATTTTATATAAATGGAAGTCACTAATTTTTAGTTTAACCACATTACATGCGTTAATGCCTGCCTAACTCATGCATCACAACCAAAACAGTTATTTTACATTACATCTCAATATTGTTAGAGCCACCCACCACATGACAGCATAGTTATATATAGTACATGTTCAAGTTTAACCAAATATAACTTTAGGTGTTCCTTGTTCGTCAAAATTCACACTCAAAACACTCTCTCTGAATATATATATATATATATATATATATAGAGAGAGAGAGAGAGAGAGAGAGAGAGAGAGAGAGAGAGAGAGAGAGAGAGAGAGAGAGAGAGAGAGAGAGAGAGAGAGAGAGAGTTGGGTTCAAATTATACCTGGTGTAACTCTAAACAATATTACATCAACCAATAATTTATTATAAATTTTTTATCTTAAAAATCTCACCGTTGAGTTACTTATTCTATATGTTCTTAAAATTCATATCAATTTTCATATTAATTGGATGTTATTATTTACCATTTGATTTATAAACTCATATTTTATGCATTATTTAAAATTACAAAAACTTGAATTTAAACAATTAATTAATGACATGGCTATCAATCTTTGATTACCTTGAAATTTTTGCTAGTGTGAAGAACATACGAAAATAATGTAATCTAATGGTGTACCAGGTGTAACTCTCTCTCTCTCTCTCTCTCTATCTATCTATATATATATATATATATATATCATATACTATATAATAAAAGTTTGGTTTAGAAGCTGTGATTGCGCCAAGTGGCTGCACTAAATTGAAGAAATTTTTTAAGAATTTTAAAAAATATATATAATTTTTTTTGTACTTATCTTCTTCACCTATAATTTCTAAATTGATAAAAATCTTAATTTGATTATAATCCAAACTCTTCATCTAATTCTTTTATTATTATAATTTATAAGTTGATAAATTTTTTTAATTTGATTACAATTCAAACTCTTCATCTAATCGTTTTTTTTTTAATTTAAATTATATTACTACATGTAAAAAAAAAAAAAAAAAACAGCTACGTATTCAACAACAAAATCTTCCTCCTCACACATGACTTTTTTTTTTAGACAATTAGTGTTCATACTGATTTACCAAAAATGTTTTTGGATAAAGTTAAAAAAAAAAAAAAATTGTAAATAAGGTAATAAGTATTTGAGTTTTAAGTAAACACCTTCTCTTTCTTCTCAAAAAAAAAGTATCTATATATAATAAACGTTTATTCTTCTAAATTTTTTTCTTTTTTTTTTGGTTATAAAAGAAAATTTTCCTTTTTTCCATAAAAAAAATGTTTTCTTTTTTCTTTCTATTCATATGAATTCCACTTTTATGGGATTTATGAGATAAAAAAACAAACAAATTGATTAGAAATCTTAATTCCAATAGGATTTAAATTCTATATCAAATGAAACTCTACCTAGATATTACTCCAGTAATATATATATCCTTTTTGAAATGAAGTTTATTTTTTCATTTTGTTTAAGCTATTTTTCTTTAACTTCAAAAAAATTAATAAAAACTTCTCACATACGTTTTAACCCAATTCATAATATTGAACTTTTGTACTCATTTATTCTCTTCTACAATAATTGATTCAGGTTTTAGTTACATACTCACACTTTCATCTCTCAAAGTAATAGAAAAAACAAACAAGTTTATTCTTTGTTCTTTTTCTAAATTTATATCTTAATTTATAATTTGTGTTAATTTCTTAATTTTAAATTATGAATAAGTTTGATTATATTCTTTTTATTGAATGTACATTGTTGTTTATAGGTTTTTGGTTGTGTTATATTCTTCGGAAAAAAAAGAAATAAAATAAAATAAAACAGTTTATATAAATTTGGCAACAAAGCTAAATAGATAAGTCTAAGAAATGTTTACTAATAATAGTTTTATCAGTAACTTTTTATTAACATGATTAAAAAAATTGAATAGAGAGATAATTTATTAACGTGATTTAAACTCTACTAAAACTTTTTTAAGGGATTGGTTTAAAAAAATTTCAAAGTAATTTTCTAATTTTTAACTACTATTCGCTAACTTCTAACTACCAAAGTCCACAATAGAGATAAATAAATAGAGCAACGGGGAACAAACTATTCGTAATCGTTGAAACAGTTCCACAAATTAATAGTTACAACAGATTTTTCTTTACAACCAATAAGAGTTGAAAACTTGGTCAATCATGAGAAATTTCCAAAGTCTTTCAATTGCAAAAAGCTCTTTAGCCAAACAATATCACATGTACCCTGGATAAAGTACCCTATATCTTTGATTTCTAAGAAACCCAAGCATTTCCCAAATAGAAGCTCTTGATGTGCAAATCTGAGTTACTTGGAAAAAAAAGACCTTTACCAAGTGAACCCTATGTATTGAACTATCCTGAGTGCAGCACGCAAGTTTGGCTCTCTTGGCTGGTCCAAAAATTGACTTAAGTGGTGAACTAAGTAGGTAATGTCAGGCCAAGTCACTGTTAGATAGAGCAATCTCTCTGTGACTCTTTTGAACTGTGGAAGGTCCTTGACTAACTGTCCTTCATCTTTGCTAAGCTTTTAAGTATTGCTCTATAGGGATCACGGGTTTGAAACATAGCAAACCAAAATCTTCCAAAATTTCAATGGCATACTTCCTTTGATTAACAAAAATCCTTCTTGCTCTTGGCAACCTCTAAAACCAAGAAACACAGTAAAGAACCCGAGTGTTTGAGCTAGAATTTTTCATCTACCATATGTTGAAGACTTGTAATGTACTATAAGTCATTACCAGTAACAAGATATCATCGACTTATACTAAGACAGCCACAAAGGATTGGTAGTCTCTTAGTAAAGAGAGAGTAGTCTGCCTTTTTTAAGCCCATAAAGAGACTTCTTAAGCTTACATACAAGAGAACCTGTTGCTTTACTGGTTTGAACCTCCCCTTGCTATGATAACCCTGTGGCAGGCACATGTACATATCTCCTCTTGTAAGTCACCATGCAGAAAAGCATTGTTTACATCCCAATTGTAAGAGGTATCAGGCCTTTAAAGCAGCTACAATTAATAGAACCCTTACAAATTAATTTGAATAATGCTAGAGATACAACCTATTTTACAAAAAAATTTATAAACTACTGATGTGGTGAGTAATTATTAGTAAATGGAAAAGTAACATTAATGGCGGGTTTAAATGAAAACTAATAAGAGGTTGGCCACATCAACATTTTATAAAAATGTTGTAAAATAATTTGTTGCTGTAACATTACTCAATTAATTTTGCTACAACGCTAAATGTTTCTAAATAGTCCAGACCTGCTCCCTAATGGTCTGTTTGGACCGAAGAGGAGTAAAGTAAAGTTGGCTGAAAATTAGCCTATTTTCAGCTAACTCTACTCTACTACCCTCTACTCCCCCTCTCTCCCCCCTCAATCTAAACACGCCCTTAGTGTAGCCTTTAATTACCAACCTGATGTTATATCTTTCCAAAGTTCTATATAAGTGGAATTTAACCTTGTATACTCATTTACACCTAATGGCAATTTTCCCAGGTGGAAGAGAGGTCAAAGTCTAACTTTTATTAGGCTCAAAGGCCTTAATTTCGTTGATTCTCTCCAATGGGGACTTTGGACAACTTGGTGAAAATATTCTGGTTCAGATATAGAGTTGGAATGGGCTAAAGCAAAGGATTCTGCTTTGGTGAAAATATGGTATAAGAATAAAAATCAGCAAGATCAAAGGGCTGACCTGAGGGATGAGGGGAAACCTTATAAGTTATAACATGAGTGGTCGAGAAGTATTATGAGGAGTGGAATTAACTAGAGAAATATAGAGGAAGGTAGATTAGATGGAAATGATGTATAAGAAATTAAGAATTGATATTTAGATGGGGTAAAGCTTCTACAGAATGAGTATACTAATTGATGGAAGGATCAATAGAAATGTTTGGAGAAGTTGATGAGTTTAAATTATCAGAATGATGTAGGGAAATATTTGGAACAGACATCATTAATAGGAAAAGGGATAACAAATGGATCATTAACAGAACTAGAAGAAGTCTGAGATTGAAAAGGAGAAACACTTTCGTAGAAGACTACATCTCTAGACGCAAAAACAGTCTTGGTATTGTAATATAGAACCTTATGTCCTTCAATACCAATGGAATAACCCAGAAAAATATACCTTCTAGCTCTAGTAGAGAACTTGGAACTGTGGCTAGACAAAGTAGAACCAAAACACAAACACCCTGATATGACCATAAGATGGATCATGATTGAAAAGAAGTACATAAGGTATTTCTCTGGTTTAAAGATGAAGGAAGTCTGTTTATGAAATACATAGTAGGCAAAACACATTCAGGCCAGTATGAAATGGGTAATGAAGAAAGGAATTCTAAGGCTCTAGAAACATTCAAAAAATGTTGATATTTTCTCTCAACTATAGATTTATATTGAGGGGTTTCAACACAACATAATTAGTGAATAATACCCTTGCTGTTGAGAAATCTTTCATAAAAAATTCTGGTGCATTATCTCTACGAATGTGCTTAATTTTTTTATTAAATTGATTTTCAACCATGTTATAGAATTTGGCCAACAACCCTTGAGTTTCTTATTTAAATCTTATGAGATACACCTAGGTACATCTAGAGTAGTCGTCCACAATGGTAAGGAAAAATTTAGCCATCCACTATAGGAACGTCCAAAGTGCCCCATATGTCACAATGAACAAGACAAAATGGACAATTTGAAATATGAGAACGGATAGGAAAAGACAAATCTCTTTTGCTTGGCAAGAGGACAAATCATACAAGGATTATTCTTGGTGCTACGTACAGAAGAAATAACACATTCTAGCAATTGCATCTTAGCAGTAGATGGGTGTCCAAGTCTACAGTACCAAACTTCAAAAGAGCAATTATTTACAGATGCAAGATTAGAAGGAAATATAGAATCGATAACTAATTGAATGAGAGATGATGATGGAGAGGTCAATTGCAGTAAGTAAAGACCATGATGTTCTTTACCCTATCCAATCATCTTCCAATGAAAAAGATCTTGAATGAAAACCAAATTGACAAAGAAGATAAAGCAATACACAAAGGAATAGGTTAACTTGCTAATAGAAACTAAGTTGAAGCTAAAGGAAGACTTAACAAGAATATTAGTGAGAATCAAGGTGCCAAACAAGTGGATTCCACAATATGATTTACAAATGCAGATTCCCCATTTGGTAAATGAACATAGGTGTTCACATTTGCAGTAATGGTAGTGAGGATAATTACCGAATGGGCCATATGGTCCGTTTCCCTAGTGTCTATAACCTAGGTATTGGAATCAAAAGCCTTTCTATTGGCATTATCAACTGAAAGGATAGAGTACCTAAGGTCTAAAGAGTTAGTTGCTTAATAACATAGGGCCTGTTTGGACTGAGGGGGAAGGAGGGAGAGTGGAGTGGAGTATAGTAGAGTTGGCTGAAAATAGACTAATTTTGGGCCAATCCTTATCTACCCTACTCTATTGAGTCTGCTCTCCCTCCCTCCTCTTCAATCCAAATGGACCAATAATGCATTACTTGAGAAAAGTGGGGAAAATTGAGACTGAGAGGACATTTGAGGTGAAAAATCAGTGGAAACTGCAACAATAGCTTGATGTGGTGCAGGAGACGCTGATGAGAGATCTTGAGCATTCGGCTTGGGTGATAGGGCCTTGAAGCTGCGATGATTGTTGTGGTGTAGGCTTAGCCTTGTCTCCATCATGGTTATGTTAGATGTATTGGCTGCTAAACTATTGTTAGGTCCAGTGATTTGATTTACAGAAGAATCCTTTCCTTTTGGTTTGAAACCAAGAGGAAAGCCATGGAGTTTGTAGCATTTGTCTATTACATGTCCAACACGACCACAATAGGTGCAAGTGGGCTTCTCCTTTTAAGTATTTCCCTTACCACCATGATTGATCATAGCATTAGCATTAGATTATAATGTAGTGGCTTCAAAATAGGAATTAGCATTGGCATTTATACCAATCTTCCTCTGCTTCTCTTCTTGAAAAATCAAGGGATATGCCTTATTGACTGGGTGAGCATAGCCATCTGATAAGACCATGAGAACACACAACGTGATTATCTCTGTTGTGTCTCCATCAAGGTCTTCATTGCTCCACAAAAGCACTCAGGCATGGGAGAGTAATTCACAAACTCATCCCACAGTGCTTTGAATCTTGTAAAATACATGCTTACAGAAAGCTGTCCTTGCACAAGTGATGATTTTTCCTTCTAAAGCTCGGATATCCTAGGTGCTTTGCCTTGTGAAAATCTTCCTTTGAGATCCAACCACACTGCCTTTGATATATCAATGTAAATCACACCACACTTGATGCTATCTCTTTGGACAATGAATTTATTATCCAAGAGAGTACCATGGTGTTGCAGCAAGTCTAGGAATTTAAGAGTGATGAACTAGGATCTAGAACAGTTATATTTCCTTCACAAATCCAATCTTGTTTTTCACAGTCAAAGTATGACACAGGACAACCACACTATTTCAATGGAACAATTAAACAATAACAAAAACAAAGGATACCCTAGGAGTCAGCACCAAGCAAAACTGGAGTCGACACCAGTGTAAAAGAAACTCACGTTTATTATAATTCTAAAAAACTATCTTATAATAATCAGAAAAAGTGCTTAAATAGCAAACAACAAAATGCATAGAAAAAACCCTCATTATTAAATGCTCGGGCTTGCTTAATCTTCAAGCCCAATTAGTAGCAGGCTCCATCCATAAGGCTGTAGGTTGGGCCGTCTTCTTTTTGCTCTATAATTGGAAGCTTGTACCTTGTGTCCGTACCAACTCCCCCTAGGTGAGAAGAACTCGACCCCGTCGAGTAGAAATCTGAAGAGCTCTGATAGTACTTAAGCAAGTCAGGATTTAGTCGATGTAGCTCATCTTGAGTAATCCATGTGCAATCAGAATCTGGTTGCCCCTGCCAATGAACTAGGAAATGGTGAACTCCTCCATCCCTGGTAGAAACAATCTGTTCATCTAAAATAGCATCAACAAATTCATTATGTATATAGGACAGATTCAAAGGTAAAGGGGTAGGAATAAGGGCATCAATAGGATTAAGCAAAGGCTTGCCAAAAAGGTTATTAGGAATAACTATGGGGCCATTATAAGCAACTAGATCATCTATATTAAAGGAGGAGCTAATACCACAATCATGGGGAAGGTCAATAACATATGCATTTAGGCCAATCCGTTTCAATACCTTGAATGGTCTGGCACTATGAGCCTGCAATTTCTTAACAGTCCCAAAGGGAAACCATTTAGGTCAAATCCAAATCATGACATAATCTCCTACTTGAAACTCTGCATGACGTCGATGAGTGTCAGCATGAATTTTTTATTGATAATTACTTACCTGAATTTTTTTGCGAATCTCATTATGCAAATCATGAATATGTCGTGCAACTTGAATCATCTCAATTGGACATCTAAGCCAAAAGTTATGCTCCAAATACTAACTGGTGCACAGGTTGGAATCCTAATCCGAATTGGACTTGGATTTGGTGCAAATTTCCTTTGATTCCTTGCTCTAATTGGACTTGAATTTAATTGGGTTGGCCTTCTTTGACTTCATCATGGCCCTTGTAAAAGTAAAGTCCATTAGCTTTCTTCTTTGCACAAATTCACTTATTTAATTTCATTATCCTACAAAAGACAAATTCATGTATTAAAATTCAATTAAGGACAAAATTAATTATTCAGCATTATTCCAAAACCAAATATAAAATGCATGAAGTAACTCAAAATAAGTATGATAATGTTTTCTAATAATGATATAAATATGCAAAATTAAGCTATTATCATCTAGTTAATTCATGTGATTTTAATATTGATGAGAATTTCGAAATTGTATACATTCATTGTCTATTGGAATTTTTCATAGGAATTGGAAGCGAGATTTGGAAATTAAAATTTGAGGAGTTTTCACCCCATGAGATAAAGTTGTTATGATATTGTAAGCAAGTACCAAAATTGGAGTAAAAGCCCTTGCCAATTGAACTTGAATATGCTTTTCTAGGAACTAAGGAGACTTTTCCAGTGGCAATATCTTCTAAACTTGACTCTTCACAAGAGGTAAGTTATTAAATGTTTTGAGTAAACATAAGGGTGCCATAGGAAGGAACATAGCTAACATAAAAGGACTTAGTCCATTGGTTTGTACTCATAGGATCTATTTAGAAGACAATGATAAACCATCTAGGGATATTAAACAAATTTTGGAAAATACGATCAACCCAAATCATAAAAATTGGTCATTGAGGTTGAATGATGCGCTTTGGGCATACCGCACTGCTTATAAAAATATTTTTTGTATGTCTCCCTATAGACTTATTTACGGTAAAGCTTGTCACTTGATTGTGGAATTGAAACATAAATTATATTGGGCAATAAAGTTGTTTGAATTTAACTTAGACAAGGCTAGTTCATTGAGAAAATTGCAATTGAATGAGTTGGGAGAAATCCAACATGATGCATATGAGAAATCTAGGATTTATAAAGAAAGAATGAAGGTTTTTTTATGACAAACCCATTTTAAGAAAATCTTTTGAACCATCTCAAAAAGTTCTATTGTATAATTCTAGGTTACATTTGTTCCTTGGAAAATTGAAATCTAGATGGACTGGACCTTTCTTTGTTAAATTTTTTTCCCTCATGATGCTAGAGAAATTGTGAACCCTAAGAATGATAACATATTTAAGGTAAATGGACAACTTCTTATGCCATTTCTTGAGATTTTTTCACAAGAGGAGGAATCCATAAATTTGTAGGATCTCATTTATCAAGACTTGCCAAGCAATTAGCATTAGTATTTGTGTCGTAGTTTAGATTTTTTTTTTTTTTAACCCTTTTTGCAGGTGTTAAAGTTTTTTTTTTTTTTTTTGGTTCATTTATGTTCATCTCTTCAAGGTACTCTCTGTAATCTTTACGCTTTATTGTTTTTCCTTGTTAAAATTGAGAATAATGTAAGTTTTCAGTTGGGGGAGGAACTTGAGATGATTTGGACTTGGTTTTATTTTATGTTGATTTTTTTTTTTTTTGTTATTTTTAGTGATTTTTGTTTTTCTTTTTAGTCCAATTTTTTCATCAAAAAAAAATTTGTTTCTTTAGCATGAGTTTTAAGTCGAAGTTCTTTATGCTAATTTTAACTAAAAAATTCCACTGTTTTTCATACTCAACTATTATGCACATGCACTTTAGCCACATGAAAATATTTCTTGGTTGAGAGATAGAGACGACTTTGAAAATCTTGAAAATAAAGTGTAGAGACTTTAACCCATGTGATTTCTTGAGCCATTCATTTTTTAGAGGGTTATTTTCTTTTTATCTCTTTTTTTTTTTTTTTTTTTTTCATTTGGAAGTGCATAATTTTGTTGTTGCTTAGTCTCATGATTCTCTTATTTGGTCAAATGCTAAAAATTCATCAATTTTATGCCACACTTGAATACGTTAAAGTCATGAATTTTGAGGAACTATCTCAATTCTTAAGAGATGATTTTAGGCAATCTTTGTTTATTTTGAGCCTTTATTATTCTTTTTCTTGGTACATTATCACTAGTCACCCATTTGAACCTACTATTTTAGCCATTCTTTCTCAAACCCTTTCCCAAGTGTTCCAAGAATGAACACAATCAAATTGTCTTAATGTGGTAAATTTGTAGTGAAATAGTAGGAAGAAAAGGAGGACTCACTCAAAAAAAAAAAAAAAAAAAAGAGTCATAATCAAAAAAGGGAAAATGTTGAAAAAAAGAAAAGAAAAGAAATCGAGAATGCATTAGTTGATGAAATTTTGGAAAAAAGAAAGTGAAAGTGTAATATTCAAGAAAGTTGAGAAGATAAATTAAATGTCATATACTCAAAAGAAGTTGTCTCTCTAATTATTCTTGGGAACACTTTTTATTTTTACCCATAAACCTTGTTCCCAAATTCTCTTCTTTACCCTACATTACGTCCCAATGAAAGTCCTATTTGATCTTAAGGAATGTATGGTTTGGATATTGACATGACTAATCAATATGTGTGGTGTAATATTCTGTGTTTGGCATCCTTTCATGAGACTATACATATTCTTTATTTTGTGTTACCGTTCTTCAACTTATTTATATGTGAGATATTTGTCTTTATTTTACATTATTCTGCTCACATATGTTTGAGATTGTTACCCTATTTTTAGAGTGATTTTATTTGTTGAGTGTTAACACTAGTGAGATTTGAGTTGAAGCATATTTTGGATAGAAATTCAATTCATATTTTATCTTAAGACTAAGATTTTGTTTGTGTTGGCTAAACTATTCTCACACTAGGCGTTGATAGCATGTGGAATATTTTTGGTTGTTATTAATTTTTTGATCTTTGACTAATTATATCTACTAAAGTAATAAAATTTTGTTCTTTTGTTTCCTTGTTTCAAGTCACTTAAATTGCTAGGGACTAGCAATGAGCTGGTTGGTGAGTGAGATAATAGTTTAATTTTGCATAGTTATATCATTATTAGAAAGCATTATCATACTTATTTTGAATTAATTCATGCATTTTATATTTGGTTTTGTAATAATTTTGAATAATTAATTTTGTGCTTAACTGAATTTTAATTCATGAATGTCATTTGTAGAAGAATGAACTTAAATTAGTGGATCTGTACAAAGAAGAAGGCTAATGGACTTTAACTTTAGAAGGGTCATAATGAAGTTAAAGAATGCCAACCCAATTAAATTTGAATCCAATTGCAATAAGGAATCAAAAGAAATTTGCTCCAAATCCAAGTTCAATTCAGATTAGGATTCCAATCTGCGCACCAGTTAATATTTTGAGCACAACGTTTGGCTCAAATGTCCAATTGAGATGATTCAAGTTGGGTTCGAAAGCTAACTTAAAGGGCTACTGTGGACACAATGCTTTTTGGAGTCACCACCTAGTTTTTGTAATGGCCTAGGAACCATATATATAGCATCCTCGGAACTATATATATAGCATCCTCTCAGGGAAGAACCTTTTGATCTTACTACAAAAGATTTGGGTTCGGAGTTAATGTACAGTCTTGGGAAGGTGTTAGGCACCCAAAACCGTCCAACCCTAAGGTTGACTTCCCATCATTGTGTCTTATGTCTTAACCCTATTAAGGGCATACTCAATATTTGCATCTAACTCACACACACACTAGCATACATCTAACAATCAACATGGCATCAATCATCCCTAACCATACATCTATCATGGCAATCAAACAAGGCCTATCATACATCTAATCATGGCATACCCTATCATACATCTAGCATACATGTCATGGTATCAAGGCATTCATCACACCACAAACCCTAATCATACATCTAATCATGCTTCATCACATTACCTCATTTAGGGTAGCAACAAAATAGGGCATAAAGATAGGCATGGCAAACAAACATAGATTATCGCATGTATTCCAAACTTTTAGACAAGAAATCAAACAAACAAACATATTACATCATTAAAATGCATGTTCATACCAATGCATAACTTACCTCACTTACCTTGCAGCAACTCAGCAACTATGGCTTTATGTATGAACATGTGAATGTGTGTTCATAGCATTGAAGCAAGGAAAACACAAAATAAACCCTAATTCTAACATGTGAAAGGCAAACAAGCAATAAAAAATGTGAAACAAAAGCTTAAAAGCATGAAAGTATGGAAAAGAACCTAAGCAGAAGTATACACATGAAAACATAAGCAAAACAGAAGAAAAAAAAATTAGGGTGTTAGGTTCTAAAGATTTAGAATTAAATATTTAGAATAATTGTTGTATTGTGTTGGCAAACCGAGAACAAAACATGTCTAGTCTAGGTGTTTAGACAATGCTTAAATAAGGTTGTTTCAAGTTTTGAAGTCTAGCTGATTGCAAAAAAGGAAGTGAAGTTTTGCCTTTCTCGACCGATCGAGAATTAGGCTCGACCGATCAAAAATTGCAGGCACAGTTTTCTGCAGAATTTTTAAACAGGCCAAAAGTCTGTGAAAATGTTTAGAGTTTCATCTAACCTTGTCTACATATAAAAGGAAAGCCCTAGCCACGTTTTGAGGTTGCTGAAGAAGACTTGTGTGTTACTCTTTGTGAGATTTAAGAGGTTTTGTAACTTTTAACTACACAAGAATCTACCAGAGCCAAAACTACAATCAAGCATTGGTAAAACATAGTTGCTACATCGAGATCAACAAGTGAAGGTGATCTAAAACCTTTGAGTGGGATCTCAAAATCACAAGCAAGGCGGCTTATGTTGCTGTAAATCCAAGAAGAGAAGGAATCCGTGGATTTAGAGCTTGCACGTGGTCGTGTCAATAAGTTACTACTAGAGGTAGCATTAGATTTAGAGTTAAATCTTTTGTAAAAACTTCAATTCTCTTATAGTGGATTTGGTTTACCTTAAGGATAGCTAGGTTAAATCCTCCCCAGGTTTTTACCTTGAAACGGTTAGTTTCATTGGTTTTCCTGGTCATCATATCGTGTGTTATTTACTTTTCTACATCTTTTTATGATAAGATTTATTTGTGTTTAACCAAGATCTGAATAATTAATCCAAGTAATCACTTGTTTAATATATTAGGTTAAACAATGTGGTTTAAGGGGTCTAAACAAACATACAATTGGTATCAGAGCTGGTTAGCTCTTGTTTATAGGTTCTTAACCTAAAGTTGATCCTTGACCCCTGCTGTCATTGAACACGGTCACTTTCTTGTGATCCCCCCACACTTTGATGGAAATAATTATACTTATTGGAAAGTAATGATGAAAGCCTTCTTGAAATCCATTGATGAGAGAGTGTGGCTGTCTGTTGAGAATGGTTGGGAAAGACCAACCACTGCTATTGGTGAGTGGACTACTGCCCAAAATGAAGCAGCAAGCTTCAATAGCAAGGCTATGAATACGATATTCAATGTTGTGTCTATGGAAGAATTTAAGAGAATCTCAAATGTGGAGACTGCTCACATTGCATGGAACATCTTGCAAATAGTGCATGAATGCACTAAGGCAGTAAAAATTAATAAACTGCAGCAGTTGACATCTAGATTTGAAAGTATTAGAATGTATAATGATGAGTCTTTTGATGAATTCTATGCTAAGTTGAATAATATTTTCAATTTTGCTTTTAATTTGGGTGAAGTTTATGATCAACCTAAAATTGTTAGGAAAATTCTTAAATCTTTGACTGAGAATTTTAGACCTAAAGTGACTGCCATAACTGAAAGTAATGATGTTGACTCTATCCCTGTAGATGAACTAGTAGGATCTCTTCAGTCCTATGAATCTAATTTACCAAAGACTAATAAATCCAAATTTATGGCTTTAAAATCTGTTGATGATGTTGATGATTGTGGATTTGACAATGAAGTCTCATTTACTGAGATGGCTTATCTTGCCAAGAACTTTAGAAATTTTCTAAGAAATAATAATAGGAGGGCAAAAAATTTTGCTTTTAATTTGGATGAAGTTTATGATCAACCTAAAATTGTTAGGAAAATTCTTAAATCTTTGACTGAGAATTTTAGACCTAAAGTGACTGTCATAACTAAAAGTAATGATGTTTACTCTATCCCTGTAGATGAACTAGTAGGATCTCTTCAGTCCTATGAATCTAATTTACCAAAGACTAATAAATCCAAATTTATGGCTTTAAAATCTGTTGATGATGTTGATGGTTGTGGATTTGACGATGAAGTCTCATCTACTGAGATGGCTTATCTTGCCAAGAACTTTAGAAATTTTATGAGAAATAATAATAGGAAGGCAAGAAATAGAAACAATGTTGCTACTAAGAATGTGAAGAAGAATGACACTGCCAAAAACAATAATGCTGAAAAATCAAAAGAAAAAGTAGGTCAATCTTCAAATAATTCTTTAGGACAACAGTGTTATAGTTGTCAGGGTTGAGGTCATATGAAATTTGAGTGTCCAACTTTCTTGAGGTCAAAAGGTAAGGCTATGGCTATTACTTTGAGTGATAATGAAGTTTCTGATCATGCATCTGAAAGTGATCAAGAAGGAAACTTCATGGCTTTCATTGCTACTGCTGTAGTAAGTGAAATTGAGACTGTTGATGAGAACCCTTCTGATGGGGAACTCTCTGAGAATGCAGATTTGCAGGAAGCTTACAACAAGCTTTGCAAAATAGCAACTAGAGATGTTATGACTGTTGGATTAGGTTTGAAAAAGATAAACACTCTTGAACAAGAAAAGAAGAATTTGCTATCAAAATTTTTTTATGCTAATGAACTCTTGAACTCTGTCAAGATTGAGAACATGTCTTTACTTGAAAAAGTTAAATGTTTAGAATTAGAATTATTTGTTGCTAGAGAACAAATAGATATATCTTCTACCTCTAAACTAGATGAGATGTTACATGTTCGAAAGTCTGTTTCAGATAAGACAGGTTTAGGGTTTGTTGAGAATGGATCTACTACTGTAGTGAATCCACCTAAGTTTGTAACTGCTACATCAACTTCTGTTGTTCATCAAACTCTTTCTAAAGTTAAGGTTCATAAGGAAGTAGCTCCTGCTTCTAGAAGAACTAGGGTAGATCTGAGTGAGTCTGAAACTAATAATTCTAATCAATCTGGAAGTAAGAAAAACCACGAACCTCAGTGGTTTTGTCACTTGTGGTAGAGCTGATCATACTAGACCAAATTGCTTTAAGTTGCAAGCTTTAAAGCAATCTTCCAAACAAAAAGTGTTTGTGTCAAAAGCACAAGATCTTGTTGCACTATTCATGAGTTTGTGAAAGTTCTTAACCTTTATACCAATACTGGAGCTAAAATGAAGACAAATCCCAACTCCAAGTTTGCATCTAAAAGGGTCTGGATGCAAAAGACTCAATCTCAGTAAGTCTGTCTCACATGGTCCTTGTGTTAATTCTTTCTATCTCTTGTGACCAAAACTTTTTTTCTTTAGGATTGCATTTGCATAATATTCATACATTGCATTCTAGGTTTGTTTTGTTTTATATTTTTCAGTTTTTTTTTTTTAAATGTAAAAAAACAAATATAAAATCTGAAAATAAATTTATTATTATTATTATTATTATTATGCATCTTTAAGATGTGTAATTGAGGTTGGCTTATGAAATTTACATTTCATGACTGTGTACCATGTTTAGCTTTGATGAGCTTTATTTTTCTGCACTTTGCTAGTTTATGCTATGTGATGCTTATATTGTGTGAGTTGTTTATTGTTTTTAATCACATGCTTTGATTTTGAAATCACATACTTTTGATTGTAAGGACTAAAAAATCCTAGGAGAAAGGCATAAATAACCATCTCACCACTGTTACTGACCAAACATGAACACTTGTGTGCAAATCATAAAAGCTATGCTCGGTAAGGTGTAGCACTTGCACAACAAAATTCTTAAAGGTGTTATTGTACATTAGTTAAAAGAAACAAAATGAAAAACAAAAAGAAAAATATGCTTCAAAAGAAAAAGAAAAAAAATAAATAAATTGTATGGTGGCAATCGTGTTTTTAAGGAGATGTGGGAGTTATATGATGTAACTCTTTAGGTGTTAGTCACTTTCAAACTTATGTGATGAATAATGTAGAAAGTGTGTTTATTCTCTGTTTACATATCACCTTATGAGTATCTCATGCACTTGCTAGTTGCACACACCACAAGCAAAACTTTGTTAAATTTGGTACATGTGATTGTGTGTTGAGTTTTGTGGCCTTCCAAAATTAAACTTCTTGATGTGTTTAATGCATTTTTTTTTGGGTGTGAGAAAATAAAAGAGTGAGGAAATTTGCTAAAGTTCAATTTTATTTTGGTTTTGAAGATCATTTGAAGTCATGAACATTCATGCCATATCATAAAAACAGTTTTTCAAATGATTCTATAGAAAAAAATTTCCAGGATTTTCCAAAATTTATGTTTCTTTGTAATTCAACCGACCAAGCCTGTTTTTCGACCAATTGAAATGTGAAGGAGAAAAATAGCTTTTTCTTTTAAAACTTTTGGGTTCCTTCGATTCCTGCCCGATTCTTTTCGATCAGTCAAGCATGTTTTCATGTGCATTTCGATTCCTACTGGATTCCTCTTAACCAATCGGATTTTAAATTTTAAAAACAAAAAGGAATCAGATTTGACTTTTTTCAAAGAAGCTTTGTCTATCTCTTCGATTCCTCTCTTGATCCCTCCTCTTAAATTTTTTTTTTGTCATTTTTGTGGTCAAATATTCAAAGGTTTTCTTCATACACTTAAGGTAAGACACTTTTAACCTTTCTTTTTCATCTTTTTATATGATTACATGCATTTTTCATGAAATTTTTAGAGATTTTCGCATATCTCAAATTTTGGGATTTTTGACGATAAAAAGGTTTTTGATCAAATCTGAACCATGGGTTTTTGTTCATGCATCATTTAAACATGTTTCACATACTTTAATTTCAAAATTTTTGTGTTTAATTGAAAATTTCGAAATTAGGGTTCTAAGTTCTTGAGAAATTGGGGATTTTGTGAAATTTGGCAAAATTGAGTGAAATTTGCTTTTGATATTGATGGATTGAGTGATTATAACTTGTTTTATACTTGTTGTGTTGTTCAATTTATCAATATAAGGATTTTTGAGAATTAATCTTTTCAAAATTGGGAATTTATTAAAATTCTTAAATTTCCTTTGTCAATTTTCAAAATTGTGATGAATTTGGACTGTTTAAAAGCATTAGATCATGCATCATATAGTTTTTCAAATTGCTTGCTATCTTGTCTCTAATCCTTCTTATGTAGTCTGCCCTTGGTTTTTATTTTTTTTCCTTGTTTTTGATTCTTAGTCATGGCTCCTAAGGTTGGTAGGAAATTCAAAAGTAGAGCCAATAGGAACCCTGGGTCTTCCTCTTCAAGTTCAGCACAAGGTGATAGAGATCGTTTTCTATCTACTAAATGTGAGGAAACCTATGAGACCTTAACAAAGTATAGGTCTATTTGGGGTGAGAAGGAGATAGTGTTGAGTAAACTAGATCCTTCTATTTGTAGGAACTTCATGTCTAGGAAATGGTTTCCTTGTGTGAGGTATCTGATCCTCCTCCTGCAGCCTTAATTAGAGAGTTTTACTCTAACATCTCTATCTATTCTAAGGTTACATGTGATCATTATTTGACTTCTTGGATCCATGGTCAAGAGTTTACCAACACTAAACAAACTGTTTCAGAGGCTTTAGGAGTGCCTTTAGTCCGTAAACCCACATACCCATATACTGAGTTTCCTGCAGTTGATGATATGATGTCCCTTCTTTGTGGTCGTCTTGTTTCTTGGGGTTCTGAACCAAGAATCAATTCTTTTCAGTTCACCAAGCTTAATTCTTTATACTTGAGGATCACATGTCATAACATCTATCCCATTTCCCATGTTCATACCGTTTCCATAGAGAGATATGCTTTCCTTTATGCTTTTATTACTGATGGTTCTATGTGTTTTCTGTCCATGTTTATACAAACCATTGTTGATATCTATAGAAGTAAGAGTAAGAGTCAGAAGTTATTCTTTCCTATGTTCATTTTTAGAATTTTGAGGTACTTAGGTCTGTCAGACTTTCCTCCCCTAGAGTTAGTGCATATTATTGCCCCTATAAGAGCTATCTACCTTAAACAGAGACAGGCACAGATGAAGAGTGCTGAGCAAAGCACTGGGACTTCTAAGAAACCACGAGGAGATGCTGCTACTACCTCTGGTACTGTGCCTGCTACTGAGGAGACATTTATGGATTCAACTGCCGCTGTGGATCTTGCTGGTGATGCTGAGGGTGTTGATCCTTCAGTTGCTCCTCCTCTTTCACTCTATACTATGATGTAGTCCTTCATGACTTCTCAAGCTGCTCATGGACAGCTTCTTGATGAGTTGTTGACGAAGGTTGCCTCTTTGAGAGCTAATTTTGCAGACTATAGGAGTGCTTTTCCACCTCCTCCACCCTTTGAGGACTGAGTTTGCCTTTGGCAATACGTAACAAAAAGGGGGAGTAGATTTTAAACTTTTTGTATTTAGGCGGAGTAGATTTTAGACTTTTTGTACATAGGGGGAGTAGACTTATTGTATTTAGGGGGAGGTTTGATGTATTTGCATAACAGTTTTATTGTATTTGGATTTTTTTTTGGTTTTGTGTTTATTTGTCTATCTTTATTTTTGTTGTGTATATCTTGGATTCACAAACATTGATTTGATGTGGTTATTGATTATGATAGTTGATGATGATAAGGTTATTCATATTGATGTGTTCACTATCTATTTATATGTTTTGTGGTTTCAAAATTCAAATTTTGATTTAGATTGTTATACTATATTTTCCGCACATGCGTTTATGGTTTGTTTTTAGTGTTTCAGGAAATTACAGGTTAATTCTTTCTACAGCTGCTGTCTATACTATCAACTAATAGTTAGTAGTTGTGTAAGAATTGTATTAGGGCAATAATTTGTATTTGAGCTGGTTTTTGATTTCGCATTACATGTTATATGTGTGTTTTGTCACGAATTGCCAAAGGAGGAGATTTTTAGGCTCTAAAGATTTAGAATTAAATATTTAGAATCATTGTTGTATTGTGTTGGCAAACCGAGAACAAAACATATCTAGTCTAGGTGTTTAGGCAATGCTTAAATAAGGTTATTTCAAGTTTTGAAGTCCAGCTAATTGCAAAAAAGGAAGTGAAGTTCTGCCTTTCTCGATTGATCGAGAATTAGGCTCGACCGATCGAAAATTGCAGGCACAATTTTCTGCAGAATTTTTAAATAAGCCCAAAGCCCGCAAAAACGTTTAGGGTTTCATCTAAACTTGTCCATAAATAAAAGGAAAGCCCTAGCCACGTTTTGAGGTTGCTGAAGAAGACTTGTGTGTTACTCTTTGTGAGATTTGAGAGGTTTTGTACCTTCTAACTACACAAAAATCTACCGGAGACAAAACTACAATCAAGCATTGGTAGAACATAGTTGTTGCATCAAGATCAATAAGTGAAGGTGATCTAAAATCTTTGAGTGGGATCTCAAAATCACAAGGAAAAGGGCTTGTGTTGCTGTAAATCCAAGAAGAGAAGGAGTTCGTGGATTCAGAGCTTGCATGTGGTCGTGTCAGTAAGTTACTACTGGAGGAACCATTAGATTTAGGGTTAAATATTTTATAAAAACTTCAATTCTCTTATAGTGGATTTGGTTTACCTTGAGGATAGTTAGGTCAAATCCTCCCCAAGTTTTTACCTTGAAACGGTTATTTTCATTGGTTTTCCTTGGTCATCATATCATGTGTTATTTACTTTTCCACATCTTTGTGTGATATGATTTATTTATGTTTAACATAGATCTGAATAATTAATCTAAGTAATCACTTGGTTAATATATTAGGTTAAACAATCTGGTTTAAGGGGTCTAAACGAACATACATAGGGTTTCTAGGCTGGTTCATACGTACGCATGAACAACCCTGCATGCGGATAACCAAGCCTGTGTATGCAGCCTTGATCATGTGCATATGGGTTTCTGCCCAGAAACGCTAAAAACACAACAAACAAAGCAACACTTAAAACATAAATTCTAGCAACCTAACATGCTTAAAATATAAAGAAAACATAAACCTATTCTAAGTAGACATGTTGTAAGGCATAAAACAAACAAAGAAACAAATAAAAGACAAAATCAAAAGGAGAAAATAAAAGAAGAGTTTGAAAAGGATACCTCAAGGCCAGAAAAGGCCATAATCAAATAAAATTGACTTGAGCATATTTTGTGAAAATCTCCCTCTTTGATTCACTATTTCTAGTGAATCTTAGTGTTTTCCATTAGGACTTTTGTGTTTTTTTGAAATGTACCATGTAAGGCTATTTATATTGTGAAAATGAGGGTTTGGAACGGCTCACAGATGATGTAGGCTTCTAAGCCGCATACGCAAGCACAAAGCCTGCGCACGCAGGTAGGATTTCAAAAGCACCAGAAAGGCAAGTTTTTTGTATTAAAAACTGAGGTTTGGAAAGCAAGTTCATGCTTGTGTATGCAGGCTTAGGGTTTCTTTTGGCCTTTATTTTCCAAATATAGATTTTTTTGCTCATTAAAAAATTATATTTTTCATTTTAACATCTCTCAAGTCAATTTGTAATCTAATTAGGCTCTAAACCAACCTTGGGTCTTAGAATTTTAGTATCATTGGGGAACGAAGGCCCGAGTCATAAAGGGTACAAAATGCGGTGTCTACAACTACAACATTTTAGTTTATCAAAAGGTCCTATTGTGATGTAGGACACAATTTACTATTTAATCATTGTAATTTATTAATTTTGGTATTTAATTTGTAATTTTCATTATTTTAGGTTTAGGGCATTTATTTCCTTGTTTTTAGGTGATTTTAATGCTTTTTAGGTCAAATTTGGTTCCTATTATGGTTAGGTATTAATTAGGACTTATTTTAGAATATATTTTCTTATTTATCATGTTTTATCTATTAAAATTTTTCAGATTATTGATATTAGTAAAAATTCAGACTTTTGTCTATTGTTTCTCTGGTGGATTCCAGAACCCTTTCTCCTTGTGGATTCAAGAACCCTCGTGGATTCGAGATTATTTTTAGAAGCAAGCCTGTTTTGTTTCTTGTTTTCTAGAAGTAGGCGTGTTCTGCTTCTTGACGCTTCCGCAACTTGCATCATAATACTAACTTTAAATGGGCCAAAAACATTACTTAAGTGACGTCTGAAAACCTAGGATTTTCTCCAAACAGGAGTTTCGCTTGTAATAGGATTACTTGACCTATAAAAAGGCTCTTTAGGGTGTAAGGTTGAATTTAATCAACCATGTGTTGGCTTTATTCCATGACAAATTTGCTTGTAATACAGCACTTAGAAACCTTGTATTTAGGTGGGAATCATGTAAGGGTAGTGTGTGAGAGAGTGTGAAGAAATGCTCAAGACAGTGCAGTGAAGCAGAGACTCGCGGCTAGGACTCGCGGGTAGCTCGCGGCTTGCAAGCCGCCAAAAGTTGCACACGTGCAAAGCATGCAGGGGAGATGAACAGTTATGCCAGCTGGAGCACTACAGGACAAAAATCCAGACTGGCCATTTAGCTAGCTCGCGACTTGAACTCGCGACTCAGTTAAGTCGCGAGGTCAAGTAGCCAGCCAACCCTGTTTTGAGAAAAACTGACTCTTCGCATTCCATTCTCACACCAGTATAAATACCCCTCATTCCCACAAAGTATGTGTGGCGATTCAGAAAGAAAAACCCTAAGAGAGGTTTCTTCAAAACACCCACCCAATTAGAGAGAGCTACTCATTCTTAGAGAGAAATCTTTGTAGTCTCTTCTCATTCCCTCTCTCATTGTCATACCTATTGAGAGGAGATTTCTATCCAAACACTACCCACACCCATTTAGAGTGTTGAGTGTTTTTGGAGCTTTGGGAAGCATTGGAAGATGCCAAGGATGGCGGATGCTATGGTCAAGTAGCGGAATCCGGGAAGCTAGAAAAGAAATAGGTTCGGCGCAACCTCGTTGGAGCAAGAAGCTTGGAGGGCTTAGGTACATCGGGTAGATTAGGCTTGGAGGGTCTATTGCTGTTCATGTATCCCAACTACATTTTCTAGTGGATTATTGACCGCTTGGAGGGCGGCGGAGAGGTTTTACGCCGAGGGCTTCGGTTTCCTCTTCGATAACACATCGTGTGTTGTCCTTGTGTTTGCATCTTCCTTCCCTTTATCTTTGCCTTTTATTTTCTGCTGTGGATGTGATTTTAATTGGCTTAGATTGTTTACCAATTCTGTGTTATGCTTTAGTTCATGTTCCGTACATTAATTGTTTGATATAAAGCTTGAATTGGTAATTTGTTAATTGGGGGTCTAAACGTTCAAGGGTGTTTTTACACATATTTGAACTTTCATAGGGAAAATTCAGGGGAGAGCTGCTGTAGAACGAAATTTAGGTTTTCTTAAAGTTTATTTACAATGTTTAGAGTTTTATTTGGTATTATGGCTTGTTAGAAGCCTTACTAAAATAACAGATGAACCCAACCGTTTATTAATATGTTCCTTGTATTTTTGATTAATTTACTCATCTAGAAAAGTGTTTAGTTTTGTATAATTCTTTGATTTATCATAGACACCGAGTATGTTAAATGTTTAGTAATCCCTGCGAACTAATTCACAAGTTTTGTTTTGCCTAAAATCAATCAATTTCATGAAACTACCTTAAACAATTAAATCTTGATTTCTTTTTGTTAAATTATTCGACTAAGATAATCCTTTGTATGAATTTTAGTTGAGTTATAAAATAAATATTGTTAAGACTACTAAATATGAATTTTAGCACCTTAATATATTGTTATTTTCTCTCAATATAAATTACATTTACTAAATAATCAAAATCTTTTCAATTAAACTTTATTGTTTTAGTTTTATTCTCTTGTGATTTTCTAATCAATTTCATTTTTCCTGTAGATTCGACCTCGGACTCACCGAATTATTACTTCGTGACTACCCTAATAATAATAAAAGAAAACACATAAGGCAGATAAAACCAAACACCAAAAAATATAAAAAATAATAATAGTAATAAAATAATACTAAACCCACATAAAAGAACACGCATAAGGCAAATAAAAGTATAAAATAAATAAATATATGAATAAATACTAAAGCCATATATATAAAACAACATGCATAAGGCAAATAAGTCAAATTAAAAAAAATAAAAATAAAATAAAAACCAAGAAAGAAAGCGTCAAAAGACCGAAAGAGAGAGAACTTGGAACTTGAAGGAAAGAGAAACGGTAGAGTAAGAGAGAGGAAGCTTCTGGGTCACCGGAGCGGGTTTGGTTGTCACTGATCTGTGGCAGAGTTCTCATAGAACATATCATATTAGAAATACTGAGAGGAAGAGAGGTGTTGGTCTTCAAGAACTCAAAAAAACTAAGAGACACAGGTCAAATTTTTGGGGCATTTAGTCGATTGTTATGCTCAAAATAAGATTCCATTGCTAAACACATATAAGAAAACACATAAGGCAGATAAAACCAAACACCAAAAAATATAATAATAATAATAATAAACCCATATAAAACAACACGCATACGGCAAATAAGACAAACCAAAAAAAAAAAACTGAGAAATAAAGCGTCAAAAGACCAAGAGAGAGAGAGAGCCTAAATTTTGAAGTAGAGATAAACAATAGAGTAAGAGAGGAAGCTTCTGGGTTGTCGAAGGCTGGAGGGGGGTTTGGTTGTCACCGATTTATGGCGGACGTCTCATAGCACAAATCAGATCAGAAATACTGAGAGGAAGAGAGTCGGTGGTCTCAAAGAACTCAAAAGAACTAAGAGATACAGGTCAGATTTTTAGGGCTTCAATTTAGTCGATTGCTATGCTCAAAACAAGATCAACGGTGAGTGGTTGTCCAGATGTCAAAATTCTACTCTCTCTTTTTTTTCTTAAGATTTGCCATGTCACAACCGTGTTGTGACCAAGGAAGTCAATACCGTATCGGAGGCTGTACCAGTTTGGCCAACGGTACGATATATTTCAGGTACCGATCAATACCGGTGTACCGTTTCGGGTTTACTGCTATTTTATGTAATTAATATATATATATATATATATATATATATATATATATATATATATATATATATACACACACCCACACAACCTTGGAAATGCCCCTTATTTAAATTTAAATTTAAAATTTTATTTTATTATTTATTTTATAAAAATAGTTAATTTAAAAAAACGGTACCCTCAAAATCCCAAAATCCCTCTTCTTCTCAAAAAAAAATCCCACCCTAACTCGGACTGAGAGAAACTCACCCCCAAAATCCCACCCTAACCCCCCAACAAACCCATCTATATTTAAACCCAACCCTATCTCTAAAAAATTAAAAAAAAAATTAAAAATTAAAAAATAAAATAAAATAACCCAGCCCATATTCTGCTCACTCCCTAAAACTTAGCTTTTGCAAATACCCATTTCTTAACCGATTCTTCTCTATAGTCCTCACCATGGATCAGCCAGATCTTCAAAATCACAGCCCTGAAATCAAAGAACCATCGTTGAAGATCCCAAAGCTTGGCCAAAACGGCGTCGCTGCTGAAATCTCGAAGGACCCCATTTCACTACTCAGAGTGAAAAAGCTTTCTGAGCTACCTTCAGCCACTCCCTAAACCCAGAAAGAAATCGTTTTTGGGCGGCGGCTCCAAAGAGGTTTTTTCTGCGTCTCTGGCCACTACTCGGGTTGCTCCGAGCAATTTTTGGTTGGGTAAGTTCACAAATCTTTGGAATTTTTAGTTTCAGTGTTCTTTTGGGTATTAGTTTTGTTTTGGAAACCAATTCCCTTGTGATTGTGAACCCAAAAAATGACAGAATTGTGTTTTGGCCCGGTATCCATTTACCGGCCGAAACAGCTAGAATTCGCCAGTACGGCCGATAAGCGGCCAGTATGGCCGGTATATTTTCCGGTACGAAACAAGGGGTGTACCTATACCGGTGCACTGATCGGTACGGTATATATCGGCCGTACCGGCCGGTACGGTACGGTATTGACTTCCTTGGTTGCGACAATGATTGGGCCATACCCAAATAAAATAAAAAAAGAAGAAATTGTTTAAATTAATATAATAAAAAAAAAAAAGGTACTCCTTGTGTACGAATTTTAAGTGCCTTACTGTTACCTATGTCAAACATGGGTACTTGGCCAAAATTGCGTTGCCCATACAACCTAATTTGATGATCAATGCGCGGAGACAATAGTACAATCTCTGCCTACACCAAAAACTGATTGGTGCATTGGTCTGATGATAAAGAACTATTATTAGAAGCGAACGTCATAGGTTGAAATTCTCTCCAAAAAAAAAAAAAACAGTACAAAAAGGCAATTGGAACATCATTCTATTTCATTCTTGGGCAAAATGAGTTCGCTTATATTTTAGAAGTAGCACCCTAATATCGAATTAACTACCATATTTTTATCATATAAATTTTTTGTGAAGTCATTTTCTGAGTACTTGCGGTAATAATTAGTTTCTATATCAATAATAGGCAGCTAACTGGAATCAGTCGCGTTGTGCCTTTGAAGTCATTTGTAATGTAATTTAAGACAGATTGCAACAGTTAGCCTCTTTTCGTTCATTTGTTAGATATACGTCATTATCATTCACAGCGTCCTCTCAATGAAGGTCAATCGGAAACCAAATAATATATTCAAACTTGAAATTGGAAAAATATCCGTATATATGAAAACACGAGTCAATATTTGCCTTCTAGAATCAAATAAATTCCTATCCAATCAAATAAAAATAAAAATAAAAATAAATTTTTTAGTTATTAATAACTTTAGAATAATTATTTAGTTTGATATTTTGAATTTTGTGAAGAAAAAAAAAAAAACCCATTCATTTAGGTGTCATTTCTAGTTGATATAAAACATTTTAGTTGTTAATAGTTGGCAAGATATTTTTTTAGTTGGCTATAACTAAAAATATTTAGTCATCAACTTGTCAATTGGACTATCGATATTACCTCATGTATTTAAAATTAAAATGCAAAAGGATTTAGAAAATAATAATTAAAAAATATATTTTATTGATCTTTGTTAACAATATAAAGTGTGAGAAAGACTGAATAGTCTGTATATTGATGTGTATATAATAATGTACAATAGAGAGCCTTATATAGGCTAGGTATGTGTGCAGTACAAGTAAAAGGAGTAAACTACAAGTATAGTATACTGAGCTAAGCCCAACGGGCTAAACTAGTCTAAGCTATACACTAACATCCCCCCTCAAACTCGAGGTGGCAAGGAGGAAGCCAACTGGAGTTTGGATATAAGATCTCGAAAACGACCAGGCGGGTGAGTCTTGGTAAAGATATCAGCAGGCTGGTCAGTAGAGGAGATGGAGAACAACTTGAGATTTCCTTTCTTGAGATGCTGGCGAGTGATGTGGCAGTTGATCTCAATATGTTTGGTGCGTTCGTGGAAGACATCATTATGAGCAATGTAGATAGCACTACGATTGTCACAATAAAGAGGAGTGGCAGTGGGCAGTGGGCTGTGGAGCGTCAGCGAAGAGCCAGCGAAGCCAAACAAGCTCACAAGTGGTGTCGACAAGGGCACGATACTCAGCCTCAGTACTGGAACGAGAAACCACATCCTGCTTCTTGCTGCTCCACGAGACAAGAGAAGTACCTAACAGTAAACAGAAACCTGTGATAGAGCATCAATCAGTCGGATCACCTGCCCAGTCAGCATCTGAATAAGCATGAAGCTCGAGAGAAGATCGAGAGGAGTAATGCAGACCATGATAAAGTGTGCCTTTGACATATCTGAGAATTCGAAGAACAGCAACATAGTGGACAGAACGAGGTGCATCCATGAACTTACTAACCATACCCACAGCATGTGAAATATCCGGACGAGTAACAGTGAGATAGATCAAACTGCCAACCAACTGACAATAGCGAGTAGCATCGGATATAGGTTCACCATCCAAGGGTGTGAGCTTTGCATTGTATTCTAAAGGAGTGGAAACAGTCTTGTTATCGGTGATACCGGCTTTGGAGAGAAGATCAGAAGCATATTTAGCCTGGGAAAGATAGTATCCATTAGAGGATGAGGTAACCTCAAGCCCAAGAAAATAGCTGAGAGTGCCCAGATCTTTCATCTCAAAATGCTGACTAAGGAAGTGCTGAAGAGAGTGGATACCTGCAGAATCATCTCCAGTAATAATCATATCATCAACATAAAGAAGAATAAGAGTGATACCAACAGAGGATCGTCGAACAAAGAGAGCAGTGTCATGAGGACTCGAAGTGAAACCCTGCTGAGCAACAACTGAGCTAAACTTTTCAAACCAAGCTCGAGGAGCCTGCTTGAGGCCATAAAGAGCACGGAGAAGGCAGCAAACTTGACTGCCTGAGTGTGGATAGCCAGGGGGTGGTTGCATGTACACTTCTTCATAGAGTTCTCCATTGAGGAAAGCATTCTTCACATCCATTTGCTAAAGAGGCCAACGGTGAACAGCAGCCACAGCAATGAGACATCTAACAGATGTAAGGCGAGCAACAAGAGCAAATGTTTCCTTATAGTCAATACCATACTCCTGAGTAAAGCCTTTGGCAACTAGGCGAGCCTTGTATTGTTCAACAGATCCATCAGCCTTGGTCTTAATCTTGTAAACCCACCTACAACCTACTACAGACTGACCAGGAGGCAAATCAACCATATCCCAAGTGAGATTCTTATGAAAGGCATCTAGTTCTTCGTTCATAGCTTGCTGCCAAAGAGGGTCAGTATGGGCCTCACGAAAGGTGTGAGGTTCATAGAGGGTGGCAAGAGCAAAAGAGTAATGATAATTAGTGAGATAAGGGGGAGGAATGCTTACCCGAGTGGAACGACGAAGTTCAGGACCAACAGGAGACTCAAGAGAGGGTGGTGCCACAGGATCCAAGACAGGCGGGTCATATGCCGGAGACAGAACCGGAGATGAGTCGTCTGGAGAGGCAGCCGATGTTGAAGAATCCTCCACAAGTTCAGGATAGAGAGGGAGGAAAAGATCGATAAAAATGGGAGACTCTGAGGAAGAAGATGCAGGAAACTGCTGAAGACTCGTGAAAGGACGATGTTCCCAAAACTCAACATGACGGGAGACACGAAGGCGATGAGAAATAGGATCATAGCAGCGAAACCCCTTTTGAGACACACAACCAAGGAAACAACAGAGACGAGTACGAGGTTGGAGCTTTGTTCGTTCATGAAGAGGAAGAGAGACAAAGCAAGCACAACCAAAAACCCGAAGAGAGGAGTAGTCAGGAGTTTGACCATAGAGAAGCTTAAAAAGTGATTTGTTGTGTGTAGTTGGTGAAGGAATACGATTAATGGTGTGTACAGCAGTGAGTGCGGCCTCACCTCAAAAGCGCTCAGGAAGAGAGGCAGAAATGAGAAGGGTGCGGACAACATCAAGAATGTGACGATGTTTTCGTTCTGCACGACCATTTTGTTGAGAGGTGTAAGGACAAGACCGTTGAGGAAGAGTACCATGACTATCTAAAAAGGATAGGAAAGATTTATCATTATATTCTTGAGCATTATCTGATCAAAAGACTTTAACGGTGCGATTGAACTGTGTTTCAATCATTTTATGAAATGTTTGGTAAATAGACACAAGTTCAGACCTATGGTGAAGCAGATAAATCCAAGTATATCGAGAAAAATCATCCACAAATATGACAAAATATTTAGATCCCCCCTCAGTAGGAACAGGTGTAGGACCCCAAATATCAGAATGTATAAGATCAAAAGGGGCAGAAGAAAAGGAGTCACTTTTATTAAAGGGAAATTTTGTTTGTTTGCCAAAATGACAAGAAGTACAATCAAATTTTTGAAACTGAACTGAACCTAAATGACCTTGAGAAGCTAACAACTGAAGACAAGATAAGGATGGATGACCAAGACGAGCATGCCATAGATCAGGTGAGGAGGTGGCAGTGTAGCAGCTGCAGAAACAACTTGTGAAGGAATCTTCAAGTCATGAACCTCAAACATGCGACCAACCTTACGGCCTGTCCCAAGCACTTGACCCGTCTGGGGATCCTGCACATCCACACCATGATTAGTAAATAGAAGATCTACGCCTAATTCACAAAGTTGACCAATAGAAAGCAAATTGAGAGATAACTTTGGAATATGAAAAGTGTCACTAAGGAATAAACAAGGAGAAGAGATTGTTCCTTTATGACTAGCAGGCATAGGAGTTCCATCAGCAGTGTAAATGGTGATTGGATGTTCTAAGGGTGCTTTATTAGAAAATTGGGATTCATCAGGAGTCATATGGTTACAACATGTAGTATCAAAAAACCAAGGTTGTTTACCTGAGGTGACAGAAAGGGCAGTGGAAGTGCGGGATAAAACATGTTGAACAACTGCCTCAATATCAGCCATAGTAAGTGAGGAAGCCAAAGATGGACCTGTGGGGACCGATGGATCTGAAGGACATACAGCAGCTGCCTGAGGAAGAGAAGCTTTATTCTGCTCTTGCACAAATTTTTGTAGTTTGCGACAAACAGAGATGTCATGGCCTTTAGCATGGCAAAACTTGTAATGAGTACCTTTGGAAGACTGAGAGGTAGGATGCCCGGAGTTTATTCGTGGAGGAGCAGTGAATGCAACAATGGGAGGCTGTGGTGAGGGTGTAGCCAATACATGATCAGATGATGTCATGTGATAAGTAGGCCGACGATTCTCCTCAGAAATGAGCTCCTTTACTGCAGTATCAAGAGAAGGAGTAGGAGATCGGCTACGCAAAGAAGCCCTAGTAGGCTCAAAATCCTCACGTAAACCCATCATGAAATGCATAAATTTACGGCAATCCCGATATTTGACAAAGAGCTCAATGTCCTTAGAACACACCAGTGGAGGATCTGCAGTAGAGAGTTATTCCCACATAGTAGAAGTCTGAGAATAAAAATCAGAAATAGACTGACCTGTCTCTTGGCGCATTTGATAAAGCTTTGATTCAATGTGAAACTCCAAGCTTGAATCATTAGTGCAATTATAGCGATCGGCCAAAAATTTCCAAGCAGCCTCAGTAGTTTCAAGACGAGGAAGAAGATTATGAATGGAGGGAATAGAGGTATTGATAAACCAAGACAAGATCTTACTCTGAATACTCTCTCATTCCTCTAGGCGTTCTTCATAATCATCTATTGTAACAGCAGTCTTAGAAGACTCTTCAGTAGCTGTGGCTTTGGACTTAGGATTTGGTACTGGCTTGGGAATTGAACCAGTCACATATCTCCACAATTTACGACCCTTGAGAAAGATAGTCATATTCTGAGACCATGCATGATAGCTAGTAGGACCATCCAACATAATGGTGATAGGACGTATGATATCTCGTTCACTTTGTTGAGCCATAATGAAGAAAATGACCAAAAAGTGAGATTTAGAGACCTTAAATGCAGAAATGGGGCCCAAAATCAGAATCTACCCGAAAAACTGAGCAAGGCAGGTCCTGTTGAAAAATTTTGACATGGTCAAAGTCAACGGTCAACGGATGATGTGTGCTGACGTGGCAGTTCGTGAAACGGAACGGACGCGTGGGGCGCGTGGAGGCCGTGTTTCCTGGCGCATGAGGTGCGTGAGGTATACTGACGGCGCGTGGCGGCGCGTGGAATGCGTGCTCGTGAGGCAGAAACTTCAGGCGGCGCGTGGAGGCGCGTGTGAGGTGTTTTCTGGTCGTTCTTGGTTGGGTTTTGCTCGAGATTGTCTGTTCTGTCACTCAATGCCTTTGATTTGACAGTTGGATGAGCAGAACAATGAGATCTGAGAGTTGCTGGGACTGTAGGCGTGACGACGGTGACTCACTTCTGACAGTGACTACTGGATGAAGGTGAGGGCAGCGGAAGAACACCGGAGATGTCCACAGGAACCAGAAAGTCAGAGGAATGGCTCTGATACCATGTTAACAATATAAAGTGTGAGAAAGACTGAATAGTCTGTATATTGATGTGTATATAATAATGTACAATAGAGAGCCTTATATAGGCTAGGTATGTGTGCAGTACAAGTAAAAGGAGTAAACTACAAGTACAATATACTGGGCTAAGCCCAATGGGCTAAACTAGTCTAAGCTATACACTAACAATCTTAAATCTAAATCCAAATCCAAATCCAAATTTAAGTATCAATACAATGAAATTTCAAATGATGAATTTCAAATCCTTCATTGTTTAAAAAGATCCTGTAAGCGACTAAATTTCTCGGTTCGAAATAAGTCAAACAAGTGAAATAGTTTCGCAAATGCGAATTTGTATTGATGATTGTGTGGTACAATTCTCTGTGATTACAAAAGAGTGATCCTCTGATTCGATCTCCTTAAAAGACTTGTTGATTGGATTTGTAGTAATGTGATTTTGATTCGAACACCCAATGTACTTCAATTTGGCTGAAGAATGGATCGAAGATCTTTGGAACAGAATTACAATGAATCTCTGGCTATGAGCTTGTTGGAAATCCTTTGTTCTTCACGTTCTTCGTGTTCTTCGTGTTCTTCGTGTGTTCTTCGTCTTCGAAGGTTTGTGGTGGAAGTTCTTCGGGGCTTTAGAGGCTTGAATCCGTCGAGTTTCACTGATTTGTGATTTCTTGAGGTTTCTGGAGGCTTTTGAGCTTGATTCCAGTGAACTTTGAGATCTAAGAAGATGATTTGGATGATTCCTCTTCGAATGTTCTTTGTATTTGAAGGTTTGTGGTGGAAGTTCTTCGGGGCTTTAGAGGCTTGAATCCGTAGAGCTTCACTGATTTGTGATTTGTTGATGTTTTCGGACCTTTTGGCTTGATTCCCGTGAACTTTAGGATCTAGGCAGATGATCTGGATGATTCTGCTTTGAATGTTCTCCGATTTTGGGGTTGAAGTTCTTGAAGTTCTTGAAGGCTTTGAGGCTTGATCTTCACAGAGCTTTTTCACTTCTGAATTCTGGTCCCCTGAATGTCTCAGGAAGGCTTCTATTTATAGGAGTTTGGGGGTGGATGAGCGACACGTGGCGGAGCTTGATTGGTGACACATGTCACAGCCTGATTGGTCCGCTTAAGTCATCGCTTACACGTGCGAGGTTGCTTGAGTCATCGCTTACACGTGCGAAGCTGCTTGTGTCATCGCTTACACGTGCGCTGATGTGTGATTGGTTTTTGCATGACACTTGGCAAATTTCTGTTGGTTTCTGAGTAGTGATAGCAAAACCTAGCAGCAATACGTGTCGCTTTGTAATTGGCTGTATTTTATGGATTTGATAATGTGACGCGTCAGCTTGTGATAGGTCGGGAATTTTCCCTCTCTACAAATGCCCCCTCGAGACTCGTTCACGCACACAGTTTTGGAGTGTGGTGTGGGAATGAGTTTCGAAAATGGATTTTTGTACTTGACTCTTTAAGTGAAGTAGTTGAAGGTGGTGGAGCTTTCAGAAGGATGAGATAATTTCCGAAGAGTAGACCGACCCATATGAAAGGCTTTGATGAGACTGAAAAGGGGTCTGCCAATATTTGAATGTACTTGCATGACCGAGCCTTCTCAGCATAGTTTAAGTTGAAATAATTTCAAAAGAGTGTTTTATGGTATTTGAAGTAGGTTGGTGAGGCTGAAAGTTGTTTGCAAGAAGTTGGATATACTTGCAAGATTGAATCATTTCAACAGAGGTTAAGTTGAGGTAATTTCAGGAGAGTATTTTGGATCGTTGGCGGCGATCACAGGGTGTAGAAGATGGGGAAGATGAGAGAATGGTGGCTGGGTACAGCATGCAGAGTCATGGGGATAACCTCGTGTTTTTAAGAACTTCTGGTGAAGTTATCTCGGAGGAACATGCTTTGGATTACGGCGAGGACATGTGGGAAAGTGGTTGAATGCGCATGTGTAATTGTATCACTCAGCTTAAGTTAAGGTAATTTCAGAAGCTTATGGATTCTGGGTATGCTGGTAGTGGCAATGAAGAAGATGGAGATGAAGCAAAGTGAATGGATGAAACATACCCACCATGGCGCTGGCCCTGTATGTTGGGGAGCTTCTGGTGTAGATGTTTATGGGAAGTACACCTTTGGATATGTGACTAACTGCATGCTGAATGAGATCCGACGGCAAGTTATTGAATGTGCCTGTGTAATGGGACCATGCCGACGGACGTTAAGTTGAAGTAATTTCAGAAGAGTACCTTCTGAAATTCTTCAAGCTGATTTTAAGTTGGAGTAATTCCAGAAAATGAGTTTTGAGGTACCAGCAACGATGACCTTTGGGTCCCATAGTAGTGGGGACATGGAATAAGGTTTTGATGACCATTTACCGACACCAAAGGCTGAATTTTAATGAGCTGGCGCCTTGGAGGTTGTTTTAAGTGTTGATGGAAAACAATTTGTAGGATACCCCAACACTTTTTTACCATCTTCACCTACTGCTACTTGTTGGAAAAGCACAGAAAAATGAAAGATGGAGCTAACTTGTGATTCTGGTCTTTGAAACCAGCCAAGTTGCTGTTTGTTCCGAACCACTGCTTCTGCTGGAAGACCAAGCAATTGGAGAGAGACTACGGGAGACCTGAGGTTAGGAACAGGTGTCTCTGCTGGACTTGGGTTTCCTGGCCAACCAAATCCACGGAAGCATGGGAGGTCGATACAGACCTTGTTATGAATAATTTTGTAGACAAAGGTGGTCGTTAAGTGGAGAAACAAAATTTGTTTGGATCTCAAAACTGCAATGATGTTGTAAATAGGGTTTCGACCGAACCATAGAAGGGTTGATCTCAAACCGATTATGAAGCAATATTGGTTGCTAGGTGTTGAGAATGATGAGGCCATAGTGAGAAATGGCTGTGAAAATGAGGACTTGAAAATCTGAAAGAAGCAAACTTTCATTTCATGATTCAGTGTGTTTTTTTTTTTTTTTTTTTTGATGAGTTCTTGATGAATCCGGCCCTTCTATTTATAGTGGAGAGACGAAGAATGGTAGATAGGTAGTTGAGAACGGTAGTTGAGAATTTTTGGTGAGAACGGTAGATGGGAATGGTAGGCACCGAATGAGAATGGTAAGTTGGAGACTGGTAGGCACCGAACAGGAATGGTAGGTTGAACTAATGACTTGGTGTAATTTCAAGTTCGAGACACACTTGTGAGAGTTCATTTGCATTTTGAGAGGGAAGTTTTGATGAAGTCTGGAGAATAACCCTGAGGGGATCCCAATTAAATGGATGAATCTCAAATCCTGATCTCAGGAGTATAAGTTTTGACACCGTCAGTACTTCAAAGATGTGGGTTTGATTGGTGATCACCAAGTCCAAAACAAATAAGTGGATTTCAAAATCAGAATCTTTGTGAAAGTCCGAATAGGACAAGCTTTGCTCGAACGTCTTGATTCTTGATCAAAGTTCACTTTAACGCCAACAGTTGTAGAATCACACTATTTGAACAATTTTGGATTCTCAAATGAAGAAATAGACCCCAAATTCGGAATGTACACGAAAAATTGAGCAACGCAAGTGTGGCTTGAAAATTTTGACTTTAGGTTGATTTCAACATAAAAGTCAACTATCTTGGAATTTGAGCCATTTGTGCAATTTTCGAGTCTCAAATGATGGAACGGACTCCAAAATTAGAATGTACGCGGAAAATTGAGTAAAATAGGTCCATCTTAAAAATTTTGACGTTTGGTCAAAATTCGCACAAAAGTCAACTTTTTGGAAATCGGACGTTTGCACAATTTTCGAGCCTCGAATGAAGAAATGGGTCCCAAAATTGGAATGTACTCGAAAAATTGAGTGGGACAGGTCCGTTTTGAAATTTTTGACTTTTTGGTCAAGGTCAAAGTATTTTCTTTCTCACTTTTTTTTTTCTTTTTTTTTTTTAGGCAGTTCGGATCCGGGTCGAATTTCCGGGTCATACCGGGTCGGCCTGGACAAACGGGTCAACCGTAGTGGGTGGTGACATCATGGATGACGTCACTGCTCTGGACGCGTGTGGCACCTGTGCACGTGTGGCACGTGCGACACGTGTGGCACGTGTAGCACGCCACACGTGCGAGCTCTGGCTGTCTAATCGGCGAGTGGAACTGACGGCGGCGAACGCCGATCTTGCCGGAGGCGCGTGGAGGCGCGTGGCTTGACTTTTGGGCCTGAAATTTTCAGGTTTTGCAGATTGGAGGCTGTAGACCACGATGGTATAGTCAGTTTTCCAAAATTATGGGCATATTTTCACAGATTTGAAGAATTACGCCGCGGACCGTCGCTAGTCTGTGGCGGCGCGTGGAGGCGCGTGCCGGGGACTTTGGACCTGAAATTTCTGGGTTTTGTAGATCGAAGTCCATTTAACAACCTTGTGGTATCAGTTTTGTGAAATGAAGGCCGGTTTTGCGCAGATTTTGAAAAACTATTCCGTCGGTCACTGTGTGTTCTGGCCGGGTTTTTTGAGGATAATTTTCCTGAGTTTTGTTCATCAAAGTCCTTAGAAGATTTCTATGGGTTGATTTTTTGTGAAATCTTGTCAGAAATTGTAGAAATCTGGAATGGGAAACCGCATTGTTGGACTTCTTGTTATTTTAAACTTTTTAGTCCATTCTACGCTGGCTGCTCTGTCAGGAGGGTGACTGCATTTAGACTTGAGGGTCAAAAGGTATGGGGTGAGCCTCTATTTTTTTGTTTCTCTGCATTAAATGTCACCTTTTATTTTCAAAATTCGGTGCAGATTTCCTGGACTTTGAGTACATTCGGGTTGCAAAAGCTGACTTTAAACATTTTGGTTGCAGCATTTTTCCTCTCTTTGTTTTTGTCTGTTACCTCAGAAATTTTCTATATAAAGCCACCCGGGTATTCATTAAATTGTACAAGCAGCTTGCAGTGGGTAGTATCTTTAAGTGTAGAGAAGTTATGCAGAGAAATATATAGATATATATATATATATATATATATATATATATATATATATATATATATATATATATATTTTATGCTTTGTTTGTACTAACATTTTTTTTTTGACAGGCTAGTGATTGAAACTGAAGCACACTTTCTTTTTTTTTTAAGACGTGCCATGAGATTTTCTTCTGATAAGCTCTTTGTTGTTGCTTGTTTTTGTTATGTAGCATGCTTTCCTTGGCAATTAAGCTGCACCAACACTTGTCTTTTCAACGCAGCCATTTCAAGAGTCTTTGCAACGTAGCCGCATCAAGAGTTTTTACCACGAAGCCGTGCCAGTATCTGTCCTTGTATTGAAGCCGTGCTAAAATTCAACTTTGTCATGGAGCAACGTCAACACTTCATTTGTGCCAACATTCATCTTTGTCATAAAGCTGCCTCAATATTTCATTCGCCGAAGCCGTGACATCGTTCATTTTTGCCATGAAGCTATGTCAATACTTCATTTTTGTCATGAAGCCATCACAACACTCCATTCGCACCTTGCACTTGTATTGAAGTCGTGCCATCATTTGCACTGAAGCCGTGACAACATTCATCCATGCCATGAAGCTACGTCAACACTTCATTTGCACTGAAGCCATGAAGCCACGTCAACACTTCATTTGCATCGAAGCCATGAAGCCACGTCAACACTCCATTTTCGCCGATGCCGTGCCAACGTTCATTTTTGCCATGAAGCCACAACAACACTTCACTTATACCGAGGCCATGCCAACATTGCATCTTTGCCATTGAAACTACGTCAACACTTCATTTGTCGAAGCCGTGACAACATTCATGAAGCCACGTCGAAACTTCACATTGCCATTGAAGTTATGTCAACACTTTATTCGCCGAAGCTGTGCCAACATTCATATAAAGCAATTTTCAGAGGCAACATCACTCAGACATCAAAGGCATATAGCACTGTAGCCAGACATCAAGATTTCAGAGATGCCAACAAGATGTTGAAAATGCAACGAGTCCCTATTAAGACTTTGAAGATGCAAGGAGATGCCAAGACTTTGCCATTGCAAAGAGCTCTCATTAAGACTTTGAAGATGCAAGGAGATGCCAAGACTTTGAAGTTTCAAGAAGAATGCCACCAAGACTTTGACATTGCATGGGCATGCCCTTGGAGGAGAGAAGATGCAACACCAACTTTAGATGCCGGAGGAAGGTGACATTGTCCAACTTTTGGAGACATGATATGAAGCTGCACCACTCAGAAGGGAGATGATGCCACACCGATTTTAGATATATAATCTACCATCATTCCGGAAGAAATTGACGTCATCCAGATTTCAGAGACATGATGTGAAACAACACCACTCAGAAGGGAGATGATGTGGTTCTAATTTCAGAGTTATGAAGTGGCACAACCTAGAAAAGAGACGATGCAGCCTAGAGATGGAAGGTACAAGGAGATGCCCCCAGGTGATAAATGATACAAAGTATACTTCAGAGATGTAGGAGGATGGCCACAGAAAATGAGCAATGCCATGAAGACTTCACTTCAGTCTTCATTTTCTACTGCGTCGATCTTTGATCATCCTATTGAGCAATGCCTTGCCAACCGAAAGGACCTTAAAAGCGCATTGATGACTGTCAGAAAACTCTTCAAGTTAGACTGGCCATCCTTCTTCTTCTCATGTGACTGAACTTAGTGACAAGTACTAAGCTGCCTACGTACCCCGGAGCGGGATCAAGTCATCACGTAGTTCAACAGATTTTTTTTTAATAATTTCCTTTTTCTTGATGATTTTTTTTTTCTTTTCGGATTTTTTTTTTTGATGATTTTTTTTTTCATTGATAACTTCTTCTTCTTTTCTTTTTTTTTGATGATTTTTTTTTTCTTTGATAATTTCTTCTTCTTCTTTTTTTTTGATGATTTTTTTTTTCTTTGATAACTTCTTCTTCTTTTTTTTTTTTTATGATTTTTTTTTTCTTTGATAATTTCTTCTTCTTTTTTTTTTTTTTTGATGATTTTCTTTTCTTGAATTTTTTTTTTAATGCATGACTGAACTTAGCAAAAAGAAATACTAAGTTGCCTACGTACCCTTGAGAGGGATCAAGTCATCACGTAGTTCAAATGATTTTTTTTTTTTTTGTTTTTTTTTTTAATAATTTTTTTCTGATGTGTTTTATGCAAAAAAAAAGGGGGGGCGCAGTGTATAATAGTGGGTACACCACTGATCGAACCCGAGACCTCCTCAAAGGCGACATAGGCATCCAACCACTACGCTACACTCGCAATTGGTGACATGGAGAGAGATTAATTTCTCCTTATTGGTACGCTTTCAAGGGTAATGGGAAGACATCATGTACTCTTGCAACGCTACAGTGGGCAGTTTAAACTCTTACCAAGGAGTACTCCTCGATGTTCAAGCGTAGAAGTGTTTAAGGAACTTCCCATTGATGGGGCCGATCCTTATGCCATCATTGTCAATCAATTTGTAAGCTCCAATGGTGTTTGCCCCTTGCCTGAGAGTTGAAAGTACATCACAAGCAACGGTCGTATGGTTTGACCCAACAACTTCATCAAAGTCTAGATCAATTTTGTTTTCTTTGGCAAACCTAATGATTTGTTCTTTGAAGACAAAACATTTTTGGATTGGGTGGCCAATGATACGGTGATATTTGCAGTAGTTAGGGTCATCAACTTTCCCCATGTCTTCTGGCTACTTGCATTCTGGCAATTCAATCAGCTTCAATTGCAATAGTTGTTCTAAGATGTTTGGCACATCTTCATCGGGGAACGGATATACTTTTTGCTCACGTTCCTTAAAAGTCAGGCGGCGCACTTCGTTCTTTTGCCATCCTTCAAGTTGTTTTTCTTTTGCATTTGCTCCTCTTCTTGGAACCTTGACTTTGGCAGTGTTAACAACCATTGGGTCTTTGAGGCTGACTTTTGTATCATTCCTCTTTACTTCCCTTCTGCTTTCCTCAGGTATGGGAGGGTTTGTACTTCCGCGGCTAGCAATGCTCAGCTCCATGTCATGCGCACGAGTTGCTAACTCTTCAAATGTTCGGGGCTTTATCCCTTGAAGGATGTAAAGAAGTCCCCAATGCATGCCTTGGATGCACATTTCTACAGCAGATATTTCAGAAAGTCTATCCTTGCAATCTAGACTCAAAGAACGCCATCGATTGATATAATCAATGACGGGCTCATCCTTCCATTGTTTAGTATTGGTAAGCTTCATCATGCCTACTGTGCGCCGTGTGCTGTAGAATCGATTGAGAAATTCTCTTTCTAGTTGTTCCCAATTGTCGATTGACTCAGGTTCTAAGTCTGTATACCAATCAAAGGCATTTCCCTTTAGTGACCGGACAAACTGCTTTACAAAGAGGCCTCCTTGAGTCCCTGCGTTCTCACAAGTTTCTACAAAGTGAGCAATGTGTTGCTTAGGATTTCCATTGCCATCAAACTGCAAGAACTTGGGGGGTTGATACCCATTTGGCATTCTCATGTTGTCGATGCGCTTTGTGTAGGGTTTTGAATATGTGAGAGAACTTGTAGAAGAACCTCCATATTGTGCTCGGATGGTATTTGTTATCATGTTTTGTAATTGTTGAACTGATAACGAAGCAACCGAAGTAGATTGTTCCTGTTGAGGAGTGTCTTGATTTTCTTTCCCTTTGTCACCTTTTGTAGAAGTGAAGCCAAATGGGAACTCAGGATCATGGCTTGATTCGCCAAGATCTTGTATTTCAAGTTTATTTATTAGAGTTGAGATTTGGAGGTCCTTATCTTCAAGTGCTTTTGTGAGAAGGACGACCCTTTGTTCCATTTCAGCCATCTTTTCTTCCATGGTAGAGGTGTTAGTCATCATGACTGACACAACTTCCCAAGATGATGGAGAAGGAAGTGAATTGAAGTGAGCACGTGAAATCTCATCTTTTGGGTTCCCTTCGATGGGAGAGAAATCGTGCGACCAACTTCTTGTGAAGGAAGAAGGGGATTTGCCCCCATACTTGAGGTGTTCCAAGGTGGAGATGTCCTTGTTGATGACCTTATTTCTTGTAAGAGGGTCTAAGGAGATGATTGTCTGGACCTTGGCTTCCTTGGTTGATTGAAGTTGATTATTTGCTTTAGGTTGGCTACAATTAATTGCACCAATGTAGTTGTTGGTGGTAGCCGTACCAAGTTTAGTTGAAGTAGCTATTGTTGAAGCTTGAATGTTCTTGCTAGAGGCCATTTGAACTGGTAGCAAGATGATGAAGATTTCTTTCTTTAAAGGAGAATGAGATGAGAGGTACAGAGGTCCCACCGGGCGTGCCAGAATTTGTAAGCGACTAAATTTCTCGGTTCGAAATAAGTCAAACAAGTGAAATAGTTTCGCAAATGCGAATTTGTATTGATGATTGTGTGGTACAATTCTCTGTGATTACAAAAGAGTGATCCTCTGATTCGATCTCCTTAAAAGACTTGTTGATTGGATTTGTAGTAATGTGATTTTGATTCGAACACCCAATGTACTTCAATTTGGCTGAAGAATGGATCGAAGATCTTTGGAACAGAATTACAATGAATCTCTGGCTATGAGCTTGTTGGAAATCCTTTGTTCTTCACGTTCTTCGTGTTCTTCGTGTTCTTCGTGTGTTCTTCGTCTTCGAAGGTTTGTGGTGGAAGTTCTTCGGGGCTTTAGAGGCTTGAATCCGTCGAGCTTCACTGATTTGTGATTTCTTGAGGTTTCTGGAGGCTTTTGAGCTTGATTCCAGTGAACTTTGAGATCTAAGAAGATGATTTGGATGATTCCTCTTCGAATGTTCTTTGTATTTGAAGGTTTGTGGTGGAAGTTCTTCGGGGCTTTAGAGGCTTGAATCCGTAGAGCTTCACTGATTTGTGATTTGTTGATGTTTTCGGACCTTTTGGCTTGATTCCCGTGAACTTTAGGATCTAGGCAGATGATCTGGATGATTCTGCTTTGAATGTTCTCCGATTTTGGGGTTGAAGTTCTTGAAGTTCTTGAAGGCTTTGAGGCTTGATCTTCACAGAGCTTTTTCACTTCTGAATTCTGGTCCCCTGAATGTCTCAGGAAGGCTTCTATTTATAGGAGTTTGGGGGTGGATGAGCGACACGTGGCGGAGCTTGATTGGTGACACATGTCACAGCCTGATTGGTCCGCTTAAGTCATCGCTTACACGTGCGAGGTTGCTTGAGTCATCGCTTACACGTGCGAAGCTGCTTGTGTCATCGCTTACACGTGCGCTGATGTGTGATTGGTTTTTGCATGACACTTGGCAAATTTCTGTTGGTTTCTGAGTAGTGATAGCAAAACCTAGCAGCAATACGTGTCGCTTTGTAATTGGCTGTATTTTATGGATTTGATAATGTGACGCGTCAGCTTGTGATAGGTCGGGAATTTTCTTGTTTTTTCTCCTCCACACACGTACACCTACCCCCAAGATCTATCTTCACTCTTTGTTTGACTTTTTGTTTTTCTAGTTATTTTTCTTGTTTTTCTCCTCCACACATGTACACCTACCCCCAAGATCTATCTTCACTCTTTGTTTGACTTTTTGTTTTTCTAGTTATCTCCAGAACATTGCTCCCCTTCTCCCTCTCTCTTTCGTTCTCTTTCTCTTACACACACACACACAAATTTCTCTCCCTCAATCTCACACAAACAAATTCTCTTTCATACACACATAGATCACCGGCAAAGAACAAAGATTAGAGTCCTCCCCACCGTTGATCGAAGGACACAGGCAGGCGTTGTCTCTTTTTTGCTCCACCATGGGTTGCTTGCTTGCTCCACTATGGGATAGATGGCTTCTGTCTCTCTTTTTTTTTTTTTTTTTTTTTTTTTTGTTATGATTTGATTAATTTTAAGATTGTGTTTTTGAGTTTGTATTTTGATTAAGATTGAATTTAGAGATGTTTGAGAGAAAAGATCTAGAATAGTTTTGTTGTTACCGTTGTGATTATTGAGTAAAAATTCAATATTTTAATTGATAGTTGAATATTTTATTCGAATTAATTCTTTTATTCATGAACAGTAGGTCATCAGACTTAGAGAGCTACTATTCATTAGCAACCAATTTTTTGCTAATGAACAGTGAATCAGAGAGACTGCTGGAGCACGTTTTTATGGATTTGCTCTCCAAATTTTGGGTTTAGAGAGGCTATTGGAGATGCTCTAAGAGGGGCTTTTCATCTTTGAAGCTTATTGGAAGTTGAATTTAATGGTTTGTTGTCTATTTCCTGGCCGCTTATTTAACTCTTTTAAGTAAATTCCACTGACAGCAATTTAGGTGTGCAAGTTGGAATATTATTTTGTGATTGTAATGCAGTGACTCTGCCCATTTATAAGGTCCAAGTAAACGAAGGAAGAAAATCGGAAGGTGCGGAAAAATATCTTGTCTAGCTACACCTTTCTTGCAAGGCCATGTATGTATGTGTATATATATATATTGCTTTGTTGAACCGTAAAAGACACCCAGAAATTAAATGGCTGTGACATTTGTAATGAGAATTACTTTCTTACTTCTGCTGGCAGTGGCATATGGATTAGCAGAAGGTACACCACTTATGGCAAAACCCAATTGTCCTGATAGCTGTGGAAATGTTTCGATTCCATATCCGTTTGGAATCGGAAGCAATTGCTTCATGCACAAGAAGTATGAAATTGTTTGCAATGGAAGTGGAGCCTTCTTACCCAGCATTCACGTGGAGGTACTGGAAATCAGAATTATTGATCCTTATAATACTAATGATACTTTTTCTGAGCCCGGACTCATTCAAGTCAAGATGCCTATTTTTTCTTCGAACTGCACAAATAAGAGTTCGGTGGCGGGAAGTGGTGGTGTTCTGGACATCTCCGGAACTCCTTTTTTCTTCTCGTCATATTGGAATAAATTCGTTTCAGTTGGTTGCAACAACAAGGCCACAATGGCTGGTCTTGATTCTATGGTGTTTGTTGGTTGCAAGACGGATTGCAATAATCAAACGCTGAGAGGTAAATGCACAGGGTTCGACTGCTGCCAGACCACACTCCCTTCTTATGGGATTCAACGACTTAATGTTACTTTGGAGAGTACAACAAACAACATGAATACTTGCAAACATGCCTTCCTAGCAGAGACACGGTGGTTGGAATCAAATGAAACAGATCCCTCTAACGATGTGCAGTATTTGGAATACGTTCCTGTGGCGCTGGTGTGGACAATACCTAACTCTACTTCCATCATAAATTTAACTAGCACCGAGGCACGTGGAAGGAATATGTATCTGGATTATACGAGTGACGGGGCCACGTATTATTATTGCCGTACTGGATACGAAGGAAATCCTTATCTTAACATGAGATGTCAAGGTAAACTTCTATTACCAACACCTTCGATTTTCCCCAACTTTTTACAATACATGCCTAATTTTGACTCATATATAAATTATTCTAGATTAATCTAAGTATATACGTGTGAAAATCTTTTTCTTTGAAACTTAAATCCTAACCCTTACCTCCCACACCTCACAAACACTTATACTTATAGAGTAATCAATACGCTAAGAGTGCGTGGTGGTATATATAGATCTCTTGACTCTTGAGGTCTACATTCCTATGTATACATTTTTTTTTTCTTTTTATAGCTATAGACAGTACGTTCAGCTATAAAAAGAAGAAAAAAAAAAGATAATCAACTAGAGTGTACGTCAAAAGATAGGGCCAAAAAACTGTGGCATATGTGTGATCCATCTTTTAAATAGAGACTATCATTTTATGGAGAAAAATTCTTTTAAAAGATTTAAAAGTATGTATAATACCACGTTATTTTAAATTATATTCAAGAATAATATATGATTTAAAATAACTTATCCTCATATACTATATTTATACTAAAATAAATTATCAATGGGTTAAAACTTTGTCTTTATTTTTTATTATTGCACTAGATGCATATATATATATATATATATATATATATATATATATATATATATATATATATCAAATAATTAAAATATTGTGGATTTCCATTAACTCAATTGGTAAAATTTTTATCATCAAATAAAATATTTGGGATTTGAATCTCATCTACACTAAAAATTGATTAATGTCTTGACATGATAATAAAGAGCAATTATTACAAAGTGGACGTCATAATTTTAGTTGCAATGTTTACATATATAATTAAAATATTGTGGATTTCCATTCCTCATTCAGCATGCTAATCCTCATTCAGCATACAAATTTTTGTTGCAATGTTTGCTATATATTAGAAAAGATTGATCTAATTTTGTTGTTCATGAACATGCTTAAATTTGTTCAACCAGAAAATGAACTAAACTTAAATATGTAATCTAATTTGGTGATAACCTTGACCACAACTCCTATTCAAAAAATAATAAAATAAATAATCCTAAACATTACTCGGTTCATCTCAACTCGACTTTTTTACAAACACTAATTACTAACAACACAATCTTAAAATATAAAATATGTTAAATTATATCTTTAAAATTTTGTACTGTATTTCTAATGTTCCACACTTTCATTTTAAGTTAATGATTAGGTTTTAGTCTGAAATATTTATCAAAATAACATATATTCTAAATTTCTAACTTAAATTTATCCTAAACTAAACTATGTATTTCCCATTATATAATGATCTAATATATAATATAATAAGTATTATGTGTTCTTATTTATATCTTGTACACCTTTTCTCTTTCTCTTTTTTTTTTTTTCTTTTTTTGGGATAAATTACACCAACTTTCTTCACAATTTTACAAAATGACACTCACAAAAACATTATATGAAATACTTCTAAAGATTTTATGAGAGGGGGGTTGGACTTAATGTATCCATAGTATAACTTTAAACAATGTTAAACCATTTAATATTTTTTATTGAAAGCAAATTTTGACAAATCCACCATTAGATTACATTATTTTCATATACTCTCCATGATTGCAAAATTTTCAAAAAGGTCAAGGATGAATAACCATGTCATCAATCAAATGTTTAAAGTTCAACTTTTTGTAATTTAAAATTATACATAAGTTCAACTTTTTGTAATTTAAAATTATACATCAAATATGAGTTTATGGATGAAAAAGTAAATAACTTCCTATTTTGTCGTGAAATTCAACATATATGTTAAGAACATAGAGAATATGTAATCAAAGAGGGTGAATTTTAAATTATTATTCCAATAACAAGAAATTAAATAGTGTGATATTACTTAAAGTTACACACGATGTAGCTTAAACCCAACCTCTATGTGTGCGTTTGGATACCGCTTATTTTGCTGAAAATTGAAAACTAAAAACAATAAAAAAATAATAATAAATTACTGTTCATACTTGAAAGTACTGTTCATATGTCTAATTGCACTGTTCATGTCCATTAAACAGTGCAATAGGCGCTAGTTAAAAATAAAAATAAAAAATAAAAAAAGCTGAAAACGCAAATAATCTGGACATGGACGCACAAACCAAACCGACCCTATATATGTGTGTGTGTCATCTCATGATCAAACTCATGAGAGGGAATGTCATCTCATCTTTTGGGTAAGAATTGTTAGTGAAATCACACTTTTTAGAGGGCATGAATTAATCTTCGCATTTATACAAACCTCAAGTGGGGGGTTTTACTTCCTAAATTCTCAAGGATAATTGTTGTAATTTATCCCTTTTTTATTTCTATATTTAAACCTGTCGGTGTCTTAAGCTCTTGCTAAAATAACATTTGCGTTTTGCCACAAAGCCTGAAAAAGCTAAAGCGATTCACTTGCAATTGGCTCCGACCACCTTTTGGTTTTCTACTTTCAGCTTTTGATTGAGCCATAACATTTTTTTTTGTTGTTTTCTGTTTATGTTTAGAGTCTGCCTATGTTTTCCCGGATGCTTAAGAACCAAGGCAATCCTTGTAATAAGGCTGTTTGAGCTTGATTAACCTCCTTGGATTTAACCAAATCAATTTTGAAGAACGACTTGTGCTTCATACTTTTGAAACCTCTGTTGCCAATATGAGTGAGCAACAAATTTTGCCCAAACCTCTGTTGCCTATATAAGTGAGCAAAGATATGTATGTAGACACCCAAATGCACAAAAATTTATTAATTTTCGTGTTATCTTATTCCTATTAGATATAAATGAATGCGAAGACGAAAAGCAAAAGCATCCCATTTGTTCCCCCGATTTAGAGTGTGAGAATACAGAAGGCGGTTACAATTGCAACAAGCGAAAGTCTCCATTGAAGATAGCCATTCTAGGTATGTCCTATTGCTCATTAAATTTGGAAATTTGGAAAATGAATATAGTGAAAAATAATAACAAGATCTTGGTTACGTGACTAGGATATGCTATGGCATAAGGTTCATGACATTAAGAGGGACGTACAACTGACATCTAGTGTAACTCTACGGTGTTTATAATTCTAGTTTCCATTTAATTCTCTTAAAATTATTTTGTTTTTTAGTTAATGGATTTTATTGATTCTACTTTCCGAGCTAGATCGCGGATAAGAAAAAGTTATCAAAAAAAAATACTATATTTCATACACGTTTAGTTTACTAAATTAAATGCAAATTTAGAAAATGAAGCACATAAAAAGTCAATTAGCTTTTAATTTCTGTTCTCTTGGCAATCTATCACTAAAAGATATAATCGTACCTCCTATAACTTGATAGTTTCAGACTATTAATTAGCTGAATTGCATTACTCATCACTCTTCTATATTTTTCCACCGATTACAGATATAAATTTTCTCTATAAAGTTGTACAATTTTTGAACCCCCTCAAAAAAAAAAAAAAAAATTTAGATTTTTGAAATTAAAAATTTTGTAAGAATTCATCAATTAGGTGTTTAAGCTCATTTAAGGCAGGACAGCCCAGGGACATGTTGAAAAGTTAGAAAAGTGACAAAATATCCCAGTCTCAGAAAGCCATTACATAATTGAGCTGTTAACTAAAAAATCAAGTACCTAATAGTAAATTCCCTTTTTCTCAAGAAATTAATTAGGAGTTAACACTTATTTAGGTTGTGGATATTGTGAGAACATATTAATGTAGAATAAAAAAAAGTTGGCAACTTTTAGCGGGAAAGATGTTTCCAAATCATTGTAATTATCTCCAAATATATTTACACTTATTCATATTTTTCTATAACCTAAATTTTTAGGCCGATGTTTCTAACCGTAAAAATAAAAATAGGTTGATGTGATATTTCTATTTTTTTGCTTGATGTATGCAATTATTTCTCCAAGCTTTGGGGTACTGTTTCTACTCCTTGTTATTTGGAGGTTATACAAAGTGATAAAGAAAAGAAACAAAATAAAGCTCAAGCAAAAATTCTTCAAAAGGAATGGTGGTTTGTTATTACAACAACAATTATCTTCAAATGAAAACAACGTTCAGAAGGCAAAATTGTTCAATTCAAAGGAGTTGGAAATTGCAACTAATCGTTTTAATGAAAATAGAATACTTGGTAAAGGTGGACAAGGTACAGTTTATAAAGGAATTTTAATTGATGGAAGAATTGTGGCAATTAAAAAGTGCAACACAGTGGATGAGGGAAATCTTGAACAATTCGTTAATGAGATTATCATTCTTTCACAAATCAATCATAGAAATGTGGTTAAACTACTCGGGTGGTGTCTTGAGACAGAAGTTCCTTTGTTAGTTTATGAATTCATTCCTAATGGCACACTTTTTCAGTATCTCTATGAAGAAAATGAAGATTTTCCATTGCTAACATGGGATATGCGCTTAAGAATTGCCACAGAAATTGCGGGAGCTCTATCATACTTACACTCTGCAGCTTCACTGCCCATTTACCATCGAGACATAAAATCTTCAAACATACTCCTTGATGACAAATATAGAGCAAAAGTAGTAGATTTCAGCACTTCAAGATTAGTGGCCATTGACCAAACTCATGTAACCACACTAGTATATGGTACTTTTGGCTACTTGGATCCAGAATACTTTCAAACAAGTCAATTTACAGACAAAAGTGATGTTTATAGTTTCGGAATGGTCCTTATTGAGCTTTTAACAGGAGAAAAACCAGTTTCTTCGACAAGATCAACAGAAAGTCAGAATCTATCTACATATTTTGTTCATTCATTAAAAGAGAACTGTCTCTTTGATATACTTGATAATCAAGTACGTAAGGTTTGTAATAAAGATCAAGTCATGGCAATTGCTAACCTTGCAAAAAGATGTTTGCACTTGAATGGAAAGAAACGACCTACCATGTTAGAGATCATGATGGAATTGGAGGGAGTTCAAAAAGTTTCTCATGTTCAACCAAATTTTGATGAACTTGAATATGTTAGAAATGAAGAAATTGGGCCATGTAATGACGTTTCAATTTTAGCAAGTTCATGTTTAGAATTAGGTTTAGCTTCATCACCAGACGCCTTAGCACTTTTATTCTTTAAATCGGTTTGATTAATAAACTATGTACTTATTTATTTTTGTTTCATGTTGTAAACTATTATCAAATCATATTACTAATTTTAGATTCCCACTAGTAGAGTAGCAATGATGATATTATATCTGTGTTTGGTCTTGTTTAAGTCGTTTTGGTATTAACATGGGAAGTATAATTTTAACCGTTGAGTTTTGACGATAAAAAAATTTAGTGTTTAGAATGATTAGCAAACTTCGATGATAAAGTGTTTTGAAATTATCATTCATGGTTGGTAACCAAATTGATAAAAAGCTTTTTAGATGTGAGAAATGACAAAAGATGACATACACCCGAAAGAATAGTCAGACACTTGAAGAGGTCTAAATACCCCTGTTTGTCAAAAAAAAAAAAATGTTAAGAGTTTTTTAACTCAATTGACGCTTTTTGATGTTTCCAATAAAGACAACCAATATTTAAATCCTCCTCTCCTATTGCTAATATCAAATTATAAAAAATAAAAAATAAAACGTTTTACATATTCATACTTTAACCTAATTAATTCAATAATGGTCAATTATTATTCTCTCTCTCTCTCTCTCTCTCTCATTAAAAGTTAAAACTAGGGATTGGTAAGCTGAGCACTTTCAATCAAGCTCTTCTAGGGAAATGATCGTTGTGATTTGGGTCTGAATTCAATCAAGCTCCTCTAGGGAAATGATTGTTGCGGTTTGGGGTACATTTATGAGACGGGTTGGTCATTGGAGAAGGTAAGAGGTTTACATTGGGTAAGCCTTTTGAAATGTATTAGAAGCAGATGAGATATCTTTTGCAAGAAAATCAAGTTTATTAATGGGGTTGGTATACGGGTGAGTTTTTGGCATGATACTTGGTGGGAAGATTCTTGTCTTAAGGATATGTTCCTTGAATCCTATGGAGTCACAGTAGATAAGAATGCCTCGTTTGCATCTTATTTGGATTGTGGGCGTAGTTGGAACTCTTAATTCACTAGATCACCACAAGATTGGGAGTTTGAGTCTATGGAAAATTTCATTGAATTGTTGTACTCTAAAGTAACTTCGGGCCAAAGGATGGAACAAATTTTTTGAGGCCTTCAAAGGAAGATAGACTTGATGTTCATTCCTACTGTTAAGTTCTTAGAGGTTTATAAGGAGATGTTTTCCTCAAATGAGTATTGATGTACAGAGGTCCCAAGAAAGGTTGCCTTCTTTCTTCAGATGACAACCTAAGATAGCAGTGGATAATCTTTGGACAAGGAATATCTTGGTTTTTTTTTTTTTTTTTTTGACAAGAAAAATATCTTGGTTCTTGATTGATGTTGTATGTGCAAGAATAATGGATTTTAGGGAAAGGAGATGGAGATGAGTGGTTGGTGGGATCTCCTGTGTCTTAGTTTTAATTTGATTTTTTTTTTTTTTTTAATCTGAGTGGCGGTATAGTTGGCATTGATGTGACATAGAAAATAATTCTTTATTATTCCGTTTGACATATCAGTTTTTTCCATCCAAGAAATAACGATAGGGACTAAATTGACACGGAACTAAAAAATTTAGGGACTAAATTGACCCAATTGAAAGGTTAGGGACTAAATTGAAATATGGTGTAAAGAACAAGAACCAATTTTGTAATTTACCCTTATAAAAATTACAATATTTTTATTAAATGCTTATTTAAGTGATTTGATGAAATCAGCTCACTCTTTAGCAAATTCAAAGTCTTTATATATATATATATATATATATATATATATATATATATATAAATATATATATATATAAATATATATATATATATATATATTTGTCTATCTTGGATCTCAAAAAAAGTCTTTATATTTGTATTAATTTGTGAGTTATTTTGTATATAATGTCAGCATTTTAATGACTATAAATATTATTGACCATATGAACGTTTAGTGGCTCTATGTATATAGCAATATTTCCTTACCAAAGACATTTCCTCATAAAATTTTTCCTTTCAAATGTTCCGACCTTTCAATAAGGGAAATTATTGACATAAATAAATGTGGGGGGATGAATGTAAGCTCGGGCCAAGAGCCAAAAGCCCAATGAACTGCTCTAAAGAATGGACCCAGCCTAAGGTATGGTTATGAACGAAGAAGCCTATGGAGAAACCATTGAAGCCCACACCACTGTGGAAATCCAAGCTGACTTCATTCCCCGAGGTCCATTACCGAGGTGGCAGACAAAACTTTCTTCTCGAAGAAATGAATATAATGCGGTTAATATGTCCCTTCTGAACTGAGGTTTCTCCTCTTCTTAAGCTCCCTCCAAAGGACACGACAAAGAAAACGCAGGACCCAATGAAGTAATCACCTCCGCATTAATGAGGCCCCTCACCTAATGTTAGCTACATTCAATACCGAATGACTGGCTGAATAATAGAAGCACCCCCAAAAGTCTACTTTCATGATCAAAAAGTGGTAGAATAGAAGGATGATGGGACAAGTATCCCCTAAAATCCAACTAGGAACTAAATAGCTAGAAGAGGGAGAGGAAGTGAGAAGTAGCTATAAAAGGAGGGGGAAGCCACAGAGAAGGGGTTGAGAAAATTACAGAGCAAAAGCTTAGGCAAGAACAATATATATATATATATATATATATATATATATATATATAAAGAGAGAGAGAGAGAGAGAGCCAAAGGGAATGTTCTTTAAGTTCAAGTTCCCTTAATCTGTATGAGGCACCTCAGGAACGTTGTTCCCCTCTATAGAAGAGTTTGATTTGTTCATTATCTGTTTTAATCTGTTGCTTAATCCTCCCATTGTGGATTATTTTTCCCATTTTTAGGAATTAATTTTGTAGATGAAGCCTCCTCAACTGCAGCGTTGTTGGTTATTTTTCACCCCCACAATAAATATTTATTATTTGATTTATGAGAAATTCAAAATGGTTGTCAGTGTTCATAAATTCTTAAGTATAAGACTATTTTGTCTCAGCATATATAGAGATATATAGACCTCTAGCTATGTGAAGTGAATGGGATGTACAAAAACAAATGTAGTTTTGTCTTACCACTTTTATATGAAGCAACATATTTCTAAAACACTTGTATGGTTTTTTTCCTCGTCTTTTAATGAAAAATATATATCCCTACTACACTATATTTCTAGATAAAAGAAAGTATTATTTTAAGAGTTTCATATTCTACAATCTGTATAGGCTTGTAAGGATAATCAGCAAGGTGGCTAGGTCGTTGTATCCCGGGGGCACACATAATATTGTTAGTCTACTACAATAGAAATCTCATAGACAGCGTGTATCGTCTTAAGATAGTGACCTGACCCGGTCCATGTCTCAGCTCCGCCACCTAAATTTTTTTTTTGAATTGACAATAAATTATATTTTATTTTATGAGATGATCATTGATGTTGTCCAATTTTGTAACGAAAATTGTAGTGCAGCTAAGCTAAGGTTGTCGTTCCACCGAGAAAAGGAAAACAAGAACACGTCAAAAGCACCAATAATATATAGAAAAATATGATTGAAACTTAAGAAAAAGAAAGTTTGGTAAAACTCAATAATTAAAATCACTAGGGCGTTAGGGTTTGTCCACTATTTTTAAGCATCCACTAACAATCCAATTTAGTACACAATCGGGTAAGTAAACACATAAATTATCTGATTGGAAAATTTAGAAATATGCTTCATTAATAAAAATTTCTTTGGTTGATTATATTCATCAACTGTTCCAACAATTTATTCTAGAAAACAATAACTTTGCTAAAAAAGCTCAAGAACATCGTATACCCTAGAGGCAATACTATGGAAAAAGTAATATCTAACAAAATTACCCTGTTTTACAAGAAAGATTATAAAACCATATTCTAACAATGAGAAGATTCAAGAATAGACTTATGAAAGAATTAGAAATTAAATATCAATCTAACAAAACAATTATGAAAAGAAAAAAATTGATTTCAATAATCAAACGTGAAAAACATGCTTGGATTGAATAGTGGACAACTTACAACATTGGGAATTTACCCCTAACCCTAACTTAGGTTCTTAAACTTCCATCGAAAATAAAAACTCTAAAAATTGATGAAAAATAAGGTTTTTTAGCAGCCAAAAAACGTGGCTGCCTTTGTATCCCTTTAATATTTATAATATTCAAAACCCTAAAATACATGCTCCCTAGAAAGGAAAAAATAAAATGTCAATTCTCATTTTTCAACAATTGGTCAACATCCAGGTCGGTTTTGGCCTTGAATACAGATGATTCTGAAATTTTGGTAAACTACAAAATTTTAGATCTTCAAGTCCTGTTTCCGTGCCACAAGAATCAAGTCAATCCAATATTGGAGTAAAAAGATATGGCCAAAATACCAATACTGATCAAAATATTTCTATGCCAGGATTATTTCCATCTTTGGCTTAAACGAATCTCTCTCTTTCTTTTTATGTTACCACACATCTCTGACTCATTAAATTCTTCAAAAGCCAGTTCTCAATTGAGCTTCACCCTTGAATTCTCTTAGTTTCATGTTTGCATGCTTAGTTTATAAGTTTTAGTCTCTAACAAGAAAAAAAAAATACACATAATGAGTATATTTTAGAGAAAACTTACAAACTCTTATATTTACGTGTAAGTGTGGGAATAAACACAAAATAGAAAAAAATACACATAATTAGTATATTTTAGAGAAAACTTACAAACTCTTATATTTACGTGTAAGTGTGGGAATAAACACAAAATAGATGTGATAATGCCTACCAATACTAAGATAATATTGCACTTTTAAGCTATTGTCAATCATCAAGGTAATATCTCTCCACTGTTCTCTTATTTTATGGTGCAAATGTAAATTTAGTGAAATATCTTTATTTTATTTTACAATAGTCATTCTATAAATTATAAATTGTAATATATATATATATATATATATATATATATATATATCAATTATGGTTCTAATGAACAACAAGATGGAATAGTGCACTAAAGAACATTAATACTAGCCAAGAGCTTTGTAGCTTAAATGACAACTCCCCATACACAAAGTGTTGGAAGTGTAGGGGAGAAATGGTTCGACCTGCAGGATAAGCATCATATTGTAACTATTTGGAAAAAAAAAAAAAAAAACTTTAATGCTAACATTCAAATATTCTACTTTAGCCAAAACTATGTTTAGCTTTTAAGGACTTTGGCATTAGTGTAGTAAGTAGAGTTTTAAATGCAAGGCTTTATTAGTAGATTTTTTACAATATGTTAGAATTCCAACCTGAAAAGCTCTTTAGTGTTTGAATGTTTAAATAACGTTATTTGAGTAACAATTTTCGTTTTTTAAACAACACAACACATATTTTTACAACACTTTTTCACCCACACGTATTTTCACAACACTTAAATAATGTTACTATAACAACATTACTAAACTGACCCTAAATTTTTGTATTTAGCTACTAAGATCATTATAAACTTCTTGGTGTTTCTAAAAAAGACATACAGGGTTCAAATCCCCTCCTTAATTGTTATAAAACTATCAAATTAACAAACACACAAAAAGAAGTCAAGATTTATAAATTTCAAATCCCCCCCACCCCCCCCCCCCCCCCCCCCAAAAATCTCTTTAAGAGAATTACAAAAATGAATCTAAGAGTCTTGAACATTTTTTCTTTTTTTTGGTCTTGCATTTCTACCTCTTTGTTTTGATAAATTAAGTTAAGTAATGTTATTTTTAGAGCACTAGCATTAGTTGTGCCATCCCAAATTTTATTTTCCCACACCCAAACCTACTTAATCTATTTTAACACATCATTTTACAATACGCCCTACATCAAATGTTCTATTTTAAAAATTCAATACATTAAAATAATATAAAAAACCATTCAATTTTTATAATCTCAAAACCTCTCTTCTCTCTACTATGAACTCATTCACCACAGCCTCCTCAACCACAACCCAATTCCACAGTGACAACCACCCATAACCACCGGCCACCATGATGCTAAAATACCAAAAAAAAAAACCCAAATGCAAAACACTACCAAAATCAACCCAACCACAAGCAAAAAATATAAACCTAGCAAACCTCTAGATTAGAACACCAAAACCACCACCACCTACAGCCCAACCCAAAACCATTGCTAGCCACCACTGAGTCAAAGAAAAATTGAGAGAGGAGAGAGATCAAAACCCACCACTAGATCGGAACCCACCAAATCCACAAACCCACCACCATCAATCACCACCCAAAATCAACCCAACACCACCCGCCAAAACCACCACCAATCACCACCACCTCAAAACAGCAAACCTATAGAACTACAATCTCATTTCTCATACCAAATCCAATCCCCAAAATTAACCATATGTTGGAAAAATAGCATGGAGTGAATAAGAAATTGATGTTTTCTATGTTCACTTGAAGATGTTATTAAAAGTGGTGAGAATACTGAGTCCCACATAGAAAAGGAAAGAGATAATATATGAGTTTATATGCTCATGAGTTGGACATTGAGTTGGGCTTTTGGCATATGTGGACTGGGCCTACTTGTCTAAATAATAATATTTTATTATTTTAATTTTTGAGTCAGTTAGTCTGTGCATAGCAGTTATTACTGAAATAGAGTGTCTATTCAGTAACGTATAATTTTTCATAGTCCCTCATTCATAAAACTACTTTTCAGAAAACTCTCCCAGTGAGAATATTTTGTGCATTTCATTTTGTATCAAAGAGAGAGAAAGAGACATTAAGTAGTTTGCAGAGCACGACGTTGTGTGCTTCATTTTCGTGTTGTAGATCATTTTATCTTGGGAGGCAGACGTTCGTGAGTCTCAAAGCACCACAGTGATTGTGTGAGGAGTGAAATCTGCTTTAAGGAGATTGTGTCAAACACAAGACTTAATTTGAATCATCCATCTTTCACGCATTTGGTCTGTGAGTTTTTAATTATTTGCAGATTTCTTATATATTATATTTTGCTTTTGCCTATCATATCTATTTGTGTTATTGCTTATATTTAGATTTGTATGTTGTTCCTTTTGCTTTATCACAAAAGTTAATTGTTGAAATATATCCAACACCATAAACAAGCAAACAAAGAGAAGGATTCAGTGCATGGCAAGATTAGGCAGAGTTCGGCAGAGGCAGCGAAGGCAGGTGCTTGGCGAGATCGGTTATGGGCTAGAGATCACTATGGATGGAGATCACTTTGAGAGAGAGGAAGAGAGTGAGAGAGAGTGAGAGGTTGAGATAGAGAGAGAAGGATTGAGAGAATGGGTGAGGCAGACGGGAGTGATGAGATAGATATGTGAAAGGAGAGAGCAAAAGAATATTAAAGAAAATTTAGCATTTGTTCTAAATTTGGAATGGCACTGTTCATCCATGCCAAATTTTTTGACATTTAGAACATCTGATGTAAGTGATTTTTTAGTGTTTAGTATATTTGGCATTTAGCACACCTGATGCTAATGTTCCAATATTGCTATTCATTATATTAATTGTTTTGTTATTAAAATAAGATTTATAAGCTTCAGTTAACTTAATTGGTAATATATCTCTTTCTCAAAAAAAAAAAAAAATGGTAATATATCTTATTCATCAAGTAAGGGGTCTAAGTTGGAATATATATATTATTAATAAGAGGATTCTCATGTTTCGTCTTCAATTTTCGATGTACCAAAATATTCTCATACAAATTCTAAAATATCATACCCTTTAGTTTAATTTTTTTCCAACAAAAAAGAAAAAAGAAAAAAAGAAAAAAAAAAGAGGTTAAAACAGTAATACTATTTCACGTACAAAATGAAAAAAAAAAAAAAACCATTATTCTCACCACCCATATGTATTCAAATGTTTGATTCTTATCTGTATTTTTTATCTATTTGAATTCAAATACTTCAATTATCTTTATAAAAAAAAATACAAAATTACTTCTTCTAAAAAAATGTTAAAAGAGTAATACTATCTCACATACAAAAGGGAAAAAAGAAAACCGTTATTCTCACTACCCATTTGTATTCAAATGTCTGATTCTTATCTATATTTGTTATCTATTTGTATTCAAATACTTCAATTATCTTTATATAAAAAATACAAAATTACTTCTTAAAAAAAAAAAAAAAAACCCATTATCTCATGTAAAAACTACTCATTCTTATCCCGAAATTTTTATGGTTTTTTTTTTTTTTTTTAATTCTTCAAAACATTCCAAAATTTTTGTTATCCAAGTTCTATACAGTTATCACAATCAACATCCATCCATACTAACATATATAGTCTTTCTTGTGTTTAAATCTCAAATTTTTTTACTTATCACAATTCTTATCACAATCAATAAATTCAAATGTCTAATTAGGTTTCAACTTCTTACGATTCTCTATTTCATTTTTAAACATTATTCCATATTACCTTACCTCTTTCCTTAAAAAAAAAATACACACGGTTATTTATATATCACTTTTAAATATTATAACACTAAACAAAAATAAATAAATAAAGCATTATTGCACGCGCAAAGTGCGTGTGATGAGTCTAGTATGTATGTATGTGTGTGTGTGTATATATAATATAAGTTGGATTCAAGTTACACATATGTAACATTAAGTAATGTTACATTACTCAATATTTTTTAATTAGATGTGAATTTTGACAAATCCACTGTTTGATTATATTATCTTCGTATATTCTCCATGCTTGAAATTTTTTGAAATGACCAAAGATTAATAGCCATGTCATCAATCAATTTTTTAAATTCAAGTTTTTGTAGTTTAAAATAATACATAAAAAATGATTTTATGGATCAATTGACATGAATATTAAGAACATATAGAATATGTAATTCAACAGTGGGATTTTCAAAATATGAATTTTATAACAAGTTATTGGGTGGTGACCATGTGCAACTTGAACCCAACCTATTATATATTTAGATGGACAAAACTTAAGTATAGTACCTTAGGTGCTATTTCTTAGGTTTCCTTCTCAAGATTCTGCCATGTGAATACTTAACTAAAAAATACACTTCCTTCACATGAGAAAAAATCTACATGACAAAATTTTAAGAAAAAAACCTAAGTCTTGCCCTATTTAGATTACTTATATCTTATAGAGTAAAACTTAAATATAATTTTGAAAAAGTTATCTTGAATAAAATAATACTATTTTTATCTTATCAATCACTACAACCAAATGTTTAAATTCAATTGGGAATTTAATATACTGCACTTAAGTTTATCTAAGTTTTATTACTGTTTTTTTTTTTTTTTTTTTTTTTGATCTGATAAGTTTTATTTTATTTATAATTTAATCTTTTGTTTTCACATAACCTATTTTCATTCCCAAAACATTTTTTTATTTTATTGTCTCTTACCTCTTCCCTTTTGTCTCATATCTACTCATTATCATCAAGGATGGACACAGTAGGGAGCTCGGGCCCCCTGGCCCAAGAAAAATTATTAGGTTTATTAGCCCACTCCAACTAGCCTAGAGCCCAGCTCAAAAAAAAAAAAAAAAAAAAAAAAAAAAATTAGGGCTAATTATAACTTATCCACTTATAGTTTGGCCGAAATTTAAGTTACCTACCCGTGGTTTGAAATTTAGTATTTACCTACTTGAGGTTAGCTCAGTTAGGGTTCCGTTATCCACATTTGTTAAAAATAAAGTTAAATATGTAATTTTGCTCTCTTTTATGTCTATTTCCTCTCCAAACATAAAAAACATAAAAGAATAAGAAAAAACAAGATCGAAAAGTGAGGGTTTTATAAAAATTATGAACAAACATTACTACCACCATTGAAGCTTTTGTCAAGAATCATCTCCAACAAAAAAAAAATTCCTTCATCCATTTCGAAGCAACCAACGATGCCATAGCATCTAAAGCTTAAATCAAACCAAAAGATTGCAACACAGAGATAGCATCTTCATCAGACATTAAAGATACGATTTGGTAAAGATGGGTACTGCTTAAGCAAGCTTGTATTCGTATAAAATCATTCCAAGTTGAATCTATGTGAGTTGAACAATTGAAGAAGATGTAGTTATACGTGTTTTACTCAAAAGGAGATGAAGTTAAATCGGGGATTCGAAGCAGCCTTGGATCAATGCAACCATCTAGATCATATAAATCAATCCACTACCCTGTGTAACTGATACTATTTACATAAAACTTCCCTCAATGTGGCAGCTCAAGCATGGTATAGTTGTCCTCGGTGCAAGATAACTCAAACCCGAGGTATCCACAGTGTTCTGGCTGTTGGTCCTTCAGCCAAAATGGGAACTGGATGGTTTGGCCATCATCTCCGCACCATGCTATCTCGAACCCATCTGGCTCTAATTATCCAAACGTTGCAGCATTTACTTAGAGGAGAAAGCAAAAGTGAATTATAGCTTCGTTGGTGTTTTAGAAATGGACAAAGGAATTTGTTTTTCTTGCATATGATTCTTGACAGAAGCTTCTATGGTGGTGGTAATGTTTGTTTATAATTTTTACAAAACCCTCACTTTTTGATCTTATTTTCTCTTATTCTTTTATGTTTTGAGAGAAGAGAGATATAAAAGAGAGAAAAAATACATATTTAGCCTCATTTTTATCATAAGTGGGTAACTGAACCCTGAGATAACCTCAAATGGGTAAAATGTCAAATTTCAAACCACAAGTACGCAACTTAAATTTCGTCCAAACCATGGATAAGTTGTAATTAGCCCAAAAAATTAAAAACGCATTAAAACCCTTTTAACCCATAGTTACATACAAACCAAATTTAGAAAAATATAAATTAGAGAAAGTTGAGAGAGAGCTAGAGACAGAAAGATAGAGGCCGGAGAGAATAGAGAGTGAGAACAAGGATGTAAAAAAAAATGAAGAAACAGAGGCATGGTGAAAAGAAATATATAGAAAGAAAGAAGAATATGATGAGAGATTCAGAGGTTGGGTTTGAAATGGTGAAATAGTAGTGTTAGGTGAGATAAGAAATAATAGCGTTAGAGGAGCAGAGTCACATGGGTAGGAGTGAAAAGGTAAGTTTGGAAATTTCTTGGAAAGTATTTACTTTACAAATACCCTAAAGGTGTTTGCTTATTTACAAAAATACCAAAATTTATATATAATATTTTATAACCAATCTATTTTATTTTACTAAGAGTTAATTTTTTTTTTTAAAACCTATACATATTTGTTATTTTGAAACAATGCACCGGTATACACTAGTATCGAGATATTCCGTGAAATGATCTTTGCAACGGAATTCAAAACTTTAGAATAATGCTATAATATATAGAAAGAGAAGAGTGTAGAAAATATATACTATTGTTTGGTGTTTGACTATTTGTTGGTAGTGGGACAGCAATAATTAAGGAATAGGATAGAGATGCAAAAATATATACATATATATATATATATATATATATATATATATATATATATTTGTTTTTGTTGGTAGATAATTGCATCTTAATATATTAAGAAACAATAATTTTATATATTTGTCTTCATTGATAGCTTGTTAACACTATATGGATGTTTATTTATTTATTTATTTATGCTTATAGTCCCCTTTTTTTTTTTTTTTGGTAAACAAAAAATGGGTAGAAAAGGACGACCAATGTGGTTTCCCTAGCTAGGCGTGTAGGAATGGCAATAGGTTGGGTTCGGGCCGAGTTTCTTTATACCCAAATCCGCCCCATGAGCCCATACATGTTACCCAAACCCGGCCCGTTTTATAAATGGGTTTTTTATTCGGATCCCAAACCCGCCCCATGGGCTCCACAGCCCCCGTCCAGCCATCCCCCTTCAGGGCCCAGTCTGAAGGCCCTAAACCTTGACCCAATAAAAAAAACAAATTAAAAAAAAAAAAAATTTCCAGGCTTCACATCAGAAATCACAAAATCACAAATCACAGCCAAGCCATTTTCATTAATGCATGGTAAGCTAGTAACAAATCACAAAGACCCATGCTTTCATTTTCCACACTTCACATCACAAATCACAAAAAAAAAATATATATATATATATATATATATACACACAGAATTTATCAATTATCAAACCAAAAACAATACAACCCAACCCATAATAGAAATATTCATGTAAAATTTAGGAAATTAACCCCAAAAAAAAAAAAAAAAAAATTGGGGAACAAACCCAGAGATGTGGACGTTGGCTTGGCAAACCCAGGAAATTTCACTCTCACGATCTTACGGTGAGCGATGACAGGTTAGAGAGGGAGGGATGTTGGCTTGGCTTTGACGGCGAGGTGGACATGGAAACGCATGGAGGAGGAGCGGCTGAGTGAGAGTGAGGCCGTGAGGGTGGGTGAGAGTGAGTGCTAGAGGGAGGCGACGGCCATGAAGGTGGGTGAGACCGTGAGAGTGATGGCTTGAGGGAGGCGGCGGCTGTGACTGTGAGGATGGATGAGAGTGAGAGTGAGAGCTTGAGGGTGAAAGGGGCGGCGGGCTAAGTTTGAGAGAGATTGAGTTTGAAATTAGGTTAGGGTTTGGAGTTGAGGAATAGAATAGTTAGGTATTTATATACTTAGGGTATTTTAGTAATTATAACATATATTTGGGTCGGGTTCGGTGCGAGTATGCATAATACCTGAACCCGCTTTGGGTTAGGTTTTTAAAACCCAAACCCACCCTATTTACTTAGCCGGTCAGGTTTTACTCGACCCATTAGGGTCGAGTTGGCTACCCGCGGGTTAGACAAATTTTTCCATTCCTGTAGGCGTGATTATATTAGACCAAACCCCATACTTTTAGTCCATGAGAAACTCACTTATTATTTTTTGGATCATTTGGGATAAAAATGGGATATAAGAAACACCAAAACACAGCTAGTTGTTAAGACTTGAACTCAATTCTTGAAACTTGTTGGCCCAATATGTTACCAACTAGACCACCCGAATGTGAGTCGTTTATAATCGGTCTTCTTTAACTTTAACTTGAAATTCTAAATTCTTGGTCTGTCGCTGATTATCATTAATGTTGAAGCCACTTTAAAAGATGTCAAAATACTACTAACCCACCTTGAACCTGATTTGTCACTTATCCCAGTACTCCTGTTCCATGCAGGTTTTTCCCAACCTGATTCGACTCCACCCCCACGTGGCCCAAATTATATTTATATATTTTGGTCTTAAGCCTTAATGTCATGAGTTTACAACCGCATTCTTTTATTATTACAGCATTCCCTTCAAAGTTTTTAAAAATTTTAGTATTTTAAAAAGTCACTTTATCAATTTTAACACTATTTTACAATACATCCTACATCAAAAGTTCTATTTTTTTACCACTTTATTTAAAATAATATAAACAACTTATTAAAATAAATAAAAAAATACCTCTACAAACATTAAAAGCAACGCCACTTAACTAAGGACTATAATAATATTTCTTGTTATAAGATTTGAGTTACTTTGTTTATAGGGTGTAGCTCATATGCCAAAATTTATAGAAATAACATCTTTGTTATAGGGTGTTTTTTGTGGAATGGGATGCTAAAATTTGACTTTTTAGCCTTTAAAAGTTTTATTGTGAATGCTCTTCCTATGTTGGGTTTGGGTGGGTCTTCCACTCACTCACACTTTCTTAATGTCTTGTCTTAACAGTTAACACACTCATCACCGCTCAAACTCCAAAGCTTGGCAATGGCAATGGCAATGTCCATGGCCATGGCTGCTTCTCTCTTGGGTCTCTCCCCCCCACCTCTATGTTATGGAAATTCCCACAGAAATCATGATATGGGATTTATGACTATCACAACGCCCTCCTCACATTTTCACTCTCTCACTCTGACTCTCAATTCTAACCCAAATAGGACTAGTAGTACTATCAGGTACCTCTCCTTTTTGTTCTTTGGTTTTATCAATTTCCTTTCTTTCGTGTTCCTTGAGTGATTGAATTTGAATAATAATGGTGTTTTAGATGTCAATCAACAAGTACTGATGAACCAAAAACCAGAAGAAATTTACTGCATAATGCTAGCAACCTCCTTTCCAATTTGTTAAGTGGAGGAAGTCTTGGGTCTATTCCTATAGCTGAAGGTGCAGTCTCGGATTTATTTGATCGGCCTCTCTTCTTTTCACTCTATGATTGGTTCATAGAGGTACTTTACTTACCCTCTTTTGCAAATTTGTCTATTAGATGATTTAGTTGTCAGCTGGTTGATTGAAAAAAAAGAAAAGAAAAAAAAGCCCTGCAGTGCTTCTATTGAATGTTGAGTTGCATTTATTGAGTGTCCATTTGGGTTAGCTGTTTGAAAATGTGAATTTTTTATTTTTATTATTTTTTATAGATATAGAGAATTTATAAGTTGGGTTTTGAAAACATAATTTTTAAAAGGGTTCAATTAACGTATGCCTGCCTGCACGTAGGCATACATTAATCTTCCATTTTAGGAGGGAAATTGAAAAAACTCAAAAAAAAAAAAAAAAAAAAATAGTGACTTTTTTATTTTCTCATTAAAATTTACCTAAAATAGTTTACTAATGTATACTCTAAAGGCATGCATTAGTAAAACCCCCTTTTTAAAATGCAATTGAAGGTTTTAAAAATGGAAATTATTTCAAGTTTTCATGTAAAATCTTTTCTTCCCCCCTCCACAAATTTGCAGTGCCAACCGGGCTCTAAATTTGAATTTTTGTTCTTAACTGTCATTTACTTTTGTGTGCATTGTGCTTTCGTGATTTGATAATTGTGGACATGCTAAGTCCTATCGTTCACTCTCCTCTAAATATGTTTGTTGAACTTGGCAGCATGGCTCTGTGTATAAACTTGCTTTTGGGCCAAAAGCATTTGTTGTTGTATCGGATCCTATCGTTGCAAGACATGTTCTTCGAGAAAATGCATTTTGTTATGACAAGGTACTACCTAACTATATGCTTCATGACTCCACCCATCCCTCTTCTTGTCAACATGATTATTGATGTCAATATGAGTTTATGTAAAATACCTTTTATTTATGTAAGCATGTATGAACTTCCTTTGTTTGGTCTATACGTTTATAAGCCTGCTTCACTCGTATCGTCTAAATTTAGCTCACATATTTATACGACTGTTCCAGAGATCTTATTTCTTTTTTGTTGATAAAATAGGGTTTTGACTTTTGAGCCTTTGCCAACATGTAAGGTTGGCATTAGTTTTTGTTTGTCTCAATTGGGTCTTGAGGCCAATAGTATGGGAAATTAATTGAGAAAAACCATCAATCACAAGAGAAATGACAATACCATTACCAGGTGAAATGATTCCAAACCTTATGAATCTTGATAGCTTTGCTAGCATGTTTGATGATTATGAAATTTGACTAGCATACTTTTAAATTATATGTCATCTTTAAGTACTTTCTGCATATCATTTATTTATTCTAATCTATTATTACTCAACTTATTGCAAACTCAATTAGGGAGTCCTAGCTGATATACTAGAACCAATAATGGGCAAAGGACTTATACCTGCAGATCTTGACACTTGGAAGCAGAGGAGAAGAGGTAAGCAAGTAAAAAATGTGTATTTTTGGGTTTTGCACCTTAGTTTATGACAAAACTCAACTACCTCTATATTAATTCTCCAACTAAAATGATGATCCACAATTTGTTGGTATCTAATTCCTCTGCAGTCATAGTCTCTTTAAAATCCTTTGGGATTAGTTAGTTTTGAAAGGTGGCTTAGATCCAAAGATGATTTTCCTACAAATGTAAGTACATATTGGTAATTTTGGGAATGTCAAGTTGTATGTTGTAAGAGTTCATATTGCCTGGGAAGTCATCAGGTTTTCCTAAAACAATACAAGTTTGTTGTTTGACCAATTGAATCACTTATGCAACATTAGTTACTTATCAAATCCTTATTAGTTTTTGGCACTATATATACTCTTCATAGACATTCTATTCCTTCATGTTTTATATTTAGGCAAGTTCAAACGTTTTATAGATGAACTACACTAAAAAAATTATAGAGAAAATTTGCTCTTAATAATTGTCATAACTTAGATGCTTCATACAGTTGGATAAGTGTAAAAAATTAGACAGGATATACAATGATAAGTAATTGAATGCCAGGAAGTGATCCTTAGTGTCTTGTGTTAGGCACCTACTGGTAAATTTTATATGTTATGCAGTTTCTTCTAGTTTAGTTAGATACAAAGTGTTCTAGCTTGTAGTGATGGATGACAACCAGCATAAAGGCTAACAAGTAGGCACCTATATCATGATAGTCTGAGGTCTGATATCCAGTGCCTCCCCAATGCCTTGCTGGAAGTTAATAACTTAATCAAGTTTTGTAGTAGTATAATATAATATTACTCATTTATGTATTTACCAACCTATCCTGATCTGGATAGTAAATCAACTTTAACCCGGTGCCGTTGAGAGACGCAGATGGTCTGCTTCCTTAAAAAAATTGACAGGCCAGTCATTAAATTACAACAAAAGTAAACCAGTTATTTTTTGACTGACTAAAGGCTTATATGTTAAAAGCTTAGAGTTCTTAGATACAAGATTATCGATATAAGGTCAATTTTTTATTAATCATAATGGTACTTCTGAATATAAATTATTACTTCTGGAATGGGGTTAAACTTGTTTTGCTTATTATAAATTAGCTCTTCCATGCTTTTTTTATTTCCTTATTATGAGATGGCATTGATTTTGTCTAATAACTCCATCCGCAACTTCTTGATATATATATATATATATATATATGATCAGTCTACCTCCTTGTTCTATTTTAAATCCAATCATATTAGAATAGTAATATGTTCCAGGCAAAATGATGCTCATAGAAATGGGAACTTAGACATCATATTATTTCAAAACTATGGACTAAATTTGATTTTGGACCTGATCACTATCCTCCATGGGAGTCTATATATATTATGTAATTTTTTATGAACTGATACACCAGCAATGTCTATGGTTGTTCTATTCTTTGCGAGAAGAGAGCTATTTTTTATGGTTAATTCATGCTGGAACTGAATCTTTTAATTTATTTAAAAATAATTCACAGTTATTGCTCCTGGGTTCCATACTTCCATGCCTTATACTTGGAGGCTATGGTCAAGATATTTACTGATTGTTCAGAAAGAACAATATTGAAATTTGAGAAGCTTCTACAAGAAGTGACATTGAACAGAGGGAGGAAGACAATTGAGTAATCTCATTGAATGGGATTACTCCCATTTCCAAACCCAAGTGGTTGGTCTACTATTCATCAAAAAAAAAAGTGGTTGGTCTACTACGCACTTGAACTATTTGACTCCATTTTCAACTATTTAGGCTAATATTCTCTGTTCGTTTACTTTTATTCGAAGACACGTTTTAGACTCAAAGCAACCAAAAGGTACAAAAACTCATTAAAAAATGCAGTTTCGAAGGTTAATTTTAAAGGAATTCTCTCTAAGCCACTACTGTATAATCCAAATGATCATTGTGTTTTTAATCACATGAACTAACTATTCATAAGATTGATTTAGACTTACTTAATTGGTCATTTAATTACTCATGGATTATCATCTAACTCGCTACCTAGTAGCTAGTACCTATGTAATGAGTTGGAGAAGGTTCTTCAATATCAGTTTAGATAATAAATTTATTCACTTTTAACATTCTTCTCCTCTGATTTTAGATTATTATTATTAATTTGGGTTCAGGGAAAGAAAAACCCTGTTTTATTTTAATATTTAGATCAACACAAAACGTAAGTTCTGGTAAATGGATTCTTACCCTAATCGGATTAAAGAGTCTTCTTCGAGATGACGAATAGCATGACTTAAGGAGTACGTACTTGATTGAAACGAAGGTTTTGCAAGAAAATATGTCTTAAGAAAGTAGAGTGAAGGAAAGTTTATTTTATTACTTTTTCCAGAAGGGTTTGCCGGTTTGGTTTACAAAAGGAGTTAGTGGGGAAATTGTTCAAACTTTCCCAGGAAAAAAAAAAAAAACTTGCTAAAACTATCAGATAAGATTTGGGACGAAATATTTCCTGCCACTACAACAAAATGTAACTACAGTACGAATTTTAGTGAGGAAAATTTTTTCGTCACAAAAAAGTACCATATAGTAACGAAATTTATATTTCGTCACTAAATATAAAAAAAATAGTAACCTTTAGTGACGAAATTTAGATTTCGTCACTATAGGGTATGCTAAATTCAGGGCACCAAACAAAAAAGGTAGGCAGGAAACAAATGGATCTACAGCGATGAATTTTTTCGTCACTAAAAGTTCTATTTTTTTGTGATGAAACAATTTCGTCACTAAAAGTGCTGCTAGTCATGCTATTAGTGCTGCTAGTCATCTTTTATAGACACAATTTTTTTTTTCTGAATTCCTTTGCATGCAAAAAATTAGTTCACACTGGAACGTACCTTTTCCTGTCAACCAAATGTACAGAAAATATAAGACCTTTTTCAACCAATTTAAAGTTTTATTTTCCTTTCTCAAACTATATAATAATTATTTTTTATAAAATAAAAAACTATATAATAAAGCGCATCCATCATGGTCATATTTTTTGCCCTGCAAAGGAATAAATCCAAATTTGAAAATTATGATTTGAAGTCACATTTTTAAGCTGAAAATCATGACTTCAAGTCATGATTTCAGGTTTTTTTTTTTTTTTTTTTTTTTTTTTTTTTTTTTTTTTTTAATATAGTGTGGGTAAATGTGTGTAAAACAGAGTGTGTGTAATAGTTTTTCTCCCTAACAAATATCATTCAACAATGTCAAGTGATGAACATTTATTAACTATATACATATCAAAATCTTTTGAGATGTATCAAACTTATTTTGATGGGCATAACACATGTAATATTAAGAAAATTACACAGAAGAAAATGACCAAACTCAAAAAAAAAAAAAAAAAAAAATTTAATGTTTTTACCTTCATAAAATAGAAGGGTTTGTTTTTTTTTTTTTGGTTAGAATGACTCCAGTAGTTAAAATTAGATGGTACAACTTTAAAAAAGAATAGGTTCAAAATCATGGAAAGACTAATCTACAATGCAATTTCTAATAAGATTTGAGCGGTTCCTAATGGTTGCGTCAAATAGTTGGAAGGGAAGAAGTCTAAAAGTACATGAGGGGTAAAGATGTGGAGTCTAAAAGAACTGCTCAAGCAGCTTTGACATTGTTGGTTGAATATTGTGGTGCACATTCACAAGATAGTAGCGTGAGAAGAGAGCTCCCTGCTTGTAGATAAGTGATGATATGTTCAAATTGAACGTGGATGTTTTCCAAGCTGAAGTCCTCGGGTGTGGGGCTATCATTAGAAACAACAAATTAAGGGACTTCCAATGGCAGCCATGTCCTGGAGATGTAGCAATGTGGTCCATTCTTGAATTGTGGGTGGTTATTTATTTATTGGACAAAGTTTAACTACAAAGTTGGTTATAGTCTTAGACTACAATATTACTTAATATATTTTTATTAGACGTAAATTTTGACAAACCATTAGATTACATCTTTTTCTTATATCCTACATGCTTGCAAAAGTTCTAAAAAATTAAATATTAATAACCATGTCATCAATAAATTTTTTAAATTACAAGTTTTTGTAGTTTAAAAATATGCATAAAATATAAGTTTATAGATCATATAGTAATAAATATCTAATTGACACAAAATTTGACATGTGTATTAAGAACATAAAGAACATGCAATTCAATGGTTAAATTTTCAAAATATATAGTAATGTTTATTTTATCAAATAAAATTGTAGTCTAAGGTTATAACTAATTTTATAGCTAAACTTTATCATTTTATATATATATATATATATATTGGTAAACTTTATCCTTATATATTAAGACTTGCTTTTTAGACTTGGAAATTATGATGCATCATTCTGGAAGTAGATTCAAGATAGGTTTTAAACTCAAGGATCAGAAAATTTCAGATTTATATAACTTTTGGCTGGGCAATGAAATTATGGATACAGAGCTCCTGTTGCAAAATTTTGAACAAAGGGAAAAATCTCATGTATAAGGAGGGAAGCTACTGTAGCTCATAAACTAGTTAGACATACGCACACAATCAATCTTAGAATATCCCCCCCCCCCTCCAAAATCAAGTGATATCTTTTTTTTTTCTTTTTTCTTTTTTTAATGAAAGCTAATTAATTGAATTTCAATAAATTAATAAAATTATAGAAGGAAAATTCTCTAAGGAGAATTGACCTCTGTAATCCTACTGTAATTCCATTTAATTAACACCAATTACCAAACATGAAGGGTAAAAATCAATCAAGAGTTTCTGAAAAAGAGATTGAAGAAGGTAAATAAGAGAGAAACTTATCGGCTTCCCCACAAAAGTTTGTAAAAAAATGAAAGGTAGCATTTAGACTATGTCAACCTATATTTGATTTGATTTTCACTTTTCCAGTTTCACTCGGATTATTACAAAGTTGTAAAAAGATTAAATTGCATTGGCATAAACTAGAGATTTAGGTTTCAAATTAAGCGAGGTCATACGAATAAGAATACAAATCTTATTCTTCTTTACTACTTACTGTGTTCTACTTTATATTTTACCAGTATGTTAAGTGTCAAAATTTATTTTTTTATAAAATCACATTAATGGAATGAGTTGTAAATAACCCAATCCTATTCGAAAGACTAAATTATTATAGCACATGAGCAATATTCATGCACCAAAAATGGCACATTCAAACATGGGCATATGTTCCCGAGACATCAACCCAAATCTCCGCCCCAAATGTGCTCCACAATCGCAACCATGGGATATGTGGGGCAAACATGAAGAGCCCTATATATACACTTGCCCCTTCCATATTCCAAGGAAAGAGATAGATCCTAAAAATATTTCATCATTGTGACTGTTGACTTTAGCATCAAAACAGTTTTAACAGGCAGCATGCAGGTGCCAACACTCGCTCAATGTGATATATATATATATATATATATATATATATATATATATATATATATATATATATTTTTTTTTTTTTTTTGAGATGAAGCTCAATGTGGTTTTAACATTAGACTAATTTTTGGGTTTTCTGGTTTGGGCCAAAGCCAACCCAAGGACCAGGGGCGTAGCCAGAAATTTTTGTTTGGGGGGGCCAACTTATGATACTAATTTATTAGTTTATACAAACTTTCATAAACACATACATCCATACACACATATAATTTAGTATCTTTCATAGTGAATCCTTAAAATTTTCATTTTTAATATAAGTTACCAAATTGTCTACCAAAGTGAGTAAAATAATTTCAATTGAACTAATGAAGTATTCAAAGATATGAAAGATCCAAGACTTTAATAGACACAAAAACATATTTTACAATAAGAAATAAATGTGAGGAAAAAAAAAATATATTCTCTATAACTACTAGATCAATTGGAAAACTTTTTTAAGAACATCATTGGACTAGCTCAAATATTTGGGGGGGCCAAGTCCCATTTTTGTAGGCTAATAATTAAAATGTTAAATAGTTATATATAGTATTAAAGCATTTTTAAAATTTTTGGGACTCATACAAGTAGCTCCGCCCCTGCCAAGGACCAAAACAAACAGATGGGTCTGGCCTGCTTTTCTGTTGTGAGTCCAGCCCACATATAAAGCAAGAGGTCTGAATTAAAATTTTTAATTGAAGAGGAAAAAGCAAAGCTGAGCAGCCTCCACCAAGATGAGATTAGCAAAAAACATGGGGAATTAAAACCAAGGTAAAAATAACCAAAAATAGATGTGACAAGGGATGTTTAGCTCAGTATGACCAGCATGGACAGGAGTCCCAAGTGAATTAAGAGACGTGAGTCTCCGAGTAAAGGCGACAGGTTGTGTTCTATAAATCGAGACATGCATGTGAGGTGAATTTGGAGAGAGAGTGACTGCCGCCTGCAATAGAGAAGGCAGCCGCACTGGAGAAAAGTACAGCCATAGAGAGCTGTGCCTGAAAACAAAGACTACAAGCTGAAGGAGAGAGAAATAGTGGGAGTGAGAACAAAGAAAAATAATTAAATTATTTTTTTAGTTGTAGACATACACAAGAAAATAAATTTGAGATTTTCTCTATGAACAAGTTTTTTTAGATGCTACCACCACAGGGAGTTACTGTATTTAAAGTGAGTGAAGATATCAAGTAAGCTCACATACATTCATGCATAGAGATTTTATTGTTTGATGTGATCCCAAGTTAGTCATAAACTTAAGAATATTTATTTTAGTTTTATAATGGAAACTGGCCCATGAGCCGAGCGGTCTTGGGTGCCTAATAATTTCCCAAACCGTACCTTAACTCCAAACCTAAATTCTGGTATGTAGACCTATGTAAATAAGTGGCCCAATTTGGTTCGTTGACCTAAACCAGGTGGCAACTCCCAAATCTTTGCCTCTGATCCATTCAACTAAGGCATTCTTTCCATAGGAGTATTACTATTAACCACACGTGCAATGTGAGTGGTGTGCTCACAGTTACCATCATGAATTTCTTATTATAGTTTTTTTAAAATGCACTACTTACATTTTTTATTTGGATAATTATGTATAATGTTCAACTTTTGCCTATACATAGAAAATACGTCTAGTGAAAGAAACTAAATTTCTATGGACATTCAAAGAAGATGATAAGTTGGTTTAGTGTTTATTAGAACTAGTTAGCAATGTTCAATGGAACACGTACAATAGTTTTAAGCATGGTTTCACACTTAAATTAGAGGAATTGATGGAGAAGAAACTACCAAGATATGGTATAAAGCTAAGTCCACAAATAGAATCTAGATACAAAAATTTAAGAAGACAATATATGGCAATAGATGTGTAGACACCCCATTTTGCAACTTACATTTAACCTCATTTGGAGGAAAAATAGTAATTTTATCTCAGAGATAAGAATCTTTATTCTAGCCATTGGATCATTAATTACATATCATCAAAGTGATATTGATGACTGGTCACAGACTTCAATCGAATCATCAAATTGAAAGTTATTGTCAAATCAAGTTTTAATGCGAAGATGCATTCTCACAAATTAAGTCTAGCCACGTGTGATTATGAATAATTAATTTTGATTGGTTATAATTATAATCAAATTGAAAATAATGACATGTCATAGTACGATTGGCTAGGATTACAATTTATGATAAGGTTGCACACACTTGATTGATTAGATGGTCAAACATTAATTATCCATTAGTAATTTATGCAATCATCTTCTTAATTGGGAAAATTAGGGCATGATTTGGGGCTTATTAATTCAAAATGGAGGTATTTGGGGTCTATTAATACTAATTAGATGTTAATTTGGGGCATATTAATAATAATTGGGTTGAAATATTTTTTCCAAGAGATGATCTTTGCTCACTATTTCATTAACATCTATGAGGCCACTTTGAATTTTTGTAGTTTGGTTAATTTTTCTGGAAACTAGACACATAGGGCTTCAATTTAAGCATAATAATGAGGAAATTTTGTTTAGAATGAGTGAGATATGATTTTTTAAAGTTGGCTCTACTGGCTGTTACAAACTTTTAATTAGTTTTGGGTATATTACAACTTACACACATGTGGTGTGACCTACCTTCAGGTATATTACAACTTACACACATGCTTCGGGTCACCAATCGATTCCTCCAACACCCGTGAGTCATTAGCACTACCTTCCCATCCCGCATGAACATAAATAAACTGCATATCCATGTTGCACACATGCAACACATTTGTGGTTAAAGTATCCTTTCGGCTCCTGTACGCTTGAGTCGCATGTTTAGGAGGCCGAACACTCACATGGGTGCCATCCATTGCCCCAACACATTTCTACACATGACATAAGTACTGATAATGTATGTACCTAGTTAAACATTATATGTTTACAATATAATTAAGTGATATATATTACCTCAAACCATGGCCAGTACTTGTTCACCTAAAGATGTTCGAGGAGGAAAACTACATCTGGATCTAGCTTAGGCTCAATCAGATGTCTCGCATACGAGTGAAGAGCCCGTAACACCCTGCGGAAGTGGCAAGACACCGTCTCAGTTGAGTACTAGAACCTGTCTGCAATACACCTCATTCAAATATTGAGGCCAAATATGTATAACAACATGGCGACTGCCTACGAGGCATCCACATCACCCTGCCCTTCCATCAAGTATCCATGACCGACCAACTCATCCACTAAATGTAATAGATACAGGCGTGTCATGCGAAACATCTCAAAGCACTTATTAGGATTACTGTCAAGTTCATCCATGTATCCTTGCCCCGTGAGGATACTATTACCCATGGGCTATTTATCATAATGTCGCTGCATATAGGCGAACATCTCACCTACCAAAGGATTCACAAAGTCAAACTTTGCTTCATCTTCGCTATCACACTCTGAACCCCACTAGTCATCATCATCAGTATCATGACCAGCATCATCATAATCAATGTTGTTAAAGTATGATTCATCAAAATCATAAGCTAGGAATGCATCTAACCATTCACTCCTTGATGCCATTGTCACCTACACACCACAATGACATACTATTAACCCCTTTTATTTTATATAGTAAACCAATGCTAATAACAAGCACTCAACAATAAACCAAGGCGAATACGAGAAATTATCATAAATATTCCGAATAATAACTTAAGATTGTTCAACATACAGGAATGCATCAAGTCTAGAAATAAAAAAAGCAACCTAACAAACATCCATAGTAGAGAAAATAATAACGAACAAAACAACGGTTTTTGTGACAGAAGTTACAAGTACTACAATAACCATAACATAATACTACAATACTACAATAACCATAACATAATAAAATAAGATCCATGTTTCAATCCTCTGGGTTAACAATATCATCCATCCATGCCCGCCTCCTATGCTCCAGCATGCCCATTAATACCACCCTATTCTCCTTCATATGGAGAGCCTTTGAGATCTTCAAATATGCCTTGTTTCCAAGATCCTCATACTGATTAAGCATGTCAATGGCTTTCCCTAGAGAACATGGATCACCTCCAGTTGCTAATTGGGCAAATTGCTCAGAAGTGCCACTTGACTTGCCCCTGTTACCACTAAACCTCTCCCTCGTCATTACGGGTACTCCTTTAGGGCCACAGTCATCTCACTTACTTTATCGACTTTCTTCGCCACTTTCTTACCCTTGGCACTTGCTTCTTGCATGGGACGCCTTCTTGCAGCTTGGGTTTGGTCAACAACATCAGTCTCTTTCGTGGTCCGAGGAGTACTATCCAAGTTGGGGGTGTAATAGTCATCATCAAGATAGATAGAAGCAGCATCAACGGCAAGCTCCTCCTCCAATGCACGCTCTTCATCGCTGTTCAGTGCAAGTGTGTTTGATGAAGTCTAAAGGTGCCCATTTGCAGTACTGGGGGAAAACAACTGCTTCAGCTTATTGTTGTCGGGGCATCCCTTCTTTCACAGGTTATTTGCGTTCTGATCAGCCTACAACAACACAAGCATAGGAACAATTGTTAGGCAGCAAAGTAATCACAACAATGCAAAGGCATACCATACTAACATGAAACTTGAAATGCATAAAGTAACATACCGCCACCACATGTGCCTAAACCTCGTCAGTGCATGTAACAGTTTAGGTGGCCTCATCTCACCCCAACCTCATACAATTCAGCAATTGACTCCACTTGCATTGTTTACCCTGAAGCCTATTGTGCTTTTGGAAGACTTTCTTAGCGGTGAAATTTTTACCAATCCTTTTATTAAGTTCTTGTGTCATTGTTTCCCACATAAGGCCCTTAAAAACACCATTCTCCATGTTACCCTTTATTTGTTCCTCCACCATAATCTCTATAAATATGTGTTCTATATGGGGAGGCCACATTTTGTCATCCGCATCTTGGGATTTATGTGCCATCTAATTCTAATATCTCACATGGTAAGATGAACACATTCTGTATTGATAGGTAAATAAATGAACAAGGAATATTAATTACTGCGACCAATTATTTTGCATAATGAGAAAGTGCACAAGTAACTCTACATAAACAAGTGGTACATGTAAATAAAGATAACACCATACTGACATATACTCCAGTTCATAGCTAAACATGTACATTGTGACCATGTAGCATACAAAAAGTCAAAAGACCGAAGCATTGTTTTAATACAAAAGTGGTCGCTACTAGCCATAGGATAGTGCATGTGAAAGTGTACGCTAACAACACCATAGTAGTCTACAAACCATAGTGGGAACAAAATAAGTTAGCAAAAACAAAATAGTTAGCTATGCACTAGAATGCTTCTGAGTCCACCAATCGCCTCTCATTGAGACGGACCAGCCCCCTCATTCGGACCCACCACTGGCCACTCACACCTTGGCCCATAACGAACTCTGTTGGCTCTACAATACTCCCTCCGAACCAACATGAACTGACGCATAACCTGCCTCTTGCGAAATCCTTCCCAGTCCGAGTGTTGAGAGTGTTTGTGATCACATCCCACAATGGCTCACGGGGAAGCCCTGCCGCAAAATTACCCAGCAGGAATTGGCCGAAGATAATGTCACAAAGTTCATTGACACAGTCATCGTCCCACCTCCTTAAATCTCCAGCCATTTAACAACAACCTCTGATCATGTAACAATCACATGTAAACAATAAACATTTCCATGTATTCAATCAAAGTCAGACATTAGTGTTTAGGGGTCTTATCTTAAGGTGCAATAGTTTTCACTTTATCCTCCCTTAAAAACCCACCATATTGTTTATGGATATGGATATAGTTAGCTATGTTACATACTCTATTGATCTATTGATGTATATTCTGTCAGTAGCTACATCTTATCAGTTAAACTAAGTAGTAACTAATGTAACAATCATAATAAAAAAACAAGATAGAACAACTAAGGCACATCCATCTTTGATTCTAATATTTTTTTTGAAAAAGGTACATCCATCTTCCATTATAAGAATATCACATGAACCATGTCGAAAAATAGTATAATCAATAAGCAAATAAGCAAGGGAACCCACAGCACAGATTAAGCAAAGAAAAAAAAAATGATGATTAGTTTTCTTAAAAAATGAGCAAAGTAGACATTGTTCATAATACTAATATTTCTTTAGAGCAAAGCAGACATTGTTTACATTGTTCAAAAATGAGCAAAGCAGGGGAACCCACAACATGAAAGGGTGATTAGTTTTCTTAAAAAATGATGATTAAAAAAAAACTAAATCTAAACCTCAAGGAATCTGTTACAGTGTTTTGGTAGAGTTTCGGTACAGATAAAAAAAAAAAAATTCCCAAGCCAACAGCAAAGCAAAGCAGACATTGTTCATAATACCATGGTTGTAACGAAGGAACAAGATAGAGAAACTTCTAAAATAAATAAAAACGAAAAAAGAGGCATAAAAGCTATACTTGAGTAGAGAGTAAAAAAAGAGGCATAAATAAACAAGCATTCACAGCCAAGTGAGCCAAGGTCTTAGTAAACACAACACAAAAAATGGAGGAACATGGGAAAAAAAATATATCAAAATAAAACCCAACAGCTTCAGGCATGTAAACAGATGGAAGGGCTGAATTTAGGTCTCATCGGAAAACAGAATCAGTGAACGAAGTTGACCTAGAGCTCGGCCTTGTGCTGATCGGCGAAACTAAAGCTTATTTCAGTTGTTGAAGTGTGCTGTGGGTTTGGGAGAAGGAAAAGGGAAAGTGAGATGAAGTGCAAGCTAGCATGGGTAGTTAGGAAAGTTATGAGAAAATATCTGTTAGAGCTTCTCAGCCTGCAGTGATGGAACTGGTGTGGGACCCAATTGTGTTGAAAAATTACAAAAATTGCCACTAAGTTAACATAACCCATAACTTGAAAACACGCTTGGACTGTTTTTGAATTTGTTAACCCATATATCAAAAAATTTATTTTTGTTAACTGAGTGAACTAAGGGAAAATCATCCAAACAATGTTCATGCCCGTGGGCCCCACGAATTTTGTTTTATGAGTTAACAAAACTCAGTTTTGTTAACTCAGTTCACCAAAATCCAAACAAGGCCTTATTCTCTCTCTATCGTATATTCATATCTGAAAGTTCAATTAGTGTAAAAACAGCCTTGAACGTTTAGACCCCCAATTTACAAATTACCAATTCAAGCTTAATATCAAACAATTAATGTGCGGAATATGAACATAAGCTTAATACAGAATTGATAAACAATCTAAACCAAATAATATCATATCCACGGCAGAAATTAAATGGCAAAGATAAAGGGAAGAGAGATGCAAACACAAGGACAACACACGATGTGTTATCGAAGAGGAAACCAAAGCCCTCGGCGTAAAACCTCTCCGCTGCCCTCCAAGCGGTAAACAATCCACTAGAAAATGTAGTTGGGATACATGAACAGCAATAGACCCTCCAAGCCTAATCTACCCAGTGTACCTAAGCCCTCCAAGCTTCTTGCTCCAACGAGGTTACGTCGAACCTATTTCTTTTTTAGCTTCCCGGATTCCGCTACTTGACCATAGCATCAACCAATGTGAAATTGGTTCCTTCCTAACTGCTTCCCAGAACACCAAACAGCCCTCCCACAGTAATGGATATGGTGAGAAAAGGTTTTGGTAAAAAGCCTCTCAAGGATTTAACAATGGAGAGGAAGAGAGTAGAGGAATTTGAAGAGTCTCTTATGTGAAGATTGTGGATGAATCAATCTTGTTTTTCTCTAAGGTTTCTCTCTCAAAATTCTCTTTGGAAGCTCTCTTTCTTTCGTGGGTATGAGGGGTATTTATACTGGGATGAGAATGGAATGTGAAGAGTCAGGTTTTTCAAAACAGGGCTGGCTCGCAGCTTGGCCTCGCGGCTTGACTTAGTCGCGAGTTCCAGTTGCGAGATAACCGAACGACCAGTTGTCCTATTTTGTCTTGTAGTGCTCCAACTAGCATGACGCTTCAACTTCTGGCATGCCTGGCACGTGTGCTGCTTCTGGCAGCTTGAAGCCGCGAGTCACCCGCGAGATCTAGTCGTGAGTCTTTGTTTTTCTTTGCACACTCTTGAGCATTTCTTCACACTATCTCACTCACTACCCTTACAAGAATCCCACCTAAATACAGGGTTACTAATTGCTGAAATACAAGCAAATTTGGCACGGAATAAAGCCAACAAGATGGTTGATTAAATTCGACCTTACAATCTCCCCCTTTGGCTATTCCGTGACAAAACTCTAAAACAGACTCTAGACTTAACATGTGAGTTGGGAACAGTTGAACATAACTCACTCACACCTAACTCTAGAAACTGTGAAGCTCTTGAATCATATGAACATGAATCTCCTGAAACACAACAATACACCATGATCATTGTATGCAGAAAAGCATGAAATGCATATGAAGCAGGCAAGATGTGATCAAGCAAAGATGAAGTTAAGAAACAAATCATGGCTTGATCAAACAATTAATCACTACAAGGTAGTGACCATAATGCTCATTCACACTTGGAATGAACACTTGGACATACAAGCTAACAAGAACAATGCAAGTCACTTGTATGCCCAACACTCAACCAATGCATAATACACTAAAATATGCATCTAGGAACAATCCTACAAGGGCATAAGAGTGACAGTACTTAAAAGGAAAATGCATGACATTTAGTTAGAAGTACTATGAAAGTTCAAATATGTGTAAAAACACCCTTGAACGTTTAGACCCCCCAAAATACAACTTAACCAATTCAAGCTTTATGTCAAACAACTAGTGTGCGGAAAATGAACATAAGCTATAAACAGAATTGGAAATCAATCTAAGCCAATTAAAAACACATCCAAGGCAGAAAATAAAAGGCAAAGATAAAGGGAAGAGAGATGCAAACACAAGGACAACACACGATGTGTTATCGAAGAGGAAACCGAAGCCCTCGGCGTAAAACCTCTCCGCCGCCCTCCAAGCGGTCAATAATCCACTAGAAAATGTAGTTGGGATACATGAACAGCAATAGACCCTCCAAGCCTAATCTACCTGATGTACCTAAGCCCTCCAAGCTTCTTGCTCCAACGAGGTTGCGCCGAACCTTTTTCTTTTCTAGCTTACCGGATTCCGCTACTAAACCATAGCATCCGCCATCCTTGGCATCTTCCAATGCTTCCCAAAACTCCAAGAACACTCAACACTCTAAATGGGTGTGGGTAGTGTTTGGATAGAAATCTCCTCTCAATAGGTATGACAATGAGAGAGGGAATGAGAAGAGACTACAAAGATTTCTCTCTAAGAATGAGTAGCTCTCTCTAATTGGGTGGGTGTTTTTAAGAAACCTCTCTTAGGGTTTTTCTTTCTGAATAGCCACACATATTTTGTGGGAATGAGGGGTATTTATACTGGTGTGAGAAAAGAATGCAAAGAGTCAGTTTTTCCAAAAACAGGGTTGGCTGGCTACTTGACCTCGCGACTTAACTGAGTCGCGAGTTTAAGTCGCGAGATAGCTAAATGGCCAGTCTGGATTTTTGTCCTGTAGTGCTCCAGCTGGCATGACTGTTCAGCTCCCCTGCATGCTTTGCACGTGTGCAACTTTTGGCGGCTTGCAAGCCGCGAGCCACCCGCGAGTCCTAGCCGCGAGTCTCTGCTTCACTGCACTGTCTTGAGCATTTCTTCACACTCTCTCACACACTACCCTTACATGATTCCCACCTAAATACAAGGTTTCTAAGTGCTGTATTACAAGCAAATTTGTCATGGAATAAAGCCAACACATGGTTGATTAAATTCAACCTTACATACTAATTTAACAAAGCATAAAGGCTGCATAAAGCATGGTACAAATCATAAAGCCTACAGATAATGAAAACAAACCCTAAAAGCTTACAAAAGCAACATGGGTACAAATCACATTATATACTGAAAAACATCATCAATATATAAAAGTTACCAAAGTTTCAAAACCATCCATGAGATATGAGTTTAAACCAGACAATAACCATAACCACAGAGTATCAAACCCATAATAACAACAATTATCCAAAACAAAATACTATAACTATAAACATAAACAAAGTAAACAAGATAAAACACTGTTTTTGACAGCTTTAGACAGCTCCCCCTCAAGAGCTGCATGAACTCAAAAACTTCTCCCCCTATTTGACCGAAATGGCCAAAGGGTCACTGTTCATGATGTGTGGTGATGCTATCAAATTTTGCTGAGAGAACATCAAGCTGGTCCTGCATGGCTGCCATCCTCTCAGACTGCTCGGTCTGGACCTGTCTGAGTCCATCAAGTCTTTCCAAGATAACCTGAAATGCATCTGGAGGTATTTCTGAAGAAGTTGATGCTCTAGTCCTCTTGCCACTCCTTCTGGGTGTTGAAGTTGATGCCTGACCTGCTGCCTCTGCCTCAGTCTCCATTGGAACACCCTCTCCTTCATCACCTTCATCTTCTTCACCTAGAAGACGAACACTTATCCTCTTGAAGGTTTGCTTGTTAATTGTGAAGGTGTAGACATAGGACTGATGTCTCGAGGGATTGCAACACCCTTCTTTCTGAAAATCCTCATGAGTAGACTAGGGAAGATCAGTTTAGGCCTAGAAGTTGTTCTAGTCTCATCCACAATAGTATCAAATATGTGGGAACTGATATCAATGAATGTCTTTTCCTTAAGCTCCATCAGAAAAATTGCTCTGGCATTGTTAATTGTAGTCAACTTCTTTATAGGATACAGGTTAAACATCATGATAATAGTGAGACACCTCATGTCCACTGGGAAGGCTGTGGTATTTAGCCATCTCCCCTCTCTCTGTCCACCAATCCTCTGCTGTACAGTTTCTATAGAAAGCATCCTATCCTTACAGTTGATGAACTCATGATCTTCTAACCCCTCAAGACCTAGCACATCATCAATGTCATGTGCATCTAAGGTGAATTCTGTTCCTCTCACCCAGCAGCTCAACTCATCTTCCCTTATCACAGCATTAGAGTAAAACTCCCTAATCAAGGGTTCACACACAACTGGTAAATCACTTAGCAGCTTTTCCCATCCTCTCCCCTCAAAACAATTGGGGATAAAGGTGTCTCTCAAATCTTCCAAATCCACATACCTTTCTTGTATGATTCCTGCCTTTAAGAAAAAATTCTTGTATCTCTCAAAATGGGAAACAAACCTAAACAGATTATGGTCTATTTTCATTCTCTTATCTGCTTTCTTGGCAGGGGTTTTCTTCTTTGGGGATGAAGGAGCCATCTGTAGACAAGCAGAAAAAGCCACAACAACAAAGCACAATATATGTATACAAAAATATCAGTACTCTGTTAGTGTCATAAAGAGATAAGTGTAGAGCAACAAGACCAAAGTTGGCTTAAAGTCAGGTATAGAGGAAAATGCTCAAAACTTAAACCAACAACTCAAATGAGTGTACCCATTGGTAGACCCTCAAGAACTAACAACATTTTGCAGAAAAGTTCTAATGCTGCAGAAAATAACATCACCCAAAGGACAAACATATGTCAATGAGACATATATTTTGATGAGTATGAAATGACTCAAAATACTCAAGACAGAAGCACACACAAGATATACTAATCACAGAATTAAATCGATATAACCCAACAAACACAACTCAATCATTTTGAATCAACTAAACAAAATGAGTTCAAACAAAATGGCTATAAGACAGTCAACAAACCCTAAACATAGTGAAGACAAATGATAATGAACAGATCTAGCAACCTAAACAAGTTCACATAAACCAAGAGCCTCAATAAGCCATACATGGACAAAACTCAACACCAAATCACCAACCCATCGCAAATTAGAATAACAACTCATAGAATCAAGAGGGAAATGCTCAAAAATAAGAAATACTGAGTGAGAAAGTGAGAACCCATACCTTTTTCTTGAAGATTTGAGAAGAAATGAAGCAAAAATGGAGTTTGTAAAGAGTGGCACGGAGTGTTTGGGTCAGTTTCAGACGAAAGAGAAAGTGAATAGTCATAAAAAGTTCGAGGGAAAACTGAAAAAGATTTTAAAAACTGCCTTTACTGTGCAAAACACGCGTTTTTCGCGACTGAGGTAAGTCGCCAGAGAGTCGCCAGGGCCAACCGCCAGAACACTTCAAGTCAAAAGTTTTTGAAAAATTTGCTAAGTGTTTTTCGCAACTGGAAGTCTCACGCGCGAGTGAGTCGCGAGCTGAGCCGCGAAAATCTCTGTGTACCCCTCGCGACTGGACCTTCCACTCACGAACAAATCGCCAAAACTGACCTGCGAGTTCGCGTTTAAGGCATGCGACTTGATTGACCCGCGACTAAGTCGCCAAAACAGGGCAACACTGATTTTTTGAAATTTTCAGTTTTTGAAGACCAAAATACTTTCCAAAAACAACTAAAACACTCAAAAATCTTTTTGTGTTTGAATCAACAAAGATTGAGCATGTGAAAACGCATTTTATCAAGTACAATCACACAAATGAATATGACATTCATTGAACATAGACTTGTGTGTTGTGTGTGGATATCAACAATGAGATAGTCCTTAGTCTAATATGAAGCTTCAATGATCAATTCAACCAAGGCATACACAATTAGCACTAGGTCATGTGACCCATCTCAATTATAGAAGTATGCATATATGACCTCCCACAAGACTTGATTACATAACTTGGAGCTTTACGTTTGGCTCCACTTTCAATCATAACATTTGTTTTTTTTTATCCTTTTGAAACAATCACATCTCATTGTGAGAATGATGTTTGATATTTCACCTTGATGGGATAGCCTTTGGCTTTTTGAAAAATCATACACTTTATTTTTGGTCGCTTTCCTTTTTTCCTAGTCGAATACTAGTATGTGCGACAGGCTTTTGCAGCTCAAAATCTCTTTACATTTGGTGAGTTTTTTTTAGCAAAAACAAAAAAAAAAATAAAGAGTGGGAAGATATATAGGCACAAGTCTATGCATGTCTCAAGATCAACATAACCATTCGCTAATCATTCATGACAAATTTGAAGATCTATTTACAACAGTCACATAGATTTCAAGATTTCTTCCACAGTGATAAGAGTGCAAAGTAACAAGCTATGCTTGTAAATGCACAAAGCCATTAGCACAAAGGTACAAGGCAAAACAAGTTTTGAGACAAAACTCAACAATGTCAATCAAACTTTATGATTTTCTACTTTTTATGTGGTTTTTAGATTTTTGACACATAAGAAGGAAAAAGTTGATCAAAAGCAACAAAAAAATTTTTGAAAGAAATAATGCAAAAACAAACAAACAAATTTCAACCCACACAATCAATAAGCAAACAACCAAACATAGTCACAAAGCATAGGAAGTATTGATGCATGGACATGTTGTAATGCTTATGTATGAGTACCCTTTTTCACCCACACGTCTCTTGCGTTTGGGGTGATTTCCTTATAGGATTAGGTACGAGAGTTTGGGCTTTTAAACCTTCGTGTGAACCTTTCCAAGCAGTTGGTGAAAGCACCAATCATCTTCATCACGTCCATCATTCTGGGATCTCCACTTTGATCTCTTGATGGTTCACCAGCCCAATTTCTCTGGTCATTTCTAGGTCCTCGTGACCTTGGAGCAGTTGAACTATTCATTGCTTTCAGCTTTTGACAATTTGGTCGAGTATGCCCTTGAAGTCCACAGTGATAACACACATAGTTCGATCTAGAACCTCTTTGTGGTTGTGGACGAGACTTGGCTCGGGATTCAGACTTGCCCACAGATTGTTTACGGGGATTGTTCAACACCTGTTGGTTCTCCACATTCCTCTTCTCCTCCATCTTGGGCTTCTCAGCAGTAGGGCCAACTTCAAATGGCTCTTTGGCCTTTATAAACTTCACTTCTTTGGTGATATTGCCCGATGAACTACTTCCTTCGGTATATCCCAACCCGGATTTGTTTGAAAAATGCTTTTGAGATGAGATAACATCATCTAGCTTCTTGGTGGAGACCCTCTCTATCTTGGCATTTGCTTGCACAACCTTTTGCTCAAGAAATCTCACTTTTGTGTAGGCTTCTAACAGCTCACCATTCAGTGTTTCTATCTCACATTTGGCCTCCTTATAGCGAATTAGGAGACTTTTATAGTCCTCCTCTGCCTTCTTCATCTTTCTCACAGCTGCCTTGGCCACCCTTGTGTAGTCACCCGACTTCTCCAGGAGTGAGTTATAATTCTCTTGAAGATTGGCTATGCTTTCATCATCTTCTGCATCTGATTCTTCAACAACTCCCAATGATTCATCATCACTATGTTCTCCAAGCTTTTGTACAAGAAAATTCAACTCATCTGAAGAATCAACATGGGCAGTAGTCATAAAAGCGGAGTAATTCCCTTCTTCGTCACAGCTTTCCTCAGAATCAGAGTTGGATGAATTCGAGTAACTCAATGTTGTGGCAAACACCTTGCCTTTCGATTTCAAATAATTCGGACATTCTTTCTTAAAGTGTCCATGCCCGTTGCATTCAAAACAGGTGACACCTTGTGTAGATTGGGATTCTTTTCCATCTTTCCTTTTGAATTCCCTTTTCTCCCTTCCTGAACTTTGGAATTTCCCTTTATCATCAAATTTACCATTATTCTTGAATTTCAAGAATTTCCGAAAATTTTTCACAAGGTATGCAACATCTTTGTTAACCACATCCTCATTCGATGAGTCATGGACTTCCAACCTTTCATTAATGGTCTTAAGAGCAAGAGATTTACTCTTCCGTTGAGTGGGCAGCGACATTTCATAAGTCTGAAGGGAACCAATTAGCTCTTGGACTTTGATGTCATCGAGGTTCTTGCTCTCTTCAATTGCTATCACTTTGGCACGAAAGTTTTCCTGCAATGACCGAAGGATCTTCCTTACTATTTTAGAATCCTCCGTTTTCTCCCCTAAATTGAACTTGCTGACAACCACCTCATTCAGCTTGCTATAGAAAGAGTCAAAGAACTCATCCTCACTCATTTTTAGCTCCTCAAACCAAGTGGTCAGCATCTGCAATTTGGTGTCTTTCACTTTCTTTGTGCCTTCGCAGGTGGTATCCAATATCTCCCATGCTTCTTTGGCAACGGTAATATGAGAGATCCTGTGAAACTCATCTGGAGACACACCACAGAAAATCGCATTAAGTGCTTTACTGTTAGCATTAGATGCGGCGAGTGCTGCTTTATCCCATGTGGATTTGGCTGCCTCAGGCCTGGTCCAACCTATATCAACAGCATCCCAAACTGATTCATCAATGAAACATAAAAATGCTCTCATGCGAACCTTCCAAAATGTATAGTTACTACCATCAAAATATGGAGGTGTATTTAGGGATTGAGACCGGTCCATCTCAATATGGGGTCAAGGATCACACTCTGGTAATGAAACCAATAAAAGTGTACCAGCTCTGATACCAATTGAAAGTTCAATTAGTGTAAAAACACCCTTGAACGTTTAGACCCCAAATTTACAAATTACCAATTCAAGCTTCATATCAAACAATTAATGTGCGGAATATGAACATAAGCTTAATACAGAATTGATAAACAATCTAAACCAAATAATATCACATCCACAGCAGAAATTCAATGGCAAAGATAAAGGGAAGAGAGATGCAAACACAAGGACAACACACGATGTGTTATCAAAGAGGAAACCGAAGCCCTCAGCGTAAAACCTCTCCGCCGCCCTCCAAGCGGTGAACAATCCACTAGAAAATGTAGTTGGGATACATGAACAACAATAGACTCTCCAAGCCTAATCTACCCAGTATACCTAAGCCCTCCAAGCTTCTTGCTCCAACGAGGTTACGCCGAACCTATTTCTTTTCTAGCTTCTCGGATTCCGCTACTTGACCATAGCATCAACCAATGTGAAATTAGTTCCTTCCTAACTGCTTCCTAGAACACCAAACAGCCCTCTCACAGTAATGAATATGGTGAGAAAAGGTTTTGGTAAAAAGCCTCTCAAGGATTTAACAATGGAGAGGAAGAGAGTAGAGGAATTTGAAGAGTCTCTTATGTGAAGATTATGGATGAATCAATCTTGTTTTTCTCTAGGGTTTCTCTCTCAAAATTCTCTTTGGAAGCTCTCTTTCTTTTGTGGGTATGAGGGGTATTTATACTGGGGTGAGAATCGAATGTGAAGAGTCAGGTTTTTCAAAACAAGGCTGGCTCGCGGCTTGACTGAGTCGCGAGTTCCAGCCGTGAGATAACCAAACAGCCAGTTGTCCTATTTTGTCCTGTAGTGCTCCAGCTAGTATGACGCTTCAAATTCTGGCATGCCTGGCACGTGTGCTGCTTCTGGCGGCTTAAAGCCGCGAGTCACCCGCGAGATCTAGTCGCGAGTCTCTGTTTTTCTTTGCACACTCTTAAGCATTTCTTCACACTATCTCACTCACTACCTTTACAAGAATCCCACCTAAATACAGGGTTACTAATTACTGAAATACAAGCAAATTTGACACGGAATAAAGCCAACAAGATGGTTGATTAAATTCAACCTTACAATATCAATTTGTACCAATAGGATGTTTCTATCTCTCTCAAGGTAACCAGATATCTCTCTCTCACCCAAGCTAAAAGCCTTAAAGGCTTGTTCTCCTCAGCTCATCGCTTGCCACCGCCACCAACGGCAATGGGTTCCCCTTCCCCCGATCTATTGAACATTGAGCTCTCTCTCTCTTATGCCAACCCAAACCCATGGTGGAGCCTCCTTGCTCTACCTCTCGCCATTTGTCACCGAACCCATCACCATAGGTAGTTCTTCCTCGTCAATTTCACTCCAAAGCACTCCTTGTTTTCTCTCATCTAAACAAAGCCCATGACCTCAAGCTTTCCCTTTCTATCTATGATTTCTCTTTCTCTAATCTAGCATTTGAAGGGGAAATGGTTGCACATGAAGGTTAGTGCTATGTGAAGATTGGGTTGGAATTTTTTGGGTTCTATTTGGGTGTTCTAATTTTGAATAATAATTTTTGAAATTTATGATGGTACAAAACACACATACATACATATATATATATATATATATATATATATATATATATATATCTGATGTTATTCTATTCACCCACCACTAAACCAGAAACATATAGTTCAATATTTCTTCACATTCACTAGCTGTGAAGAACCCAGTAACCAGCCAAAAGCCAGACCATCCATAAACGTTGTTTAGTTCACAATGCTACTACTGTTTGTTGGGTATATTCTAGAATTCACTTTCACTTCTTATTTTTCTTTTCATTTGACTAGCTGATGTAAAAAGCTTGGATTTTTTTAAGTGGGTTTGTTGATAGAAAAGATGGACAATATTGGGATTTTTGTTAGTGGGTTTGTTGTTTTGTTGACAGAAAAGCTTGAAGGTTGGAGGAAGGAATAAAAAGGTGTGGTTGGCGTTTCATGTTTCAGGTTTCATTGTTCTTCACTAATTTCGTCCAATTTTCCATTTATTATATCTCATTAGTGATTATTCTTTGTGTTTGGCTAATTCTGTTGTGTTTTTATTCTAATTTGTATGCAAGTTAGTGGGTTTTAGATAGGTATAAGTGTTTGTGGAGACTGTTAGCAAGAGCTCAGTTGGATAATTTTTGTGTTCTAAAGTTCTTGAGCAAGCTTCTAAAATTTTTAAAAATCAACCTTTTGATCTTATTTTATAAAATTTTGTTACGTTTTCATGTTTGTAACGGAGAAAGTCCATAGGTGGGTTACAGACCCCCAACGAAGCAAACCTTAGATGGGCAAAGTGTCAAATTTTAAACCACAGGTAGACGACTTAAATTTTGGCCAAACCACAGGAGGGTAAGTTGTAATTTGTCATTTCTTGCTCCTTGCTCCCACCAACCTCCGAAATTAATGCACCAACCTTCCCTAACTTTGAAATTGGGTATAGATTCATGATCTCCTTTCATCCCTTGTCAACTCTCATTAAATGCTTTCCCATTATAGAATCCTCCACCATCCACTATAAAAAGAACATCCATCCTTTATTCTAAGACACATATAAACATCATCTCTTCTCTCCTTGAGTTCTAGTGAAATAGAGTTAGTCTTATAATATCTTGGTTTTCTTAAGACTCAAGATATTGAGTGAACCGCATTTTTCTGCTCCTAGTTATTCTTCTCATCTTCTCCCAAAATCCTAAGGACGTTAGGAAGTCTTGTCATACCTTGGTAATCTTTAGACCCAAGGTATTAAGTGAGTACTCTCTCCCTTGTTAGGACCATCACAAAAAGCCTCATCATTTTCCTTTTCAATTCATAGTTGATTTCTTGACGAAAAGAATCATATTGGTAAAAATTCTGCAAGTTCTGAATAGCCCTAATTAATAACCATCAATTTAACGCTTCAGATTAAGTTACAATTAGCCAAATAACTAATACATTTTCAGTTTCACTTAGCTGGCACTATATCTTTTGTTTTTGATGCAGGGACCAATTAGATATAGAAATTTTTAATGCGTGTCAATCACTTGGTCTGTATTTTGCTCGTCTTCATTTTTGTTTAATTTTTAGAAAATAAGGGACATAATTCTATTATGATTTATGACGACTAGATATATCTTCATTTTTGTTTAATTTTTAGAAAATAAGGGACATAATTTTATTATGATTTATGACAACTAGATATGATATTAAAAGTCTTGTAGTTCAATTTTTTATAACTTCATATTTTGATATTATTTTTAACTTAGAACTCTAAAGTTTTCACCCACAAATGATTACAATATGGCTCAAGTTGTTATAATTCAATCATTTAAAAAAAAAAAAAAAAAAAACTTATAATTAATGAAACTTGAGGTTTATTTAATTACTAAAAATCATTGTCTGAGAATCATAGTACTTTTTTTTATGATGAAAAGAAATTACAAATGGCTTATAAAAAATCCTAACAAATATACACAATACGATAAATATTTGATATTTTAAACTTTGAAATAGTACTTAAATGATATATTTTTTTTTTTTATAGAATAATCTTAAGTGTTATACATAATTAAAGTTGATCTTTTTCTTCCTACATGGCATAATATGAGACATTTTAAGATTTAACTTTCTCTTAGTCTATGCTTTTATCTATAGAATATGATAATCTATATATCTATAAAATCAAAGCCTTTGATTTTTTTTTTTTTTTTTTTAGAACTTACCACGTAGGATTTGGAGTTTTCACATTTTTTCACATAAGCAAATTTTTTTTTTTTTTTTAATACTCTCTTTCTCCCCTAAAAAAAAAAAAAAAAAAAAACCATTCTTATCATATCTCAACACTACCAATCTCCTTCCCCCCCAAAAACAGAACCCAAAACTCAGGCCTCTCTCTTCTCAAATCCTTTCATGCAACCATGTCCTTCCCCCAAAACTCATCTCCTTAAAACTCTCTCTACCTCTCCATCATTTCCCCCTGGGAAATCACAAAAATGAATTTGAATCACATCATAATCCTCTCTACAATTTGTTTTTCAACCAAAAAAAAAAAAAAAAAAAAAAAAAAAAAACCTTTCTTATCATATCTCAACACTAACAATCTCCTTCCCCCAAAAAACAGAACCCAAAACTCAGGCCTCTCTCTTCTCAAATCCTTTCATGCGACCATGTCCTTCCCTCAAAACTCATCTCCTTAAAACTCTCTCTACCTCTCCATCATTTCCCCCTTGGAAAACACAAAAATGAATTTGAATCACATCATAATCCTCTCTACAATTTGTTTTTCAGGAAAAAAAAAAAAAAAAAAAAACCTTACGTTAAATTAACAGGTACAATAATATATATATATATATAAAAGTTCGTTTATATTTCTCAACTTTTGTTTGGTATTTTTCATAATCCTCTCTGCAATTTGTTTTTCAAAAAAAAAGAAGAAGAAGAAGAAGAAGAAGAAGAAGAAAAAGAGAAGAAAGCACAGTCCCTGATGGTGTGGTTTAGTGTGCAAAGAAGTAGGGTGTGGTGCTAGAGCATAAAGAGAGAAGAATAGTAGCGGCCTTGATGAGAAAGCACAAAAAAAAAAAAAAAAAAAAAAAAAAAAAAAAAAAAAACCTTAACTCTGTTACTTAGGTTGTGTTTGTTTTGGGTGTAAAGGAAATTGGGAAAATATTTTACACCCTTGAGGGTGTTTGGGTAGACATGAAAATATGGTCAAACTAAAAATAAATTTCAGTTGAACGTAAAATAGAACCCCTGACTCATAAATCATTTTACATACTCATTTTACCTTCATTTCATTTCTGGCCTCACTCACAACAACTACCCAAAGAGAGAAAGCACTAGAAGCTTCCTCCATTCATGCACACTCCATTCGCCGGTGGAGGTAATCTCCTCCTCCTCTCTATTCCTTCTCTCTTTTCTCTCTTCCTCATCTTTTCTTCTCTTCCATATTTGTTCGAGCTCTTCCCCTCTATTTCTCCTCTTGCCCTTCAACCAACCAAGACCGGATCGGATAACTCCATTAGCCTCCCTCACTAATCAGTCCACTCTCCCTCTCTTCTTCTCCTCGATCCAACATGATGAAGCCTTCATGGCTCCTTCGCAGCAAACCCCCCGGCAACACCACTTCACAGTGGTCTTCTCTGTTAAGGGTTAGGCCAATCAGAAAAAAGTGGAAGGAAGATAATGGGTGATGACAGAAATGGAGAATTGGGATGATGAAATGTTAGTTACTTTGATGGTAACCACCTCCAAAATAGAGTAAGGATTAAGGAAGAATAGAGAAGAGGAACTTGGGTGATTCTATGCTTATCCATTCTCACTCAACAATTCTGTTTATATACAATTACAATCAATCATAATCCTGCCAAGCACGCATTGTCAAACTAGTAACTTCTAACTAACAACCTTCTAACTAACTCCTTTAACTACCTCCACTTCTTTAGCACTAACAAACTACTTAACTACTACAATGAATTACAACACCAAGCATTACACCTTGCACATGTATTTCACAAGGGTAAGTACATTACAACTACAGGCACAGCTAAGCACACCACTAGGCACAACATAGTCAGTATCCTAACAACACCTCCCCCCTCTAGAACATCTTGCCCACAAAATGAGGGAATTGCTGCTGAAGAAGAAACAAATCCTCCCAGGTAGCATCATCTGTAGTCCCTCCTTGCCACTAGATGAGATGTTGGGTGATAGTCCTATTTCAAAGCTTGTGAGACCTGGTTTGAAGAATAGCTACTAGTTCAAGTGTAAGGATGCCTTGAGAATTCACTAATGGCAGCAAAGGCATAGACACATTGTGTTGTCCCAACTTAGACTTTAAACAAGAGACATGAAACACTAGGTGGATTGCAGAACCAGCAGGTAGATCCAGCTTATAAGCAACCTCTTCAATCCTCTTAAGGACTTGGAAAGGGCCAAAGAACTTAGGAGAGAGCTTATGAGATGCCCTATAAGCCACTAACTGCTGCTTGTATTGTTGTTGTCTAAGATACACCCAATCACCAACACTGAATGCCCATTTAGACCTATGGAGGTCACATTGCTACTTCATTCGAGCTTGTGCATTCACCAAATTCTGTCTAAGCAAAGCAAGGATTAGCTGTCTTAATTGTAAAAGAGAATCTACAGCTGCCACTTGGGTTGTACCAGGTTTGTGATTCATTAAATGAGGAGGAGGGAAACCATACACAGCCTCATAAGGAGTTAACTTGGTAACTGAATGGTAGTTGGTGTTAAACTAGAATTCAGCTAAATACAACTAGTCCGACCACTCAGTAGGCCTATCTGCAGAAAAAGACCTCAAATACTGCTCCAAACACTTATTCACCACCTCAGTTTGGCCATCAGTTTGGGGATGATATGCTGAAGACATAGCTAGTTGAACCCCTTGTGGTTTGAATAGCTCTGCCCAAAACTTGGTAGTGAACACTGGATCTTTGTCAAAAACAATGGAAGCAGGCATGCCATGCAATTTCAAGACATTCTGAGCGAACAAAGCAGCCACCTTAGCAGCAAAATAGGGATGGGACAATCCAATGAAATGAACATACTTATTGAGCCTATCCATAACTACCATAACTATATCCAACCTTTGTGAAGTAGGTAATCCACTGATAAAGTCCATAATAACAGCAGACCAAGGCTTAATAGGAATTGGCAGGGGTTGTAATAACCCAGCTAGTTTGCAAGTCTTATGCTTCATTTGTTGGCAAACTCCACACTCCTTAATATGCTGTTTCAAGTCTAATTTCATTCCCACCCAAAAGAAATCTTGTTTTAATCTATAGAAGGACTTGAAGAAGCCAAAGTGTCTTCCTAGGGGACTGTCATGGACCAGGTGAAGAACCTTAGGCTTTAGACTACATTGTGGACCCAAATAAACCTTTATACAAAATCAACCCAATATGCAAAGAAAAGAACCTGGGACATGCTGAACTAGATTGCAGCTGCTGCAATAACTGCTGCATCTTAATAAAGAGTTGATAGCTAGCTTTCAATTCCTCAATCCAAGAAGGACATGAAAAGGAAATCAAAAACAAGGATGGAGAGTTAACAGAAGGGTTTAAAGCATCTGGATCCTCAGAAACAGAATCTGACCTCCTAGACAAGGCATCAGCTACCTTGTTCTCACAACCTTGTTTATACTCCATCACAAGCAAATAACCCAACAATTTAGTCAACCATTTCTGCTGAAGAGGAGTAGCAATTCTCTGCTCTAAAATATATTTCAAACTTTGTGGTAAGTTTTTATAATGAATGACTTGCCTAAGAGGAAGGGTCTCCACTTGTGTACTGCAGTGACCAATGCTAACAATTCTTTCTCATAAGTGGACAGTTGTAAGGCCTTGCCCTTGAAAAGTTGACTATGGAAGGCAATTGGTCTATGATTCTGCATCAAAACAGCCCCTAGGCCACTCCCTGATGCATCACACTCAATAGTGAAGGAGTGATTAAAGTCAAGCAGAGCTAGGACAGGAGGTTGACTAACAGCATCCTCGAGTTGTTGAAAAGCTTTTTCAACTTCAACAAACTAAACTAAGGCATTCTTTTCAGCAATGCAGTAAGTGGAGCAACTATCTGACCATAATTCTGGATGAACTTCCTGTAATAGCTAGTCAAGCCCAAAAAACCTTTCAAGGGCTTGACAGAAGTAAGGGATGGCCAAGCCACCATTGCTACAGTCTTCCTCAGATTAGTACTAACACCTTGGCCAAAGATGATGTGGCCAAGATATTTCACTTCTGAACAACCAAAGACACATTTGCTTCTCTTAGCATATAACTAATGTTGCAGTAGCAGCTCCAATACTGTTCTAAGATGCTGAAGATGAAGCTCCAAGGTAGGATTAAAAACCAAGATGTCATCAAAGAAAAGCAGCACAAACCTCCTCAAATAAGGCCTGAAAACATCATTCATTAGGGATTGGAAGGTAGATGGAGCATTAGTCAAACCAAATGGAACTCATAATGTCCATTATGTGTCTTGAAGGTAGTTTTAGGGATATTCTCCTTCATACAAATCTGGTGGTAACTAGATCTTAAATCCAATTTAGAGAAGATGGTGGAACCAGTAAGCTCATCCAGTAACTCATCCACCACTAGTATGGGAAACTTGTCCTTGATTGTGGCCTGATTCAAAGCCCTATAGCCAATGCACATCCTCCTAGAGCCATCTGCCTTCCTTACCAATAATACTGGAGAAAAGAATGGGTTTTGACTAGGCCTAATGGAACCAAATTCCAACAAATCAGTGACAATCTTCTCAATTTTAGTTTTTTGGAAGTAAGGATACCTATAAGGCCTTTGATAGATTGGGGCAGTCCCCTCCATAAAAAGAATTTGATGTTCATGACCTCTACAAGGTGGCAAACTTGAGGGTGTATCAAATACTGAGGCAAGCTCAGTCAGTAGCTTCTCAATCAAGGGATCACATTGTTGCTAGGATGAAGAAGTTCCTGGACCCAGTAACACAATCTGTAGAAGAATACCTTTCCCGACAGGCTTTCTAAAGATATGATCACCCTCTTGAAGAGTTGAATCAATACAATGCATACCAAACAATGTAACAGTGGTACCAAGATGTGGAAATGGCATTAACATAGCCAGGAAATCCCATTGAATTAGTCCCAAGGTCCTAAGCCATTGAATGCCTAAAACCAACTCACAATCCCCTAAGGGTAAAGCATTCAAGTCCGCTAAAAAGATATGACCTTGCACTACAACTTTAACACCTAAACAAACACCCTTGGTCTTAATTGTTGCTCCATTATATACCTTAACCTCAAATGAAACAGTAGCATCTAAAGCTAGTTGTAATTTGGAAAGTATAGTAGCATCTAGGAAATTATGAGTGTTGCCATTGTCAATTAAAATGACAACCTAATGACCATTAATTCTACCCTTAATTCTCATTGTAACAGGTGAAGGGCTTCCTAAGAGAGCATAAAGGGTAATTTCTACTTTAGCCATTTTAGGTTTAGGTTCAACATATTCAAAATGGAGCATATCAGATTCAGGAGACAAGGGTATATCAATATCATTAAGTTCTATCAATTGTACATTAGAACTGGGTCCTTGAAATGGATAAAGGCCTTCTAACAAGAAAAGTTTAGCAGACTTACAGTGATGCCCAGGTTGAAATTTCTCATCACAATTAAAGCAAAGTCCTTTCTTCCTTCTCTCTTCCATTTGTGCTGGTGACAGCTTTTGCAAGGGCAGCTTAAACTTGGAGTCCAAATTGATATCAGGTCTTGGTCCAAGAATTGAAGGCTTAGACAACTCAAGTGAAGAAGGTCTCTAAATTTTCTTGCTACTCATCAAATACTCTTCTTAAATATTAGCCAAATTAAAGGCCTCATTGAGATTGTTTGGATGAAGCATTTTCATAGGCAGCCTGACTTCATCTTTAAGGCCACTGAGAAAGCAACTCAGTTTATGGTTCTCTGACAAATTCCTAATTCTGTTAGAGAGAGTTTCAAATTGCCCCTTGTAGTTTACCACATAACTTGTTTGTTGCAACCTTGTCAATGCCTCCATTGGATCCTCATAAGCAGAAGAACCAAATCTTGTTAACAATGCCTCCACAATGCTCTCCCAAGCCAAGAACACACCTGTTGCTTCACAATCTTGGAACCAAACTAAAGCATCACCATCCATATGAAAAGAAGCCATCAGAAGCCTCTCATTAAGTGGGGTTTGACAGAAATTGAAGTAATGATTAGCTTTGTACACCCAGGCTGCAAGGTCATCTCCTCTGAACTGAGGAAACTCAAGCCTCACACTCTTCGCCAAACTTGGTATTGGCAGAGTAATAGCTTGAGACATTGGGGTCTTTGGGGATGGTGGTTGCTGTCTCTTCTCTTCAGCTTCAATTAGCTTCTGTAAAGCAAGGCTAATGGCATTCAATTGTTGGGTATTGGCATTCAATTGCTGAGTAATTTCTTGAAGAGAATGGGCATGGTGGTCAGTAGTAGTTCTTAAGGATGCTATTAATTCATTGATGTATGAAGTGGATCGAGTTTTAGTCATGGTCGCAGGAAAGAGGGCTCTGATACTAATTGTTAAGGGTTTGGCAAATTAGAAAAAAGTGGAAGGAGGATAATGGGTGATGATAGAAATGGAGAATTGGGATGATGAAATGTCAGTGACTTTGAGGGTAACCACCTCCAAAACAGAGCAAGGATTAGGGAAGAATAGAGAAGAGGAACTTAGTTGATTCCATGCTTATCCATTCTCACTCAACAATTTTGTTTATATATGTAAAGTTGTTATTTACAACTATTTTGTGTTGGCTTTAATTTCGTGCCAAATTTTATTTTAATTTTGGTCAATCATGTTTACCCTGTATTTTATGTGGATTTTATTGTAAGGGTTGTGTGTGTGAGAGAGTGTGAAAACTCAAGATCTTATTGAAGACCAAGTGGATTTTACGAGAAGATTCGTGATAAGCTATCCCGCGAAGTGAGCCACGTGCAGAGCACATAACTGGAATGCGAAGAGTCATGACAGCTAGTTTTCGCGAGTAATTCATAGGTAAGGCCTTCCCACGAAATACCCGTGAAACATTCTGTTTTGCTATTTTGTCATACATACTCCACCATGTCTTCACCCACACTATTTATACCTTCTTTAACCACATATTGTAAGGAGTGCTTTTCAGAGAGAAAACCCTAGATATTACCCTTGAGAGTTAGAGATTGTCATACCCACAATCATCTACACAATCCTTTGTGGTTTTCCTCTACTCTTACCTCTCTATATCCATATCCTTGAGAGGTTGATAGCCCAAACACTTATCACACCCAATCTGAGTGTAAAGTGAGGTTTTGGTGCTACTGGAAAGCATTAGAAGAAGTCAATCATTTGGTGGATGCAATTAGGCTGAATTACGTAATCTGGAAAACTAGAGAAGACAAGGTTTCGTCAAGTCAGTTGGTAGCAGGAGCTTTGAGGGCTCAAGTACATAGAGTAGACTAGGCTTGGAGGGTCTTTTGTATTCGTATACTTCAACTTATTATCTAGTGGATCGATTTACTGCTTGGAGGGCGGCGAAGAGGTTTTTTGTCGAGTTCTTCGGTTTCCTCTTCGATAACACGTCTCGGTGTTATCTTGTGTTTGCATCATTCTTCCCTACTCTTTTAGCTTTCATTTTATTGTTGATATTTGTTGAATATGGCTTAGAGTAGTTTTATTGTTTGTTCGCTCGCATTTACTCTTATTCCGCACTTAGTTTAAGTTAGAGTAAAAACAATCAAGCCGTAACTTTTAATTGGGGGTCTAAACAAGCTCTTGTGTTTTCACACAAATTCGAGCTTTCAATATACAATTACAATCAATCATGATCCTGCCAAGCACACACTGTCAAACTAGTAACTACTAACTGACTAACAACCTTCTAACTAACTCCCTTAACTTCTCCACTTCTTCAGCACTAACTACTTAACTGCTACAATGAAATACAACACCAAGCATTACACCTTGCACATGCATTGCACATGGCTAAGTACATTACAACTACAGGCACAGCTAAGCACACCACTAGGCACAACACAGTCAATATCCTAACATTCTCCCTCTCATCTCACTTTTTCTCTCTAACTCGAACCAAACCCCCCACTCTTCTCTATCTGAATTTCTTTTTCTTTGATCTCTAATTTTGTTGTTGTTGTGGTGGTATGGGTGGTGGTGTTTTGATGGATTTTGGTGGCAACAAAGCAGTGGTGGTGGTTTTTTTTTTTTTTTTTCCTCTTCCCAATCTGGGTTTTGGGTGGTTGGTGGTGGGTTGTGCTTGTCTATGGTAATGGTGGCTGGCTTGTGCTTACATTTTCTAGAAATAGTTTTTTTACATGCAATACCAAACACATGAAATAATTTTCCAACGTAATTTCCATAACGCTATCAAACAGTAGAAAATGTTTTTCTTTACATAAAATATTTTCACCTGAAAACATTTTACATAGAGTCAAACACAGCCTTAGTGCTATCGTGTGAGAGAGAGTGAGAGAGGAAGATATTGAGTTTACTATTGAGGATGGAAAGGAGTTAAGATAAGTTAAAAACATGTGGATATGAAAAGAGTTAGAGAAAAAGAAAAAGAAATCAGCGTTATGTTTTCATATATTTTGCATTGTAGTAAATAACAATCATAGGTGTAGCGATGATTACACACGTGAGCTCCCTTCTTTGATTCTCAAAAAAAAAAAAAAAAAAAAAAATTACAAAATTCAATTGCTAAGGAGAGTGTTTTGATTATGGTCATTTATTACAAATAGTTATTTTAACATGTTTATTTATTAAAGCTTTTGTTAATCAATATTTCCATTTAGTAATTGCATGTTTCATTTTTTTTTTCGAGAAACAAATTCACACACAAGGGAGAGAGAAATGTTTTAACTGCATGTTCAAATTGAGTCTAGGAATGTTTTAGATTGAAATTCTAATCTACAATAAATAAATAAAAGAATTTTTTTTTTTTAAATTCTTATACTCAATAGGCTTTCCAATATAACGCATGGGTTAGCGATTAGTATGTATGTATGGATCATGTGCACATATAAATGTTTATAATTGTATGGAGACATGTAGGCTGATTATAAATTTTGCCCATCCTCTGGAGTCAAATCATGGCTCTTAAAGTGAATTAATCTTCATCTTCCAACTATTAAATTATATAATAATCATGGTTCTTTCACTGAATTCTTCCTCTTACAACTATTAAATTACAAAAAATAATGACTAAAGGACATTGGAATCTTATTAAGAAATTAAGTTGAAAATGTCTTATGTTTGAACATGAAGCTTATTGGAAAGTTCATTATGTCAAATCAAAAAAAAAAAAAAAAATTATGTGATTTGTTGCTGACTGAATATTATGACGTGGTCTCTAAGCAACAAAGCGAAGAAGGAAATGAGAGATACAATAGTCTATAAAAGGGTATGTATCATGTATGTAGTTAGCTTTGTTGATCTCTGAGCAGTGAGATACCCACATACAAATGGCAGTGCAATTGGTTTTGGTAATCACGATTAATTTCTTACTTCTGCTCACAATAGAATTGGCGGAAGCAGCACCTATTCCACTAACGGGTTGTAAACTCTGTGTGTAAATGTTAGTATTCCTTACACCTTTCAAGTTGGACCCAATTGTTACACGGAGTCATGGACCACTGGTTCGAAATTGTTTGCAATGGAATTGGAGCCTTCTTAAAAGAATTAACATGAAAGTGCTACAAGTCATTAAAAATGTACACTTTACTTCTTTAAACTATACTCTCTTTTACACTTCTCTAAATTATTTATCCTCCAATATTATAACTCCTTTTACACTTCCTTCCCTAAACAATTATCCATGAGATGGGGTGTAAGTGTTACATGAATAATAATTTAGAGAGGAAGTGTTCCACGAGTAATAGTTTAGGTAAGTAAGTGTGTACTCTCATAGTTTAAAAGGGCAAGTGTAAAAAAAATGTATAATTTAAGGGGTAAAGTATAATTTTATCTTATAATAATTTAGTACATCATTCAAGAATAAAACTCTCATCAAATTGGGCAAACAAGTCATCAATCAGGTATCTCAATTACATATTTATGTGATCAATTTATAGAATTTAAAACTGAAATATAAAACCCCCCAGATGAAGCCTAAAACCTAACCCTAACATTGAAGCTCTCAAAGTCATACCAAAATATCTCAAATTTTAGTGTTTTTATGTAATGTAGTGGCAGTTTGGATTCGGCGTTTGCGTTTTCATTTCAGCGTTTTCCACTTTTTTTTTTTTTTTTTAATTCACGCATTTCAGGGAGACAAAATTTGCTGTTCATGCATTGTAGCAGCACTGTTTATGAGACCCACAGCCACTTTATTCAGAAAAAATATATATTAAAAATGGGTCACACAGTACTATTCACACATTTAAAAATTATTTTGCTATAATATTTTCAGTTTTCAATTTTAGAAAAAATAAGTTCAATCCAAACGGACCCTAATCTCCTTAGATGTTATAAGTGGACCACCATAATTGTAAGCTACTCTGGGGTTTTCCCCGTTTATTTTCATTAATAAAATTCTATCTTCACTGTCAAAAAACAAGTCAAAGTAAACGAAATAAATAATCAACTAACTCGGAAGGTGCGGAAAAGTATCTTGGCTAGCTGTATATATCGGTATAAGGTTTGCTTTGTTGAACTCTAGTAGGACACTCGGAAACAATGGCCATGCAATTTGTTCTGCGAAGTACTTTCTTACTTCTGCTGACATGCGGTTTAGCAGCAGCAGCACCACCACCACCACCACCAAATGCAAAACCGGGTTGCAAAGCTGGCTGTGGAAACGTTACTAGTATTCCATACCCCTTTGGAATCGGACCGGGTTGTTACATGGACGACTTGTTCGAAATTGTTTGCAATGGAACTGGAGCCTTCTTAAAATGAATTAACATGGAGGTGCTGCAAGTCATTATTTCTAGTGATGAATCAGTAACAGACAGGGTTCTAGTGAAGAGTACAATAGTTTATTGGAACTGTCATTCTTGCAGGAAGTCCTTTTGTTTTCTCTAGTTATGCGAACAAGTTCACTGCGGTTGGTTGTGACAACTTTGCAACAATGACCGCAATAGAACCAATGGTTGTAGGCTGCAAATCGGAATGCAATGGAAGCAATAGAAGTGAAGAACTTAAATGCTCTGGAATCAACTGCTGTCAATCAACAATACCTTCAAGTCTTCAAGTGTTTAGTGCAGAGTTCAGAAGTAAAGACTTCCAAAGCCCTAAAAATGAATGCAAGTACGCATTTCTAGTCTACCAACAATGGTTCCGGTCAAATATAAGTTATAAGAGACCCCACTTCCGTGGTAAATTGGGGGTACGCTCCTGTGATGCTGGATTGGGCGATATATAATGACTCGACCCAAAATTCAACGGAGATGTTTGGGTTAATGCGTAGAAGATCTGAATCAAATATTGTCGATTGTTATGCTTATTACGAGGATGGGAGGTGTGACCTGAGATATTCAAGCAGCTGGAACTGGTCGAGACTTTTTTGTGATTGCCCTATGGGATACAAAGGAAATCCTTATCTTTCCAGCTGTCAAGGTAAACTTATAATACGTCAAACTTTTGATTTCGCAGAGCATATATTAATATTATTCAGGAGTCACTCCCTTTTAATTTATTTTATTTTATTTTATATAAATGGAAGTCACTAGTTTTTAGTTTTCGCCACATCACATACGTAAATGCCTGCCTAACTCATGCATCACAACCAAAATAGTTATTTTACATTACATGTCAATATTGTTAGGGCCACCCACCACATGACAAACATAGTTTATATATACATGTTCAAGTTTAACCTAATATAACTTTAGGTGTTCCTTGTTGGTCAAAATTCACACTCAAAACACTTTCTTTTAATATATATATATATATATATATATATATATATATATATGAGATGGGTTCAAGTTACATCTGGTGTAACTCTTTAGAGTTACATATTTTTTAAACCATTGAATTTAAGTAAATCCGACGGTCAAAAAAATGTACTCATTAATGCTAATATTCTGATAAGGATCTCATTTATTATCCTAATTTATAACATTCCATAGCTATCTCTAATTCCAAAAATAGGTATATTTTTCCCCTTGTTTGAGAAGAAAGCCATGGATTACTTCATCATTATCTTGGTGTTTTTTTTTTTTTTTTTTTTTTTTTGCGTTATTCCAGAATGTTATAATCTTAAGAATGTACTGAACAACATGATTACCTAAACAAAAATCCAAATCGAAAACACTGTTTAACCCTTAAAATTTACAACGTTCTATGCATGTAATATATACAAATTAACAAATATCCCAATAAGCCTAACATGCATTTTCCTTCTTGCCGGTGATCAGATGATGAAATAGACTTAACCACCACAAAGACCAAGACCCCCACTGCCGCCATGATCACCTGTGTTGTCTTGTAATAACTCTTGCTCCGATTATCGTAGAGACGCAAATTCATCTTGTTCATCTTTGTTAGATGGTATACGTTTGATTTGATTTGATTTTTTTAATTGGGTTATTTTGTTTATGTAAGTTTTTTTCAACCCATAAGACCCAACCCAACCAATCATGTATGTAATATTTTTTTTGAGATATAAATATATTTTTAGTACCCTTATTTTAATTTTATTTGTAATGATTTAATTAGTTCGAGTTTTTTATTCATCAAATTCTATGTGGCTGGAGGTGAAACCTTAAGAAAATGGAGGTGGAAGAGCAATGGAGGAGAGAGAAATGTGTAGTGGATGAGAAAGAGAAAGCAGAGAGAAAAATATACCTATTTTTGGGATTAGAGATAGGTATGAAATGTTATAAATAAGGATAATAAATGAGATCTTTATCAGAATATCAACTTTAATGAGTGCATTTTTTTTACCGTTGGATCTACTTGAATCCAATGGTTTAGAAAAGGTGTAACTCTTTAAAGTTACACCAACCAATAATTTGTTATAGAATTTATATTTTGAAAATCCCACCATTAAATTATATATTTTATATGTTCTTAAAATTCATACCAATTTTCATGTTAATTAGATGTTATTTACCATTCGATCTATAAACTCATATTTTATATATTATTTTAAACTACAAAAACTTGAATTAAACAATTAATTGATGACATGACTATTAATCTCTGATTACCTTGAAATTTTACAAGCGTGGAGAATATACGAAGATAATGTAATCTAATGGTGAATATGTCAAAATTCGCATCCAATTAAAAAATATTGAGTGAGATAACATTATTTAGAATTACACTAGGTGTAACTTGAATTCAACCTCTATATATACATATACATATATATATACACATATATATATATATATATATATATATATATAATTTTTTTTTCTAATTTGAATAGAATATTTTGGATTCTTATTGATAGAGATAAATAAACAGAGCAACGGGGAACAGGCTAATCCTAATCGTTGAAACAGTTCCACAAATAGTTACAACAGATTTTTCTTTACAAGCAATAAGAGTTGAAAACTTGGTCAATCATGAGAAATTTCCAAAGTCTTTCAATTGCAAAAAGCTCTTTAGCCAAATAATTTCACATGTACCCGTACCCTGGATAAAGTACCCTATATCTTTGATTTCCAAGAAACCCAACCATTTCCCAAATAGATATAGAACCCAGTTAAGGATCTTGTATCTAGGCAACTTGCCTAGTCTGCATCCCAGAAACTCTTGATGTGCAAATCTGAGTTACTTGAAAAAAAAAAAAAAAAGAAAAAAAAAGAAAAAAAAAAAAAGAAAAGACCTTTACCAAGTGAACCCTATGTATTGGACTATCCTGAGTGCAGCACGCATGTTTGGCTCTCTTGGCTGGTCCAAAAATTGACTTAAGTGGTGAACTAAGTAGGTAATGTCAAGCCAAGTCACTGTTAGATAGAGCAATCTCTCTGTGACTCTTTTCAACTGTGGAAGGTCCTTGACTAATTGACCTTCATCTTTGCTGAGCTCTAAGTATTGCTCTATAGGGATCACAGGTTTGAAACATAGCAAACCAAAATCTTCCAAAATTTCAATGGCATACTTCCTTTGATTAACAAAAATCCTTCTTGCTCTTGGCAACCTCTACAACAAAGAAATACTGTAAAGAACCCAAGTCTTTGAGCTAGAATTTTTCATCTACCATATGTTGAAGACTTGTACTGTAAGTCATTACCAGTGACAAGATATCATCCACTTATACTAAGACAGCCACAAAGGATTGGTAGTGTCTTAGTAAAGAGAGAGTAGTCTACCTTTTTTAAGCCCATAAAGAGACTTGTTAAGCTTACACACAAAATACTGTAAAGAACCCAAGTCTTTGAGCTAGAATTTTTCATCTACCATATGTTGAAGACTTGTAATGTACTGTAAGTCATTACCAGTGACAAGATATCATCCACTTATACTAAAACAGCCACAAAGGATTGGTAGTGTCTTAATAAAGAGAGAGTAGTCTGCCTTTTTTAAGCCCATAAAGAGACTTGTTAAGCTTACATACAAGAGGACCTGTTGCTTTACTAGTTTGAACCTCCCCTTGCTGTGATAACCCTGTGGCAGGCACATGTACATATCTCCTCTTGCAAGTCACCATGTAGAAAAGCATTGTTGACATCCCAATTGTAAAAAGTATCAGGCCTTTAAAGCAGCTAAAATTAATAGAACCCTCACAAATTAATTTATCTACAAGGCTAAATGTTTCTAAATAGTCCAGACCTGTTCCGTGATAGCCCATTTGGATTGAGGGGGAGTAGAGTAGAGTTGGCTGAAAATTAGCCTATTTTCAGCTGATTCTACTCTATTACCTTCCACTTCCCCTCCCTTCTCTCCTAATCCAAACACGCCCTTAGTGTAGCCTTTAGTTACCAACCTAACCTTATATCTTTCCAAAGTCCTATCTAAGTGGTATTTAACCTTGTATACTTATTCACACCCAATGGCAATTTTCCCAGGTGGAAGAGAGGTCAAAGTCCAACTGTTATTAAGCTCAAAGGCCTTAATTTCGTTGATTCTCTCCAATGGGGACTTTGGACAACTTGGTGAAAATATTCTGGTTCAGGTATAGAGTTGGAAAGGGCTAAAGCAAAGGATTCTGCTTTGGTGAAATGATGGCATAAGAATAAAAATCAGCAAGATCAAAGGGCTGACCTGAGGGATGAGAGGAAACCTTAAAACATGAGTGGTCTTGAAGATATGAAGGAGGCTTGTGAGGTCTAGTGGACCTCTTAACAGGTAGAGAAGTGTTATGAGGAGTGGAATCAACTGGAGAAATATAGAGGAAGGTAGATTAAATGGAAATGTTGTATAAGAAATTAAGAATTGATATTTAGATGGGGGTAAAGCTTCTACAGAATGAGTATACTAATTGACGGAAGGATCAATAGAAATCTTTGGAGGAGTTGATGAGTTTAAATTATCAGAATGATGTAGGGAAATATTTGGAACAGACACATCATTAATAGGAAAAGGGATAACAAATGGATCATCAATAGAACTAGAAGAAGTCTGAGATTGAAAAGGAAAAACACTTTCGTAGAAGACTACATCTCTAGACGCAAAAAAAGTCTTGGTATCGTAATAAAGAACCTTATGTCCTTTGATACCAATGGGATAACCCAGAAAAATATACTTTCCAGCTCTAGCAGAGAACTTAGAACTGTAGCTAGACAAAGTAGAACCAAAACACAAACACCCTAATATGACCATAAGATGGAGCATGATTGAAAAGAAGTACATAGGGTATTTCTCTGGTTTAAAGATGAAGTCAGTCTGTTTATGAAATACACAGTAGACAAAACACATTCAGACCAGTATGAAATGGGAAATGAAGATAGGAATTTTAAGGCTCTAGAAACATTTAAAAAAGGTTGATATTTTCTCTCAACTATTGATTTCTATTGAGGGGTTTCAACACAACTTAATTAGTGAATAATACCCTTGCTGTTGAAGAAATCTTTCATAAAAAATTCTGGTGCATTATCTCTACGAATGTGCTTAATTTTTTTCTTAAATTGATTTTCTACCATGTTATAGAATTTGGCCAACAACCCTTGAGTTTCTTATTTAAATCTTATGAGATACACCTTAGGTACATCTAGAGTAGTCATCCACAATGGTAAGGAAAAATTTAGCCATCCACTATAGGAACGTCCAAAGTGCCCCATATGTCACAATGAACAAGACAAAATGGACAATTTGAAATATGAGAACTAATAGGAAAAGACAATCTCTTTTGCTTGGCAAGAGGACAAATCATACAAGGATTATTCTTGGTACTACCTATAGCAAAAACAACACATTCTAGCAATTGCATCTTGGCAGTAGATGGGTGTCCAAGTCTACAGTACCAAACTTCAAAAGAGCATTTATTTACAGATGCAAGATTAGAAGGAAATATAGAATTGATAACTGATTGAATGAGAGATGATGATGGAAAGGTCAATTGCAGGAAGTAAAGACCATGATGTTCTTTACCCTGTCCAATCATCTTCCAATGAAAATGGCCTTGAATGAAAACCAAATTGGCAAAGAAGATAAAGCAATACACAAAGGAATAGGTTAACTTGCTAATAGAAACTAAATTGAAGCTAAAGGAAGGAACAACAAGGATATTAGTGAGAATCAATGTGCCAAACAAGTGAATTCCACAATATGATTTACAAGTGCAGATTTCCCATTTGGTAAATGAACATAGGTGTTCACATTTGCAGTAATGGTAGTGAGGATAATTACTGAATGGGCCATATGGTCCGTTTCCCTAGTGTCTATAACCTCGGTATTGGAATCAAAAGTCTTTCTATTGACATTATCAACTGAAAGGATAGAGTACCTAAGGTCTAAAGAGTTAGTTTCTGAATAACATAGGGCCTGTTTGGATTGAGGGGGGAGGGAGAGGGAGTGGAGAGGAGCAAAGTAAAGTTGTCTGAAAATAAACTAATTTTAGGCCAATCCTTATCTACCCTACTCTACTGAGTCTATTCTCCCTCCCTCCTCCTCAATCCAAATAGACCAATAATGCATTACTTGAGAAATGTGGGGAAAATTGAGACTGAGAGGACATTTGAGGTGAAAAATCAGTGGAAACTGCAATAGTAGCTTGATGTGGCGCAGGAGACGCTGATGAGAGATCTTGAGTATTGGGCTTGGGTGATAGGGCCTTGAAGTTGCGATGATTGTTGTGGTGTAGGCTTAGCCTTGTCTCCATCATGGTTATGTTAGACTTATTGGCTACTACACTATTGTTAGGTCCAGTGATTTGATTCACAGAAGAATCCTTTCCTTTTGGTTTGAAACCAAGAGAAGCCATGGAGTTTGTAGAATTTGTCTATTACATGTCCAACACGACCACAATAGGTGCAAGTGGGCTTCTCCTTTTGAGCATTTCCCTTACCACCATGATTGATCATAGCATTAGCATTAGATTATAATGCAGAGGCTTCAACATAGGAATTAGCATTGGCATTTATACCAATCTTCCTCTGCTTCTCTTCTTGAAAATCAAGGGATATGCCTTACTAACTGGGTGAGCATAGCCATCTGATAAGACCATGAAAACACACATAACGTGATTATCTCTATTGTGTCTCCATCAAGGTCTTCATTGCTCCACAAGAGCACTAAGGTAAAGGAGAGTAATTCACAAACTCATCCCACAGTGCTTTGAATCTTGTAAAAAACATGCTTACAGATAGCTGTCCTTGCACAAGTGATGATTTCTCCTTCTAAAGCTCGGATATCCTAGGTGCTTTGCCTTGTGAAAATCTTCCTTTGAGATCCAACCACACTGCCCTTGCTATATCAATGTAAATCACACCACACTTGATGTTATCTCCTTAGACAACGAATTCATTATCCAAGAGAGTACCATGGTGTTGCAGCGAGTCTAGGAATTTAAGAGTGATGAACTAGGATATGGAACAGTTATATTTCCATTCACAAACCCAATCTTTTTTTTCGCAGTCAAAGTATGACACAGGACAACCAGACTATTTCAATGGAACAATTGAACAACAACAAAAACAAAGGATACCCTTGGAGTTAGCACCTAAGGGTTGCTTGGAGTCAGTACCAAGCAAAACTGGAGTCGACACCAGTGTAAAAGAAACACACATTTATTATAATTCTAAAAAGCTATATTATAATAATTAGAAAAAGTGCTTAAGTAGCAAACAACAAAATGCATAAATAAATAAAAATAAAAAAAATAAAAAAAAAACCTCATTATTAAATGTTCGAGCTTGCTTAATCTTCAAGCCCAATTACTAGTAGGCTCTATCCATAAGGCCCCAGGTTGGGCCGTCTTCTTTTTGCTTTATAATAGGAGGCTTATACCTCGTGTTTGCACCAACTCCCCTTGGGTGAGAAGAACTCGACCCCGTCGAGTGGAAATCTAAAGAGCTCTAATAGTACTCAAGCAAGTCAAGATCCAGTCCATGTAGCTCATCTTGAGTAATCCATGTGCAATCAGAATCTGGTTGCCCCTGCCAACGAACTAGGAAATGGTGAACTCCTCCATCCCTGTTAAAAATAATCTGTTCATCTAAAATAGCATCAAAAGATTTTTTTTTTTTGTGCATAGGGCAAATTCAAGGGTAAAGGGGCAGGAATAGGGGTATCAATAGGATCAAGCAAAGACTTATCAAAAAGGTTATCAGGAATAACTATGGGGCCTTTATAAGCAACTAGATCCTTTATATCAAAGGAGGAGCTAATACCATAATCATGGGGAAGGTCAATGACATATGCATTTAGGCCAATTCATTTCAATACCTTGAATGGTCCGACACTACGAGCCTGCAATTTCTTAACAGTCCTAGAGGAAAACCATTCAGGTTGAATCCGAATCATGACATAATCTCCTACCTGAAACTCTGCATAATGTCAATGAGTGTCAGCATGAATTTTATATTGATAATTACTTACCTAAATTTTTTTGCGAATCTCATTATGCAAATCATGAATATGTCGTGCAACTTGAATCATCTCGATTAGACATCTGAGTCGAAAGTTATGCTCCAAATACTAACTAGTGCTTAGGCTGGAATCCTAATTCGAATTGGACTTGGATTTGGTGCAAATTTCATTTGATTCCTTGCCCCAATTGGACTCGAATTTAATTAGGTTTCATGGCCCTTGTAAAAGTAAAGTCCATTGGCTTTCTTCTTTGGACAAATCCACTTATTTAATTTCATTATCCTACAAAAGACAAATTCATGTATTAAATTCAACTAAGCACAAAATTGATTATTCAGCATTATTCCAAAACCAAATATAAAATGCTTAAATGAACTCAAAATAAGTATGATAATGCTTTCTAATAATGATATAAATATGCAAAATTAAGTTATTATCATCTAGTTAATTCATGTGATTTTAATTTTAATGAGAATTTCGAAATTGTATCCATTCATTGTCTATTGGAATTTGCACAGGATTTGGAAGTGAGCGATTGGAAATTGAAATTTGAGGAGTTTCCACCCCATGAGATAAAGTTATTGTGATATAGTAAGCAAGTACCAAAATTGGAGTCAAAGCCCTTGCCAATTGAACCCGAATATGTTTTTCTAGGAACTAATGAGACTTTTCCAATGGCAATATCTTCTAAACCTGACTCTTTACAAGAGGTAAGTTATTAAATGTTTTGAGTAAACATAAAGGTGCCATAAGAAGGAACATAGCTGACATAAAAGGACCTAATCCATTGGTTTGTACTCATAGGATCTATTTAGAGGACAATGATAAATCATCTAGGGATATTAAACAAATTTTGCAAAATACGATTAACCCAAGGATGTGTTTGAATACCGCTTATTTTTCTGAAACTGAAGAATTATTATTGAAAGTACAGTGGATAAAAGTAAAAGTTAGTTGAAATAGTACAGTGGGGCCCATAAATAGTGCCAAAAAATATAATGGGGCCCATAAATAGTAGCAAAAATAAACTAAATAGTGAAATAATTTTAATTTTTCATCATCATCCAAACGCACACCAAATCATAAAAATTGGTCAGTGAGGTTGAATGATGTGCTTTGGGCATACTGCACTACTTATAAAAACATTCTTGGTATGTCTCCCTATAGACTTATTTATGGTAAAGCTTGTCACTTGGTTGTGGAATTGAAACATAAATTGTATTGGGCAATAAAGTTGTTTGAATTTAACTTAGACAAGGCTAGTTCATTGAGAAAATTGCAATTGAATGAGTTGGGAGAAATCTGGCACGATACATATGAGAAATCTAGGATTTATAAAGAAAGAATGAAGGTTTTTCATGACAAACCCATTTTAAGAAAATCTTTTGAACCATCTCAAAAAGTTCTTTTGTATAATTCTAGGTTACATTTGTTCCTTGGAAAATTGAGATCTAGATAAACTGGACCTTTCTTTGTTAAAAAATTTTTCCCTCGTGATGCTAGAGAAATTGAGAACCCTAAGAATGGTAACATATTTAAGGTAAATGGAAAACGTCTTAAGTCATTTCTTGAGATTTTTTCACAAGAGGAGGAATCCATTAATTTGTAGGATCTCATTTATCAAGACTTGCCAAGCAATTAGCATTAGTGTTTGTGTCGTTGTTTAGATTTGTTTTTATTTTTTTTTTCTAACCCTTTTTGCAGGTGTTAAATTTTTTTTTTTTTTTTTTTGCTCATTTATGTTCATCTCTTCAACGTACTCTCTGTAATCTTTATGCTTTATTGTTTTTCCTTGTTAACATTGAGGATAATGTAAGTTTTCAGTTAGGGGGAGGAACTTGAGATGATTTGGATTTGGTTTTATTTTATGTTGATTTTTTTTTTTTTTTGTTATTTTTAGTGATTTTTGTTTTTCTATTTAGTCCAATTTTTCCATCAAAATTTTTTTTTTTTTGTTTCTTTAGCATGAGTTTTAATTCGAAGTTCTTTATGCTAATTTTAACTAAAAAATTCCACTACTTTTCATACTCAACTATTATGCACATGCACTTTAGCCACATGAACATATTTCTTGGTTGAGAGATAGAGACTACTTTGAAAATCTTGAAAATAAAGTGTAGAGACTCTAACCCATGTGATTTCTTGAGCCATTCATTTTTTAGAGGGTTATTTTCTTTTGATCTCATTTTTTTTTTTTTTTTTTTCATGTGAAAGTGCATAATTTTGTTGTTGCTTAGTCTCATTATTCTCTTATTTGGTCAAATGCTAAGAATTTATCAATTTTATGCCACACTTGAATATGTTAAAGTCATGAATTTTGAAGAACTATCTCAATTCTTAAGAGATGATTTTAGGCCATCTTTGTTTATTTTGAGCCTTTATTATTCTTTTTCTTGGTACGTTATCGTTAGTCACCCATTTGAACCTATTATTTTAGCCATTCTTTCTCAAACCCTTTCCCAAGTGTTCCAAGAATGAACACAATCAAATTGTTTTATTGTGGTAAATTTGTGGTGAAATAGTTGGAAGAAAATGAGGACTCACAAAAAAAAAAAAAAAAAAAGTCATAATCAGAAAAGGGAAAATGTTGAAAAAATAAATAAATAAATCGAGAATGCATTAGTTGATGAAATTTTGGAAAAAAGAAAGTGAAAGTGTAATATTCAAGAAAGTTGAGAAGATAAATCAAATGTCATATACTCAAAAGAAGTTGTCTCTCTAACTATTATTGGGAACACTTTTTATTTTTACCTATACACTTTGTTCCTAAATTCTCTTCTTTACCCTACATTACGTCCCAATGAAAGTCCTATTTGATCTTAAGGAATGTATTGTTTGGATATTGACAGGACTAATCAATATGTGTGGTGTAATATTCTAAATGTTTGGCATCCTTTCATGAGACTATACATATTCTTTATTTTGTGCTACCGTTCTTCATCTTATTTATATGTGAGATATTTGTCTTTATTTTACATTATTCTGCTCACATATGTTTGAGATTGTTACACTATTTTCGGAGTGATTTTATTTGTTAAGTGTTAACACTAGTGAGATTTGAGTTGAAGCATAGTTTGGATAGAAATTCAATCCATATTTTATCTTAAGACAGGTTTTGTTTGTGTTGGCTAAACCATTCACACACTGGGCGTTGATAGCATGTGGAATATTTTTGGTAATTAGTTTTTTGACCTTTGACTAATTATATCTACTAAAGTAATAAAATTTTGTTCTTTTGTTTCCTTGTTTCGAGTTGCTTAAATTGCTAGGGTCTAGCAATGAGTTGGTTACTGAGTGTGATAATAGCTTAATTTTGCATAGTTATATCATTATTAGAAAGCATTATCAAACCTATTTTGAGTTAATTCATGCATTTTATATTTGGTTTTGGAATAATTTTGAATAATAAATTTTATGCTTAATTGAATTTTAATTCATGAATATGTCATTTGTAGAAGAATGAACTTAAATGAGTGGATTTGTACAAAGAAGTAGGCTAATGGACTTTAATTTTAGAAGGGTTGTAATGAAGTTAAAGAATGCCAACCCAATTAAATTTGAATCCAATTGCAGTAAGGAATCAAAAGAAATTTGCTTCAAATCTAAGTCCAATTCAACTTAGGATTCCAATCTGCGCACCAGTTATTATTTTTTAGCACAACTTTTGGCTCAAATGTCCAATTGAGATGATTCAAGTTGGGATCAAAAGCTAACTTAGAGGGCTACTGTGAACACAATGGGTTTTGGAGTCGCCACCTAGTTTTTGCAATGGCCTAGGAACCATATATATAGCGTCCTCTCGAGGAATGACCTTTTGATTTTACTACCAAATATTTGGGTTCGAAGTTAATGTATGGTCTTGGGAAGGTGTTAGGCACCCAAAACCGCCCAACCCTAAGGTTGGCTTCCCATCTTGTGTCTTATGTCTTAACCCTATTAAGGGCATACTCAATTATTGCATCTAACTCACACACACACACACACACTAGCATACATCTAACAATCAACATGGCATCAATCATCCCAACCATTCATCTATCATGGCAATCAAATAAGGCCTATCATACATCTAATCATGGCATACCTTATCATACATCTATCATACATGTCATGGTATCAAGGCATTCATCACACCAAAAACTCTAATCATACATCTAATCATGCTTCATCATATTACATCATCTAGGGCAGCAACAAAACAGGGCATAAAGATAGGCATGGCAAACAAACATAGATCATCGCATGGATTCCAAACTTTTAGACATGAAATCAAACATCAAACAAACAGATTACATCATTAAAATGCATGTTCATATCAATGCATGACTTACCTTACTTACCTTGCAACAACTAAGCAACTATAGCATTATGCATGAACATGTGAATGCGTGTTCATAGCATTGAAGCAAGGAAAACAAAAAATAAACCCTAATTCTAACATGTGAAAGAGAAACAAGCAATAAAACATGTGAAATAGAAGCTTAAAAGCATGAAAGTATGGAAAAGAACCTAAGCAAAAGTATACACATGAAAACAGAAGAAACAAAAATTAGGGTTTCTAGGCTGGTTCATGCGTACACATGAACAACCCCACGTGCGAATAGTCAAGCCTGCATACGTAGCCTTGATCATGCACATGTGGGTTTCTGCCCAACAACCCTAAAAACACAGCAAACAGAGCAACACTTAAAACATAAATTCTATCAACCTAACATGCTTAAAACATAAAGAAAACATAAACCTATTCTAAGCAAACATGTTATAAGGCATAAAACGAACAAAGAAACAAAAAAAAGACAAAATTCCAAGGAGAAAATAAAAGAAGAGTTTGAAAATGATACCTCAAAGCAAAAGCTCTTAGGCTTGATTTTTTACTATTCCTCTCAGTCAAATCTATCACAAACCAATAAGAATGCAATTAGTAATATTAAAATTCAAAGATCAAGGCCAGAAAAATGCTCTAATCAAATAAAATTGACTTGAGCATGTTTCGTAAAAAACTCCCTCTTTGATTCACCATGTAAGGCTATTTATATTGTGAAAATGAAGATTTAGAACGGCTCCCAGACGATGTAGGATTTGTTCCAAAAGCTTGATCTTTAATGTAGAAAACTTGCCTTTCTGGTGCTTCTAAAATCCTACATATGTGCGCAGGCTTTGTGCCTGATTACGCAAGCTTAGGGCTTCTTTTGGCCTTTATTTTCTAAAAATAGATTTTTTGCTCATTAAAAAGTTATATTTTTCATTTTAACATCTCTCAAGTCAATTTATAATCTGATTGGGCTCTAAACCAACTTGGGTCTTAGAATTTTAGCATCATTGGGGAACGGGGGCCCGAATCATATGGGATACAAAATGCGATGTCTATAGCTACAACGTCTTAGTTTATCGAAAGGTCCTATTGTGATGTAGGATACAGTTTACTATTTAATTATTGTAATTTAGTAATTTTGGTATTTAATTTGTAATTTTCGTTATTTTAGGTTTAGGGAATTTATTTCCTTTTTTAGGTGATTTTAATGCTTTTTAGATCAAATTTGGTTCCTATTATGGTTAGGTATTAATTAGGACTTATTTTAGAATATATTTTCTTGTTTATCAAGTTTTATCAATAAGATTCCAGAACCCCTTCTCCTTGTGGATTCAAGGACCCTTATGGATTCAAGATTATTTTTAGTAGCAAGTGTGTTTTGTTTCTTGTTTTCTAAAAGTAGACGTGTTCTGCTTCTTGACGCTTCCGCAACTTGCATCATAATGCTAACTTTAAATGGGCCAAAAACGTCAGTTAAGTGACATCTGAAAACCTACGATTTTCTCCAAAAAGGAGTTCCGCTTGTAATAGGATTACTTGACCTATAAAAAAGCTCTTGTAAAGTTGTGATTTCAAACTATATTGTGTTGGCTTTAATTTCGTGCCAAATTTGATTGTAATTTCTTCAATCATTTTCTCTGTATGTATATGGGTTTATTTGTAAGGGATGAGTGTGAAAGATCGGTAAAGAATCAAGCTTTAAAAGTTGAATCAGTGGATTTCACGACTAGCTCGTGAGAAGCAACCCACGAAAAGGCCACTTGTAGAGCACATGACAAGAAGCTGAAGAGTCATGCCAGGCTGTCAGTTTCGCGAGTGTCTCGCGATATTGGCCAACCCGCAAAGTACCCACGAAATATTCTGTTTGGCAAAAAGTCGTGTTTGCTTTACCAAATTTTTTACCCACACTATATATACCCTCATTACCCACGAATTGTAAGGAGTGTGTTTTAAAGAGAAAACCCTAAAAAATACACTTGAGAGTTAAAGATTGTTATACCCACAATCATCTACACATTTCATTGTGGTTTTCCTCAACTCCTACCTCTCCATCTCTAGATCCTTGTGAGGTTGTTAGCCCAAACACTTACCACACCCATTCTGAGTGTAAAGTGAGATTTTGGTGCTATTGGGAAGCATTGGAAGAAGTCATTCATTGGCGGATGCAATCAGGCAGAATTGCGGGATCCGGAAAGCTAGAGAAGACAAGACTCCGAGAAGTCCATTAGTAGTAGAAGCTTGGAGGGCTCAAGTACATGGGGTATACTAGGCTTGGAGGGTCTTTTGTTATTCGTGTACTCCAACCTTATTCTTTAGAGGATTGATTTCGACTTGAAGGATCACGGAGAGGTTTTTCGCCAAATTTTTCGGTTTCCTCTTCGATAACACATCTCGGTGTTATCTTGCATTTGCATATCTCTTCCCTACTCTTTAAGCTTTCATTTTATTGTTGATGATGGATGAATATGGCTTAGGGTAGCTTTATCAGTTCATGCGCTTATTTACTCTAGTTCCGCACTTAGCTTAAGTTAGAATAAAAGCAATATAACCATAATTTTTAATTGGGGGTCTGAACAAGCTCTTGGGTTTTAGCACAAATCCAAGCTTTCAACTCTTTAGGGCAAAATTCAAGGGAGAGCTATCGTAGAATGAAATTTAGGTTTTTTTAAAATTTCTTTACAATTTTTAGAGTTTTATTTGGTATTATGGCTTGCTAGAAGTCTTGCTAAAATAAGGGACGAACCCAACCGTTTATTGGTATGACCTTAACAATTATTTAATGGATTTAATGCTTATGTTCTTGTATTTTTTATTGATTTACTTGTTTAGTTTTGTATAATTCTTTGATTTATCGTAGACACCGGGCATGTTAAATGTTTAGTATTCCTTACGAACTAATTCACGAGTTTTGTTTTGCTCAAAATCAATCAATTTCATGAAACTACCTTAGACAATTAAATCTTGATTTCTTATTGTTAAATCATCCGACTAAGATAATCTTTTGTATGAATTTTAGTTGAGTTATAAAATAAATATTGTTAAGACTACCAATAGATATGTTGTGTTTGGATCCCCAAACCTTAGTGCCTTTATATATCATTATTTTCTGTCAATATGAATTACCTTTACTAAATAATCAAAATCTCTTCAATTAAATTTTTTTATTTTAGTTTTATTTTCTTGTGGTTTGCTAATCAATTCCATTTTTCCTGTGAATTCAACCTCGGACTCATCGAGTTATTACTTTGCGACAGGCCTAATAATCATAAAATAAAACGCTTAAGGCAGATAAAACCAAACACCAAAAAATAATAATAATAATAATAATAATAATAATAATAATAATAATAATAATACGAAACCCATAAAAAAGAACACGCATAAGGCAAATAAAAGTATAAAATGAATAAATAAATACAAAACCTATATATAAAAAAACAACATGCATAAGGCAAATAAGTCAAATAAAAAAAAACTAAGAAAAGAAAGCTTCGAAAGACTAAGAGAGAGAAAACCCAGAACTTGAAGGAAAGAGAAACGACAGAGTAAGAGAGAGGAAGCTTATGGGTCGCTGGAGGGGGTTTGGTTGTCGCTGATCTATGGTGGAGTTCTCATAGAACATATCATATCAGAAATACTGAGAGGAAAAGTGGCGTTGGTCTTAGAGAACTCAGAAAAACTGAGAGACATAGGTCAAATTTTTGGGGCTTTTTGTCGATTGTTATGCTCAAAATAAGATTCCATTGCTAAACACAAAGGAAAACACATAAGGCAGATAAAACCAAACACCAAAAAATATAATAATAATAATAATAATGATGGTGAAAATAGCCAAATACTGGAAAAATTTATGGCAAGTTAACATTGTTTCGAAAATATTTAGCAATCTACCACTTTTTTAGTACTCGAGTTTCACAAAATCAAGTTCTAAATAGTACTCAAGTTTCGTAAACTTAAGTTCCTAGGTGAGTCACCAGCGTGGCACTGCTGACCTGTAATTTGTGTAATTAAAAAAGCAATATGGCACTCGAGCTTCACAAAGTCGAGTACCTTGTTTTTCTTTTCTTTTTTCCTACTTTTTGTTTCGTACAAAACTTTTGTGAACTAAGTACCTACAGATTTTTTCTATGCTCTATTGCGTTAACTGTAAAAAGAAGTTGCAGATTTTTAGGCTTTTAGCTTCGGTTCTGCACAAGTTACCAAAGTGTGGATTTGGGTGAATAGAAAAGGTCAAATAGACTAGGCCTGAGGCCTGACAAGTTCTCAAATATCACATGTGGTGTTGTCCTCATCTCAAAAAAAAATTAATGGTAGCAAGTGGCAAAAAAAGAAAAAAAATATATTTAATTATTAATTAAATATATTGCTTTGATATGCAGACCAAACTATATTATATTCAGTTGGAAGAACATTTTATTAATTTAATGGAGTTTAATAGAAGTTCATCAAAGTTTGTAAGTTTTTCTCATATCTTCTCTTTTATGAAGTATTAATTCATTCCAAAGATCCCTACTTCGCTATCATTTTTTCTACAACATTCTCTAACTTTTTATTTAGAAAACTATGATAAAAAATTTTTCCCAATATTCTTATGAAATTATTTTGGCATGACTAGTGTTAGTTGTATTCTATTAGTCAACTGGGCCAAGAACTTATGAAATCTCATTTTGTTCATATCCAAACAATTGAGACCCCCATTTTGTAACAATGCAATACAATTTAGTCCTGAAGGTAATAAAACTTAGCAAATCATCACCAACCTCATCTTTTTTATTTGTTTTTTCTAACTAAAATTGTTGACAAGTTTTGTCTCTATTATGAATTTAGCAAAATTTTGTGTTCTTTATTCAGCCATTTAATCTTTGACAACCAAGGGTGTGTATATATTATGCATTTCCCTATAGATAATTTAAAATTTAGCTAATTAAATTGAGCATTTGAGATTTTTTTTTTTTTTTTTTTAAATCATCCCACCAAGACTTGACCTCTTAGCATTTGAGATTTCAATATCATATAAAATTTCCTTATTCACGATGGGTTCAAATTTTGAAGTACTTGAAGCTTTATAGTCTTCCATACATTAATTACAATAAACTAGACTAGGGATTTAGCTCAATAAAATAAATGCCAAATTATTGGATATCAGTCCCCTGGCCTAGTACATTAATCAAAATAAACTAAGGAATCTTTTGTGCTTGGTTCATGTGCTACCACAATGTTTCATATGAGAAAGGTTATTCAGAATAATCATCATATATTATAATTGTTTTATCTACTGCTGATGGCCCTAGGGGAAGATTCTATTAAACAAAGCTGATGCATGTACTCCCATACAATGCCTCACCTCATTATTTACATCATCAAGAGGAAGAATATGTGCTATCAGGAAAGGCTGGTGGTAAGTCCATCCAAAACTGACTTTCTACTCTCTCTCTTCTCTAATACTAGTATTTTTTTTTTTTCATATTAGAATAAAATATAGAATTTTATTCATAAATTATTTGCTATTTCTTCCATGAAATATTTACTTTCTTCAAGTTTTTCAAATAATTTGGGAATTATTTTTCTGTAGGAAGACGCACTACTAGTATTTCAACTTAGGTCCTCCAATGTGCAAACAAGTTTGGGTACTTCAACTGTCTAATTCTCTTTTTTTGTGAAGGTTTTGTTATTTTATTTTTTCTTGCCCTTCCCTCAACATTATATAATGCATAAAATTTTTTATTTTATTTTAAAAGTATTATAATAATGCTTGCATAAGTGTCACCGAGAAAGTTTTAATTCCCACAAAATTATTTTTATTTTCCCAATATTATATGTTCTTGAGCTTTAGCCAATTGTTAAGGTGATCTTATAAACTTGTAACATCTTGATCAATAATTGCTCTCTTTTCTAAAAAAGTTAGAATGCACTGAGCATAATAAACATAATGCTAGAATTTTGAAATACAATTAAGGATCAGTAATTACCAAGCACCTATGTCAAATTCAAAAATGAAAAATAGAAAATTTACATCAATATTAGCCATAATTTGTTCTTTTTGATGAAAGCGCAGGCAGGGAAAAGATGGAATATGACATTTCCTACTGAACTTAGTCAGGGTAGAAAGGATAGAAAAAATTCATTTTCTTCCCCTATTTATTATAAATTTCTGCAAAATTTTATGGTGGGTGATGCAGAACAAACAACATAGACTTTCCTAGAGCTCGCTAGAAGTCAGTGTGTGGGAAATTCAAGAAGTAGAAAAGTACAAGTAGAAATCATCGACAATAGCAATGGAATTGTGTGAAATTTGGTAACGTGAAGGGAAACAATGCTAGGAGTAAAACTTATTTTGTTCAGCCATGATCAAATCTTCTTTTCGAGTAAATTCTTTCGTTAAGCCCTTTAAATTTGTGTATTTGCCATTTTTAGTAATATCTATTTTCTTAATAACTTTTAGTTTAAAATTCAAAATAAGGTCCCATCTATTTTGGGATGTCTCTTAGAGATAGTAGTTTTAATCTCCACAATTATCTAAATTTTCCATTTTTGGTAAAAATCACTATTTTGCTACCCAATTTCATGATTAGCATGAATTAAGATTTTCTAGGTGTTTTTCTAGCTGCCCTAGGTTTTCTTTTTACTATTTAAACTTATTATAGCCTCCATGACAATTCAGTTTTCATATTTATAAAAATACAAAAAAATTTCAATTGTTTCTTTATGGTGGATTTTAGAACCCTTATGAATTCAAGAACCCCTCGTGGATTTGATATTTTCATTCAAAAGCTAATGTGGTTAATATTTTTCACCCAGAAAGCAACGTTTCTTGTAACTTCTGCAACATTAGTGGGGCACCTTCATGTCTTTTCAAGAATTGAAGCCCAAGAACAAGAGCGCACCCTACCTTTTAGTAAAGAGAGGTGGGATTTTTCTCTATGGAAAGCTAAGTGACAAATTTGGCACAGTGGCTGAGGATTTATTTTAACTTATAATCTTGTAAAGCCTTAGATTACAAACAAAAGATTGGTCATAATCCAGAAATCACAAAAAATGGACTTTCAAGTTGATTCCAGTGCTTTTTCTTTTTTTTTTTCTCTCATTAAGATTTGTGAGTTCTCTTCTTCTCTTCTATTGTTTCTCTTCCAACAAATTTTATTATCAATCTTTGTTTTTTCCTATTCTCAACTTTGTATACTATTCACTAAATTTGTTATTCTTTTCAAATTCATTGTTCCTTTATATTTTAGTGGAAAATTGACTGCAATAGGGAGTGTTGATGACCATGTTTGTGTTATATGGAATTCTTCAGAATGATGTACACATTTCTTAATTTGCTCCTTTCCATGTTTTTCATTTTGGATCTTTTTTCTTTTCCATTTCTAATGACATACATGGATTTATTCCTGGATTACAAATTGTGAAATCTAAGTTTTTTCTATTACAAAGATTGCCATAACCAGTGAATGACAAAACAAAACCTTCCCAAAACCTCGTCAGATTCTTTTCAGGGTTTCATAAGAAAATGCACTTAATACCGAAAAAATGGTTGTTGTATTATTAGTGGAGCCTTTTTAATAATTTAAATTTTTTTTAAAGGATGTCTGACATATCAGACTGCACACAAATCAAACATTATGTGTGCCTAAGCTCAAGTTGCTGCCTCATCTACTTCAAATTCAAAAAGAGTAAACAAGAGTGGATGACTTTCCACTATAGTTGCAGAACCTTTAATTATTTGATGAAATGTCTATAAACAGTTGCAAGAAGCTAAGATATCTACCAACAAGGGTGTGGTGCCCCACTAGATAACAGATGCTGCCATGCTGGTAATCCTTCATTTCCCAACTAGAGGTTATGTACTTCAGCATTGATTTGTCAAGATTGCCCAATGCCCATGTTCCAAGTATATAGATAAACTTTTGATTCCTATGCTAAGCTCAAAGAATCTAAAATTGGTATTTTGCTCAAATGTCTTTATGTTTAATATATCACTTTGAATGGACTAGCTTATGCACTTAATTATTAATTTCCATAATTTTTGTTCAAAATTGTGTGCTCATATACTGTAGCATATTTTTCTGCATAGCATACTTAGATCTTTGAATTTTCCATCCAACAAAAAAATCAAGTATTTTTGTTTGAACAATCAATTCTAAACTTCTTGAGATTATTTGTGTGTGTGTATTCTGGTCTACCAATGCATTGATTAGGGCTCTTTAGTTACTATTACATTGTCCTCACTGTTAAGTTTTCACTAACCAATTTTGGATTAATTAGTGCTCTTTCATTATTCATATTAAAGCTTCTCCAAAGTTTATTAATGTTATGAATTCATCTAAAGTTAGTTTTAAACATGAGAAATGCTCAGTGACAAATTATTTATTCTATTTTAAACAAATTTGTAGATGACCTAAAAGTCTGGTTTGCTGTACAATGTGCACTATAAGGAAGTATAACTTGAGATTCAAATCAAATTAAACGAGAGGGTTAACAACTTTTTTCTTTTGAGATCAAATTATAATGTTGGGTAAGCTATATTACTCATCATTGGATTACTTCATCATTGCAGTTATATTTATTCTCAAGCTAAGCTAATTTTACTCTCTTCAGTTTTTCTTTCTTTTTATTTTTTCCTAAAAGACTTCTGGTTGTAGGTCAGCTAGAACCATAACTTGAATGTACCTACAAGTGTCAATTGGGTATATTAGGTATCACTTCGACAATGCATCAAGTAAGGCCTAGGCTTTCCAAGCATTTACACTTTTCACCATGTTCACTTCTATCTCCTATATATATAATATCAGAAATAACTCTCTTTTTTTGGAATATGCAGGATTCCTGACAATTCGTCCACTGTTCAAATCCTATGTTATGGTTTCCTAACTTTGTAGCAGTGACTTCAATAGTTTTCTAGATTATGAGGTACCCATCTAGGATTAGCCTTACATACTGATTATCATCATATAATAATCAATGTTCAAACTTTAGTAATAATCAATGGCATAAACTAGCAAGAAATTGAAGAGCCCAATTAAGAAGAGCAACTTGAAACTCAAATTTGATGCATGTTTTTTGTCTGTGATCAAGTTATGCTCTAAGATATACATCTGGTGACTTTCCATCTTGCACACTTGATTGATTGTTAAAATCATTTCACAGATAATCACTGCTACCAATCTCTGCAAATAGCATATAATAGTAAGCTTCAATTAATGGATTTTCAAATTTCTGTTATAGTCTTCTCTTATAAGAGGCCAACCTGTTTGGGTGCTCCACTTCATACTACTGTATGGAGGGTAACAGCCTACAGATTGCAGATAAGGCAATGGACATAAGTCTTTGTAAGCTGAATTTTGTTTGTAATTATTCAATGAATACAATATGTGTATTTCTCAGGAATATGACTGAAAACTTCTATCAATGAAATTTTCTATGACTAAGAATCTCGTAGCTGTGCTTTTATCCAATTTGAATTGTATTTCCTACACTTAAAGCCTCATTGTCAGTGATAAGTTGAAATAAGATACGCAGTTTTCTTGCATAGGATAATGATTATTTTGTGAGAATTTGCAAACTGATTTGAAAAAATTGAGGGAGGCATCACAAATTTAGGGAAAAAGTTAGACCATACAGGTATGAATGTTAAATCTTAAATGCTTATATAAATTATTTTTGCAGTCTACCCAGAAAAGAATCAGGGATATTAGCTAATTGCTAATCAAGGTTGAACAAATTTGTGCCTAGTCAATACTGTCCAGCTTTAAGCTATACTATCACTCACTGTAGTGCTTTTCCTTGTGACGCATATAACCCGGCCACTGGAAAATGTAATTCTATTCTTGTTGTGACTGAATTCATGTTGAATGTTTGTTCTATTCTTGTTGTGACTGAATTCATGTTGAATGTTTGTTTATGCAGGTTTGAAAAGTTGACAGATTTTTACTTAAATGGGTAAATTTGAAGTCCACTTCCAGACGGGAGTAGTTGGATACTCTCTCTTTAGTGCCATTCTAGTTTTCGATTCTGTGTGCTGGTATCAAGGAAAACAGCAAAAGCTAATGCCAATTGCATCAGAATGTGAAGTGTGGTGGTCAGTAGAGAAATCATTGCTGCCTGTATATAAGACTCCAATCTTGATAATAGGTGACCTCATCTGCTGCAACAATAGAATGTCTTCTCTAAGAACTGACTTTATGGACTGAAGGTATACCTTTTATCATTTTTACTTACAGTCTTGTCATAGTTACTAATAAAAGAACTCCTAGTGAGTGTAATTTTAATGTCTTTTCTTTTGTCATTCGATTTAACCAACCATTGTCATTGTAGGATATAAAGAAATCTATTTTGTGTGTTTTTGTGTACCTTGTGCTGTTATCTATGAAATAATTTGCTAGATCTATAGAATAATTTATCATGATTCATCACCATTTTCACAATTAGGGGCTTTTGTAAGGTCTAAACTGGGTATTATTATTCAGCATTCCCGTTATATCCAGGAGTTTCCTTAAAAACTATAGTTCTTCAGTCTCTTGTTTAATTCTTATGCTACGTTATGTAGGCATTGAAATTTATTTTCGACCTAAAGCCGAAGCAAGGGAGATATGGCTGCTTTGTTCTTTCTACGAACCAATTCTGCAGAAAGGGAAGACTATCTGCTCTCAACAGAATGTATTTCTGGAGGTTCATATGGTGATACGTATGTCAATACAAACAGATGTATTGCACGTGGTGTTATTATATTATCATCCAGTTGGGACCATTCTGGCTGAACCTAATTACCAAGGGAGTCCCTCATTTGAAACAATCTTGTCCACTCTTAGGGTGTGTTTGGATAGAACTTATTTTGCTGAAACTGAAAACTGAAAACTGAAAACACTGTAGCAAAATAATTTTTAAATGTGTGAATAGTGCTGTGGGACCTATTTTTAATGAAAAAATTGATAAAAAATGAAATTTGTGGGTCCGTAAACAGTGCACTCACTGCAGAAAGTCAACATTTGCGGTTACTGTTCAATGAACAGTAACCGCAATACTCCAAAAACGCGTGAAAACCAAAAAAAAAAAAAAAAAACAAAAAGAACAAAAACGCAGAGTAGAAAACGTGGACGTGAATAAGTTGAATACAAACACACACTTAATGTTCCCGCCGAACTTGTTGGGTATTTGAGCAAAGCTAGGTTTTAGTGGAAATGGGCATAGTCACTTCCATCGCTTATCTATATACCATAAGCTGGGTTCTTTTCTACCAAACTGAATCAAATCTTATGTCGTTATCTTGGCCTCATAGAGCCCTTCGTTCCGGTGACCTGAACACTTGACTGTACACTGAGGTATACATATGAAGATTAACCATCTTATACACATTGATTTCATTTCTCAGATCTTAATCTCTTCTACATATCTCTACCAAAGCATGTAATAATACTAACATCAATTAATGGAATTCCCATGTGTATTCTGTCGGAGCCGTCTCTTCTCATCAGCCTTGTTGTCTTAACTAAATTAGAGAGAGATGCACTTGAACACTTTAGCATCAGTGTATGTCTTGAAATAAAATTAACACACAAATTAAGTATAGCCAAAGATGCAATAGTTGAGAACATCTTTTCTCTGATCACATTTTTGTTTGGATAAGCAAGAAAAAGAGTGGGAATAAGAGATTCAAATTAGTGACATTTGTTTCATGCGGCGTAATTATTATTCTTTAGGTTACAAAATAGCATGAATTTCAATCTCTATATGGCTCTTCCACGATAATTAGAATGGCATCACCCAAAGAATTAATTTGGGAGTATAGTACATAATTTACTGATATTAAAAAATTAAAACAATAATTAGAAAAAGAAAATGAATTGAAGATGTGAGTTTAATTTGGTTTCAATTAAATTGTTGTTTCTCAAAAAGAAAAAATAAAAAAATTAAATTGTTGTTTATGAGGGCCATGTCCATTCTTCTTTTTTATAATTAATCGATCTTTTAATATTCATAGAATAATTTTTAGGATACTTCTCCTTTAAGAAAAAAAATATGCTTAAAATATTTTTTTCTCAATTATTTTTTTGAATTATCGTAATTTTTAATATTCAATTAAAAATAATTGTACAATGATTTTGGATCACAATTTAAGTATAATAACTTGATGTACAATGCTATATCATTATATTTTTAAGGACTATATTTTAATTTTAGCTTTACTAAAAAAATGTTATGAAAATATTGTCGACGTAATACTTCTCTTAAAATTAAGTCTTTTAATCTTATGTCATAGTGTTTAAAACAATATTTTAGATATTGTCAAAGAGTCTCGCCCAAGTCCAACCAAGTCGAAGATCAACCCGAAAACTTAGTTCCAAGGTAAGGTGTAATGCTATCTAGCGGTTGTTTAATTTTCATATAGATTTATGTCATGAAAAAAGAATAACTAGTTCTACTTTGGTTGACAAAGGGATTCCTTTAAGCATCTTAAGGAAGTGATCAATGATTAAAAATATTGGTATTAAGTTTTTGAAGAGAATTATAAAAATTTTATTCGTAAGATGAAATCAATACATCATGAGAAATAGCTTGCTCTATAAAACTTGGATGGTCCTCCATCCATGTTACATAGTTTGAGATGTCTCTTGCGTCAACATGGAACCCCTAACAAAAAAAATCCATTATCAATAATAAAAATGTCACATATACTCGCTAACTGTCAGAAACATAAATTAAACCAAATCCTTAGCACACTGAAAGATGCTCTCACACTAACGCATAAGCCAAAACTTTGTTTTTTGTCCCTCACACACGCCAAATGCTACAATATCAAACCCTTAACCTTGCTTTTTAAGTTCCTCACACATACCAAATGCTACAACATCAAACCCTTGTAGTGCCGCTCCTATATCTAATGAGTCCACTCACAAACACAACCATTTCTATACTTAATTTCACAACTTACTAAGTTGTGTGATTGTGAGCGATTTATGTAAAGTGATGGGTCGCATAAAGCAAAAAATGTATGTCCACCACTCACAATCGCATAACTTAGCAAATTATAAAATTGGACATATGATTGGCTATATCTCTACAATTATTATATAATACTTTTGATACTTTTTGTGAGAATCAATACTTCTGCTAATACTTTTGGTGAAACTAAGAATAACTTAATGGACAATGAATATGGAATAATAAGTCCACATAGGCAGACTCCATTCCCTTGGCACATGAGGGTGGATCACTATATGGGACTCAAGATTTGAGCTCACTCTTCTCGTGAAAGGGGGTTGAGCCTATTGAGTGCCAATAATTTCTTGAGATGATGGCAAGAGAAAATCAATAAGCCAATAAGTGCTATTTATGTGCACATTGTTCGGCCAACTTATTTAAAGGATGGACAAAAAATTAATTTTAAGCAAATAAGATGAGTTAGAAACAAGCTTAGTTTAGCGTTTCTTTGGCATCCGCTTATTTTGCTGAAACTGAAATTTTTTTACTGAAAATACTGTAAATAAAGGTAAACGTTAATTGAAATAATACAATGGTACTCAAAAATAGTACCAAAAAGTGCATGAGGCTCATGAATAATAGCAAAAATAAGTTGAGTAATAAAATAAGCTAGCCTTTTAATTTGGAGCCAAATGCACATTTAAACACACACGTATCAAGAGCCAATGTAGAAACTTTCACGTGAATTATCCAAAAGGAATATAAAATGTAAAGTGTTTATTAAACAGAGCAGGGCTTCCATCTTATGCACAAGAGACAAGACTGGCACATAGCTATATTTTATGCTAAGTGTTAGTCGTGTGTCATCTCTAACGTACAAAAAGACTAGAGGGAAGCCAAACTCCATTGAATAAGATGATTTACAAACAAACATAAGAAAATCTAGAATCACAATTTTTTTTAATCACAACTTTGATGTAGTAATCTGTGAATAGTTAAGAAAAAATAATGATCATCCATGTGGAAGTGATAGGCAACAACTCTCAATTTATCCTATTAAAATTTTGGCAAAGTTGTAACCAAAAAAAAAAAATTTGTGGTCCTAAAACTGCTGAACATGTAGAGACAAAATTAGGATATTAATTAACTTGTGTAACTTAAAAAAAAAAAAAAAATACAAAATATCAACAAGAAAATTGCTCAAGCTACTACCAGTTTTACAAATTGTAAACTTTAGATATCGTTACTTAAGTGATACATATGGTTCCTCAATAAAATTCATACATAAGTTACATTGAAATTAATTGCCTCTGAAAAATATAGCGATGTTTGTATTTATTAGATGATACTTGAATTTAATTGGGGAACATACTTAATTTTTGCTCTTTAATTAAAAACATTACAAATTAATATGGCAATAAACATGATTACTACCACATCAAAAACATAATAAATAAATTAAAAAAACCAAACCTACTTCCAACTTTATTACAAAATATTTACAAAATAATGTGATAATAAATATTTACATCAACAATATAATACTTTTTTTTTATTATGTTTTAAAAATTGATACATCTGTTTTATAAATCCTATATTTTAAAATTTATAGTAGTTGTAGCATTATTCTAAATAAATTTCTTTGACCAATCAATTAAAGAAAATACATCCCATAAAAATAATAAATAATTAAAAGAAAAAACACAAAATAACTTTGTGATTATTTGTATTTTTCTTTTGAAAAAGCCAAATATTATAGTTGTATTTCCCATAAATTACCAAACAAATAAAAAAATTTCTATATATTATCTATTTATATATTTAATATTATGGAATTAAAAAACTGATTAATATTACCAAGGATAAATAATTAAAAAAAGTCAGTTTTTTAACTTTGGATCACAAACAACTTAGCAGCAAAAGTCACTTGAATAAAGAAAAAAAACGATTCTAAAAATACCAATGGAAAAAAAATAATTAAAAATTAAAAACAACACACCTTACTGGCATATTTGGTCTTACAAACAGTCACATAAATGTGACGCCTAACTTCTTTTTTTCTTTTTTATTGGGTTCTTTCACATATTTTTTGAACAGGAAATTCTTTAAACTCTCCTTGTCTCTTTTTATTTATTAAATATGAATTTTGAAAATTTAATCTTTAAATTGGATGTTCTTTATGTTCTTAACATGCATATCAAATTTCGTTTTAATCGGATTTTATTTATTATTCGATCAATAAACTTATTTTTTATGCATAATTCTTTACCACAAAAGCTTAAAATCAAAATATGACATTATTGACATAGTTATTGATCATTGATATTTTTAAAATTTTATAAACAGAAAGAATAACAAGCATATGTAATCTAACCATAGAGACTGTTTGGTACCCGTTTCTAAACAATAATTTTCATTATTTAAATGACAATAACACTTTTGACATATATTTTTATAATACTCAAACACGTATTTTCATAACACTAAAAATTGAACAACAATTCTTAAACAATATTACCAAACAGGCCATATTTTCAAAATTCACATCTCACCAAAAAAAATAAGAGATGGGTTTATAAAAAACTTATATTATATATATATATATATATTTTTTTTTTTTTTCAGGGGAATAACTTTATATTTTTGGGGAACATAAATAATAAATCCTCCCTCGAAAATAAAGAAACAAGAAATTTAAGGGTGGCCACGCGCCCAAGGCCCCTTTGTGTAGCTGTGGGTCCATTGCTGCAAACAAGCTTAGCCACAAGCGCATAGTCAGCAAGGGACGATGTAGATAAGTCATAAGTGCATGTAAAGTTCTTAAAAAGAAGATAAAGTGAAAACTGTTTGATTGCATAATGCCAAAAATGGTCAAAAGTTACAATAATGCAAGGCTGAAAAGTATTCAAGCGTCAAGGTGAAGTTGGGTCTGACCTTCATAGATTAAGGTCAATATTGGATCAAATGGGTGTGTTTGTATTCAGTTTCTGCGTTTCCCTGCTGCGTTTTGTTCCTTCTTTTTTTTTTTTTTTTTTTTTTGGTTTTCACGCGTTTTGGGTATTGCGGTTACTGTTTAATAAACAGTAATCGCAAATGTTGACTTCCTGCCGTGAATAGTGTATATATGCACTATTCACAGACCCACAAATTTCATTTTTTATCAATTTTTTCATTAAAAATGGGTCCTATAGTACTATTCACACATTTAAAAATTATTTTGTTACAGTATTTTCAGTTTTCAATTTTCAGTTCAGCAAAATAAGTTCTATCCAAACACACCAAAAACTACCTGGATTAATTAAAAGGTGTCACAACTTCTAGCTTAGATCAACGCATAAGTTTTTCTCTCTTAAACTTTAAGATAGATTAATCGATTAATATATAAAAATAGATTAAAAAAAAGATTAAATATAATTCTAAATAATGACATCCAGCTGGAAGAGTCTGCTAAAAGAGAAAATACAGTGTACTATCAAGGGACAAAGAAATAAAGGAGCAATTTATTGGAAGATGACAATTCACAAGAGATAGATTAGAGCCGAAAGTACATGCATGTCCAAAGCCTGTCAAGTTGTTGACTCGGATGTACCCAATCCAGAAGTTATTGATGACTTATTTAAGTATGAAAAAATTTGATTTTTATGGAACTAACTTCTCGCAGTCATACAGCTTATTAGGCTATGTATATCATCTTTGTGATGGTTTTAGAGCTAAAATTAGGAATTAATTCTATTTTTTCAATTATATAATTAGTAGATATGATTTTAAAATTATATTTTTTAATATAATCTCGAGTTTTTAAAACTCGATTTAAAGCTTATAAGTTTTTATCTTCTGACTTATGGCGTCCACAAATCGTTTCTAAAAATTGATTTATAACTTAAACCAAAAAAAACAATAAAAAAAACCGATATTAGTCAGATCTGAGGGTTAGGACGTGAGACACAGCATGGACTCTTCATTCGTCGCAAGTGCTTTCTTTTGCTCCTCACCAGACCTCTCAACATGGCATGGACTCTTCTTTTGTTTGTTCTCTGCAAAGTCTTTTTTGGTTCCCATTTGTGAAGTGTGAAGTATGTGGAGTGAAGCAAGTGTATTTTGGTGACTGAGTGTATCTTATAAAAGTAAGTAGTTGCCGTGTGTATCTAAGCTAGCGTGACTTGTGAAGTGTACTGTAAACTTTTTGTTTTTTTGGGAGAAGTGTACTGTCAACTCAATATTTTCAAATAAAAGTTCGTTCACGTGTTGTCTTCTTTTGCTCAACGCTGAGCTGTTTGTTTTCCCATCTTCTTTACCACTTCTCGAGGAGGGAAAACAAAGTTTAGAGGGGACACGTGCAAGCTAAGGAACTGACTAGCTCCTTGGCCCGTGACACTGCAATCCCTATGGGTGCATGTGTAAACTTACCAAAAAAAGAAAAAATCGAGTGAGATGTGTGAGGGGTGAGGAACACGTCACATACAAATCGAGTATGTAAGGGTCTTTATATAAATCGAGTATTTAAGGGTCTTTAAACAACTACAGTATATCGAGTTCACAACCACCCGCAACCCAGTCCAGTAAAAATCGGGTTTATCAGGGAAGAATGAGGAATCCTACATAACCTGAACGGACTCCTCATTCGTTTCTTTTCTTTTTTTTTTGGAGAAAATAAGTAATAACCGGATAGTTATTTTTATTATATCCAGTCTTCTTTTTTTTTTTTGGAGAAAATATTTACTTTTTAATTGAATGGCAACAATGGTTTACCTTCCCTAAAAAAAATTGAATGGTTCAAGTTCCCTAAAAAAAATAAAATTGAATGGTTCACGTTTCCTAAATTTTTTTTTTTTGAATGGTTCACGTTTTTTGTTTAAAATGATTGATTAATAGTTAATACTTAACGTACGCAACACTTTTGTAGTTCAAACTACGTTATCTATCAAATGGTGCGAAAAGAATAAAAGTTCCAATCCTACCAAGAAATGATAATATCATGTGCCAAAGCATACTGGGCCGCAAAGACAAAAATCTGAGCAAAAAATATAGTGAAGATTTTTTTTTTTTTTTTTAAATGTAACTACACCATCAAATAATTGTTTACAGAGAAGAAAAATCTATGTGGCATGTCATGTTCTACCGATCTAATCGTACTTCTCCAATGACCATATTACCAAATACCAAAAGACAGCCCAATATTCTTTGTCTCAAATTTGATGCACAAGATCTATGCACTTGTTAAAGCTTCTATGAAATTAAAAATTAAAATTGCATGTACGGTAATCTTTTACTAATGGTATGTGCATTAAAACAGAGTGGTTTGAGAACATTTTCTAATGGAAACTCATAAAAATTGTAAAATATGTGCATGCGTTTGTTTTTTGGGGGAGGGGGGGGGGGGGGGGGGGGGGGGGTGGTTGGGTGTTGGGGAAATCATGGAAATTAATAAAAGACAAACTCTTTTTTTATTTTTCTCTTAGGACGAAGGCTTTGACTGAAAAAGATTAGAAAAAGGTAACCATAAAAAATGGTACTAAAAGACAATCTTGGCCTGTATTTTTTTTTTTTTTTTGAGAACATCTTGGTCTGTGTATATGTTAGACAAAACAGTCGTTTATGACTTTTTCTGTTCATAGTCATTATAATAAGTTACTTATTACAATATTAAGAACAAAACGGTTGGTTGGATAATTCTTTGTATAGATGCATGTATGCATAAAAAATAGTTTATAAAAAGTGATTTGGAAACCCATAGAAGACAATCTCATGGTAACCCCTTTTTTTTAAGTAATAAAGTGGTTAATGACTCTTTCTAGGGGTGTGCAGAAAACCCACCGACCCGCCAAATCTGACCCAACCCAACCCGACCCACCGGGTTGGGTCGATTTTTAAGGCTTGGTGGGTTGGGTTGGGTTACAAAAAAAAAATTTTATGGCGGGTTGGGTTGGGTTTGGATCATAAAATTACAAACCCGCCAAACCCAACCTGACCCACCCATATTTAAAATATATTTTTATATTTAATAATTTTTTTTAAATCAATTGTAGCACTTATATATATACTTAAATATATATTATATATTTAATAATTTAAAAAAAAATAGTTGTAAAGCAGCATTTCCTCAGTTCCTCATACTAATACTAATTTAATATATATATATATAATATATTATATAATTAATAAATTTTTTTAAATAGCCAATTCTTCCTATCCTATGTAAAAGCTAATTAGTTCACACAAATCCTAATAAATTATTATTGTTGTTTAGTCATTAGTGTTGTTTGCCTTTAAGGAGTTACATTGATACTAATCTTTAGGTTTTTTTTAATATATTAATTTTTTTTCTACTCAATTTAATAAATAAATAAAAAATTTCAAACCCATGGGTTCAACCCAACCCAACCCGACCCATGTGGGTTGGGTTGGGTTGGGTTGGGTTGAATTTTTTTTGACCATCATGATGGGTTGGGTCAAAAAATCCTCTCAATCCGACCCAACCCGACCCATGCACACCCCAAACTCTTTCGGTTCATAGTACCTGTAATATTATTATTTTTTTTTGTTTTTTTAAAGGTTAAAGACAATAACATGATAGCTCTTTTCTAATGACTTTCTTTTTTTTTTTGGTGGAGAATATAAGTTCGCCTTTTTCACCTTCAATGGTTCTCTCTCTCTCGCTCTCTCTCTCTCCTCTTTTTCTCTTTTTACATTATAAAGTCCAAGTAAACGAAGGAACAAAATCGTTGCGGAAAAATATCTTATCTACCTATACTTTTCTTGCAAGGCCATGTATGTATGTGTATATATATTGCTTTGTTGAACCGTAAAAGACACCCAGAGATTAAATGGCTGTGACATTTGTAATGAGAATTACTTTCTTACTTCTGCTGGCAGTGGCATATGGTGGATTAGCAGAAGGAGCACCACCTATGGCAAAACACAATTGTCCTGATATACCAGCTTACATAAAAAAAAAAAAAAAAAAAAAAAAAACATAAACCGATTACCGAGAAAAAAAAAAAAACTTTAGGCACTGTAGCTACAATGCCAGTTGAATAAAGTAAAAGCACCGCACAATAAGTTTTCTAACATTTTCTCAAAACATTTATTTTTAGTTGTAGTTGGTTACAATCTCATATTTTATTATTTTATTTCGACTTGTAAGAAATTGACACTTCAATAATTGTAAAAATATTATGTTAGTATAACAATATATATACCAATTTACATAAATATTTAAAACAAAATAAATGAAAAAAAAAAAAAGAAAAAAGAAGGAGGATTACTCTAAAAAAAAAAAAAAAAAAAAGGCTTTAGGTACTGTAGCTACAGTACCGATTGGCACTGTAGCTACAGTACCGCATGGTGCTCACGAAACCAAAAATTACTGTAGCCGCTACAGTTTTTGCACGGTACAAACACACTGAGCGTACAGTACCAAAGTACTGTAGCGCGCATAGCGACTTTTGTAAAATTTATTGGGTTAGAGCATTCACATCAGTTCTTCTAAATTTTTTGTCTATTTTACACGAAAAAACCTACTTTTTCTATTTTACACATTCACTTTTACAAACCACCCACATCAGTTTATCTATTCTACACATTTATTTATTAAAATATTCATTATTTTACTAATTTTTATTATTCACTCCCTCACTGTCCCTCTTTCTCACAAACTCACAGCCACCATCACCACCCAGCCACCGTCACCACCATCATCAACAAACTCACAGCCACCATCACCACCCAGCCACCGTCACCACCATCATCAGAAACCAAACAAAAAACAGATATCAACCCACATGAAAAATCATCAGAAACCAAAAAATCCGATCATCCCTCTTTCTCACAAACTCACAGCCACCATCACCACCACCATCACCACCCAGCCACCGTCACCACCATCATCAGAAACCAAACAAAAAACAGATATCAACCCACATGAAAAATCATCAGAAACCAAAGAAAAATCCGATCAACCCACATACCGATCAACCCACACGAAAAATCAGATTCAACATCAGATCAACCAACACCGATCAACCCACACGAAAAATCAACGCCGATCAAAACGCCATCGTCTCCATGCCTCCATGCCTCCACGCCTCCATGCCTCCACGCCTCCCCAGATCAACCCACAACCCAAATCAACCCAGACCAAGCAAACCCACACAAACCAAGACCAACCCACACCATAAACTCAGATTAAACCACCGTTGAGACCTCCCCACGTCGCCGCCATCGATCATCGACCCAAACCCACACCGCCACCATCGAGACCACGCCACACGCCACACGCCGATCTCGCCACGCTGTGACCCACAGCGCCGATCTCGCCACGCTGTGAACTCCGGTGGCATGCTTTGAACGAGAGAGAGATGTGAGAGAGGGAGAGAGAACTGAGGATGAAAGGATTGGGTTTGGGTGGGTTTTTCGTGAGAGAAAGAGAGAGCGCAGAGAGGGAGGTGAGAGACAGTGGAAAGGAGAGAGAAAAAACTTTAAAAAACTAAATACACGGGCTACAGTGCCCGTGTAAATTTACACGGGTACTGTAGCTCGTTTAAAAATTTAGACGATTTTAGACGATTTTAAACGGACTGATGTGGGGTGTTTTTGGGTCCAAAATGTGTAAAAGTAGCCAAAATGTGTAAAATACACATTTATACACAATTATGCATGGGCTGATGTGAATGCTCTTAGTATAATAATATATATACCAATTTACATAATTATTAAAAAAAAAAAAAAAGGATTACTCTGAAAAAAGAAAAAAAAAAAGCTTTAGTACTGTAGCTACAGTACCGATTGGCACTGTAGCTACAGTACCTCATGGTGCTCACGAAAAAAATTACCGTAGCCGCTACAGTTCTTGCACAGTACAAACACACTGAGTGTACAGTGCCAAAGCACTGTAGCGGGCATAGCGGCTTTTATATATAAGATAAAGTCCAAGTAAACGAAGGAACAAAATCGTTGCGGAAAAATATCTTATCTAGCTATACTTTTCTTGCAAGGCCATGTATGTATGTGTATATATATTGCTTTGTTGAACCGTAAAAGACACCCAGAAATTAAATGGCTGTGAAATTTGTAATGAGAATTACTTTCTTACTTCTGCTGGCAGTGGCATATGGATTAGCAGAAGGAGCACCACCTATGGCAAAACACAATTGTCCTGATAGATGTGGAAATGTTTCGATTCCATATCCGTTTGGAATCGGAAGCAATTGCTTCGTGCACAAGACGTATGAAATTGTTTGCAATGAAAGTGGAGTCGCTGCTGCTAAAGCGTTCCTACCCAGCATAAAAATGGAGGTGCTGGAAATCAATATTTGTGATCCTTTTAATATTTATGAGGATCCTCTTTCTGAGCCCGGACTCATTCGAGTCATGATGCCTATTTTTTCTTCGAACTGCCCAAATAAGAGTTCGGTGGCGGAAAGGGAATGTGTTGTGGACATCTCCAAAACTCCTTTTTTCTTCTCGTCATATCGGAATAAATTCGTTTCAGTTGGTTGCAACAACAAGGCCACAATGGCTGGTCAGAGCCCGGATTCTATGGTCTCTTTTGGTTGCAAGACGGATTGCAATAATCAAACGCTGAGAGGTAAATGCACAGGGTTCGACTGCTGCCAGACCACAGTCCCTTCTTCTGGGATTCAACGACTTAATGTTACTTTCGAGAGTACAACAAACAACATGAATACTTGCAAACATGCCTTCGTAGCAGAGAGACAGTGGTTGGAATCAAATAAAACAGATCCCTCTAACGATGCGCAGTATTTGAATTACGTTCCTGTGGCGCTGGCGTGGACTTCCATCATAAATTTAACTTTCACCGAGGCACGTAGAAGGAATATTTATCTGCATACTACGAGTGCCGGGGCCTCGTATTATTATTGCCATGAAGGATACGAAGGAAATCCTTATCTTAGCATGAGATGTCAAGGTAAACTTCTATTACCAAGACCTTCGTTTTTTCCCAACTTTTTACATTACATGCCTAATTTTGACTCATATATATATTATTTTAAATTAATTTAAGTGTATGTAAAAAACTTACTTAAATGTTAGCCCTTAACTATTTATTCTTGTTGATTGATTAGTACGCTAAAATTGCGCGGTGGTATATTTAGATCTCTTTGACTCGAGGTCTACGTTCCTATGTATACATTTTTTTTCTTTCATAATTTTTTTTTCTTTTTTTCTTTTTCTTTTATAGCTATAGACAGTACGTTCAGCTTGATGAAAGGTTGCATACAATAAGACTAATGTTTTCCTCAACAAAAAATAGTAATAATCATTAACTAGTCGCTAACCCGTGTGATGCACGGGATGGTTATACAAAATTTATACACATTTACTTTTATTGGTACAATCATTTGAAAACAATTCTAACTAATACCCAAATGTAAGAGACACATTGACTTTCTATTTAAAGTAGCCTTCTGAAGAATTTACACATATTGTGCAACTGAGCCTTAATTTCTCATCAACGGTTAGAAATATAAATTGCAAATATATAAATAAAGACCATGACTTGAGAAGGATGCATTAAACTTCAAATTAAAGTAGTAATGTTACTTTCTCAATCTTTGCTCAGTTGTAATAATAATATAGAGGAAATTCAAAACATGGAAAGAAAATAAAAATTACAACAATTAATTCCATTATTTTTCATGCTATACTTTGTAATTGTACGGAATTAAGTCAACTCAATTTAAGTAGTTGTAATAAAATTGGCTTCTACTATCTCTATTCTATAGAGATGAACATATTGGATTTCTTAAACAATTACCGGTATTGCAATAAAATGATTTATTATTGAAAATAAGAAACAATTAAGCTCATCCCTTAAAAATTTACCTCTTGTACTTGGTAATTTCCATTCAAACTTTAAAATAGATTATTTGCCTTACCTAGATGTTTTCCTTGTGGTGAGGACAAATAAAATGAGACAGGTGATGCATGACCTTCAAAGCAAAAAAGCTTTCTTCTAGTCAAAAACAAAACTCGTCACGAGGAGTAAGAGAGAAAGAAATTACTCAATGAAAAACCATGGTGAATGGAGAAAAGATTTTTGAACTTCTAAAGATCCACACAAATTTTAGCCATAGGTGCAAAATGCCAAGTTAAGAAATATAAATATTGATCTACAGGTGCAATTTTTAAATAGAAAATAGCAATTTCATGAACAAAAACCCTAGCAACCAAATAGAAAAACTATAACCTTGATTTGATTTCTCATTTATCAATGATGGTGACTGAAGAATAAGTTGATTTAGTCCATAAGAGTGGACAAAATATAATAGATAATAAAATTAAAGAGAGAAAATTTAAGGAGGACAAAATATTATAGATAATTTAAAAGAATTTTGGTTTAATTCCTGAACATCACAACTCCATAAAATTCATACTAATAATAATATTTTATGATTGCACAGACTATTTTTTTAGAGTGGTTGATCTCAACATTGGCGTGCATTTAATGCTTCACTAAAAGCAAAGGGAAGTAGATCATGTGCATACATCTTTATGAGCAATTTTTGCAAGTCAGGCGTAACAAACGTGTAACCATTTTGTCCTATTCCTACCATCTAAGAACATATCCTCTCTTATAAGTTGATGATGCCAAGTTTTAACATATCCTCTCCTTTTTTTTCCCCAAAGAATTAAAAGGACTTTAAAGACATGCCCAATTTGTTAAAATGCAAGTGCTTCAAGCCATAGAACGATTTAATGAAAATTGCAACTCCATGAATTGAATTTGCAAATGGTATTAACTATTGGCTATTAATGCGATTATTGAACATGTTTCTCTATCAAAATATATAAACAAACTAACCTTACAAAAGCTGAACTTTATAAGCTAAAATCTATACCGTGCGTTGTAGATCTTGAATGCTATACCGTGCGTTTAGGGCTTCCTACATCTGGAGAGAGAGAGTTTGCAGAAACCAAAGAAAATCTTTCTATAGCTTAAGAAACACAATATACTAAAATTAAAGAGAGAAAATTTTTGGAGGACAAAATATTTTAGATAATTTAAAAGAATTTTGGTTTAATTCCTGAACACCACAACTCTATAAAATTCATACTAATAATAATATTTTATGATAGCGCAGTTAGAATTTTGGTTCTTGAACACTGAATTGGAAATTGATTATATGAGTATTCAATGGTGAACAAAGTACTATGTATTAATTAATATATAAACAAAACTAACCTTGAATGCTATACCGTGCGTTTAGGGCTTCCTGTGTCTGGAGAGAGAGAGTTTGCAGAAACCGTGGCTTTATATTTCTTAACTTGAGAGAGGGGTAAGGTTGCTAGGGTTTTGAGGAGTTATAATGTTTTTTTTTTTTTTTTTTTTTAAATATTGTGCTGACGTGGAAAATTGTGGTGCCGGCAGAAGCTTCGGTTTTATATATATATATAGATTAATAATAAGACTATTGCAAATAAATTTTAAATTCTAATAGATTGGATTTTAACAGAAATATTAATATTAGTAAATTTTATTCTTTTGAGCATTTTAAGTATAGTATATATTACACGTATGTACATATTTCTTAATAAAACTCTCGTTTACTCTACAAAATACACGTTTTTTATAATTAAAAATAAACATATTAAATATGTATTAAACGTTTTTCGTATTATACTTGTATGAATTTTTTGGTTCAAATTCATAATAAATGAGACACATACATATTTTATACCATACATATTCTGCCCTGTACATTACTAATTATGGTTTTGAGAAATAATGCTTGGCATTTTGTTGGAATTGTTTCTAAAGAGTAACTGTATTAGATGAAATTACATTTTGTTACATTGAGGAGAATAAAAGATAATCAACTAGAGTGTACGTCACAAGATAGGGCCAAAAAACTGTGGCATATTTGTGATCCATCTTTTAAATAGAGACTATCATTTTATAGAGAAAAATTCTTTAAAAAAAATTAAAAGTATGTATAATACCACATTATTTTAAATTATATTCAAGAATAATATATGATTTTAAGTAACTTATCCTCATATACTATATTTATACTAAAATAAATTATCAATGGGTTAAAACTGTCTTTATTTTTTATTATTGCACTAGATGCATATATATATATATATATATATATATATATATATATATATATATATATATCAAATAATTAAATTATTGTGGATTTCGATTAGCTCAATTAGTAAAATTTTTATCATCAAATAAAATATTTGGGATTTGAATCTCGTTTATACTAAAAATTGATTAATGTCTTGACATTATAATAAAGAAAAATTATTACAAAGTGGACGTTATAAATTTAGTTGCAATGTTTACATATATAATTAAAATATTGTGGATTTCTATTCCTCATTCAGCATACAAATTTTTGTTGCAATGTTTGCTATATATTAGAAAATATTGATCTAATTTTGTTGTTCATGAACATGCTTAAATTTGTTCAACCAGAAAATGAACTAAACTTAAATATGTAATCTAATTTGATGATAACCTTGACAACAACTCCTATTCAAAAAATAATTAAATAAATAATCCTAAACGTTACTCGGTTCATCTCAACTTGACTTTTTTACAAACACTAATTACTAACAACACAATCTTAAAATATAAAAGATGTTAAATTATATCTTTAAAAATTTGTACTGTATTTCTAATGTTCCACACTTTCATTTTAAGTTAATGATTAGGTTTTAGTCTGAAATATTTTTCAAAATAACATATATTCTAAATTTCTAACTTAAATTTATCCTAAACTAAACTATGTATTTCCCATCATATATTGATCTAATATATAATATAATAGGTATTATGTGTTCTTATTTATATCTTGTACACTTTTCTCCTCCTTTTTTTTTTTTTTTGATAAATTACACCAACTTTCTTCACAATTTTACAAAATGACACTCACAAAAACATTATATGAAATTACACACCCTCTAAAGATTTTATGAGAGGGGGGTTGGACTCAATTTAGCCATAGTCTAACTTTAAACAATGTTAAACCATTTAATGTTTTTTATTAAAAGCAAATTTTTACAAATACACCATTAGATTACATTATCTTTATATATTCTCCATGATTATAAAATTTTCAAAAAGGCCAAGGATGAATGAATAACCATGTCATCAATCAAATGTTTAAAGTTCAACTTTTTGTAATTTAAAATTATATATCAAATATGAGTTTATGGATAAAAAAAGTAAGTAACTTCCTATTTTGTCGTGAAATTCAACATATATGCTAAGAACATAGAGAATATGTAATCAAATAGTGTGAATTTTAAATTATTATTCCAATAACAAGAAATTAAATAGTGTCATTTACTTAAAGTTACACACGATGTGATCTCATGATCAAACTCATGAGAGGGAATGTCATCTCATCTTTAGTGAAATCACACTTTTTAGAGGGCATGAATTAATCTTCACATTTATACAAACCTCAAGTGGGGGGTTTTGCTTCCTAAATTCTCAAGGATAATTGTTGTAATTTATCCCTTTTTTATTTTTATATTTAAACCTATCGGTGTCTTAAGCTCTTGCTAAAATAACATTTGCATTTTGCCACAAAGCCTGAAAAAGCTAAAGCGATTCACTTGCAATTGTCTCTGACCACCTTTTGGTTTTCTACTTTCAGCTTTTGGTTGAGCCATAACAATTTTTTGGTGTTTTCTGTTTATGTTTAGAGTCTGCTTATGCTTTCCTGGATGCTTAAGAACCAAGGGAATCCTTGTAATAAGGTGTTTGAGCTTGATTAGCCTCCTTGGATTTAACCCAAATCAATTTTGAAGAACGATTTGTGCTTAGTACTTTTGAAACCTCTGTTGCCAATATGAGTGAGCAACAAATTTAATTTGCCCAAACCTCTGTTGCCTATATAAGTGAGCAAAGATATGTATGTAAAGTGTAAACACCAAAATGCACAAAAAATTAATTAATTTTCATGTTATCTTATTCCTATCAGATATAAATGAATGCGAAGACGAAAAGCAAAAGGATCCCAGATATCAATGTCCCCCCGATTTAGAGTGTGAGAATAAAGAAGGCAGTTACAATTGCAACAAGCGAAAGTCTCCATTGAAGATAGCCATTCTAGGTATGTCCTATTGCTCATTAAATTTGGAAATTTGGAAAATGAATATAGTGAAAAATAATAACAAGATCTTGGTTACGTGACTAGGATATGCCATGGCATAAGGTTCATGACATTAAGACTGATGGTACAACTGACATCTAGTGTAATTCTATGGTGTTTATAATTCTAATTTCCATTTAATTCTCTTAAAATTATTTTGTTTTTTAGTTAATTCTTTTTAATGGATTTTATTGATTCTACTTTCCGAGCAAGATCACGGATAAGAACAAGTTATTTAAAAAAATACTATATTTCATACACGTTTAGTTTACTAAATTAAATGCAAATTTAGAAAATGAAGCACATAAAAAGTCAATTAGCTTTTAATTTCTGTTCTCTTGGCAATCTATCGCTAAAAGATATAATCGTACCTCCTATAACTTGATAGTTTCAGACTATTAGCTGAATTGCATTACTCATCACTCTTCTATATTTTTCCACAAAGATTACAAATCTATCTAGAAATAAATTCTTTATGAAGTCGTACAATTCTTCATTTCAATTTAGATCTTTGAAATTAAAAATTTTGTAAGAATTTATCAATTAGGTGTTTAAGCTCATTTAAGGCAGGACAGCCCAGGGACACGTTGAAAAGTTAGATAAGTGACAAAATATCCCAGTCATGTAAGACTGAAAATTAACTAGAAATGAGTGGAAGGACAAAAAGTGTGATTCTTTTACTAGTTTAAGGGCGAAAAGAACTTATTGATAGTTTAGAGGCAAAAACCAAAATTTATGCATATTTCAAGGAAAAAAAAAAAATTTCTTAATATTATTATGAATGTAGATTTATCTTGTCCAAAAGGGAAATATAAAAAAATACTTGTCAATTGGAATTGATCTCCCTAATCCCATGCAAAAATCATCTCCTCCGTCTGCACTATCGATCTTACATGTTGTGACTTGTGAGTCCTACTCAGTACTCACCTAAGGCGCACACAGCATGTGTAGGCTCGTACCTACACCCATGTGTCGTCCTACTCAGTCAAAAAAAAAAAAATGCTATATCAATTAATAATAATCTTTTATTTCTTTCAAATGTAAGGGTGGGCACTTGGTATGGGCTTTAATCATTGTGCATGTCAAATTGTCAATAACTATTAGATGTTCTTGAAAGTTATGCAAAGAAAGCTAATAATATATATTTGAAATGTAGGTGTTCTCATAGGCTTGATAGTGGTGCTTATCTGTAGCTCATGCTTGTACTTGGTAATTAAGCAAAGAAAGTTAATCAAGCTTAAACAAAGGTTATTTGAACAAAATGGAGGTTTAATTTTACAACAGAAACTCAACAAAGAAGGAAATTCGGTTGAAACAACAAAAATTTTCACTATGGAAGAGTTGAAAAAGGCTACTAACAATTATGATGAAACTCTAATCATTGGCGAAGGAGGATTTGGTATGGTTTATAAAGGATTTTTATCAGATAATAGGATTGTGGCCATCAAGAAGTCTAAAATAGCAGAAAAAAGCCAAATTGAGCAATTCATCAACGAGATAATTGTACTTTCTCAAATTAATCATAGGAATGTGGTTAAAATATTGGGTTGTTGTTTGGAGACACCAATTCCTTTATTAGTCTACGAATTCATACCCAATGGTACACTCTTTGAGTACATTCATCATGAAAGCATAGCATCCACCATATCATGGGAAACTCGTCTTAGGATAGCTGCAGAGACAGCAGAAGCACTATCATATCTACACTCTGCTGCTTCTCCACCTATAATCCATAGAGATATCAAGTCTTCAAACATATTATTGGATAATAATTACACAGCAAAAGTATCAGATTTTGGAGCTTCAAAATTGGTGCCACTTGACCACACACAAATAGCTACATTGGTGCAAGGAACTTTGGGATACTTGGATCCTGAATACATGCAAACAAGTCAATTGACTGAGAAAAGTGATGTTTATAGTTTTGGAGTGGTCCTCGTAGAGCTATTAACCGGTGAAAAGGCTGTTTCATTTGATAGGCCCGAGAGGGAGAGAAGTATAGCTTCATATTTTCTCTCTTCTTTCAAGGATAATAGATTGTTTGAAGTTCTAGAAAAGCACATAGCAAGTGAAGGAAATGTCGAGCAACTGAAGGAAGTTGCAAATCTTGCAAGCAGGTGCTTAAGATTGAAAGGGGAGGATAGACCTACTATGAGGGAAGTAACATCGGAATTGGAGGGTTTAAGAAATATAAAGAAGAATTCGTGTGTCGATGGTGATGTGAACGATAATGTGAGGGACAACGTAACATTGAACTTGACGATGGGAGACGAAATTAGCTTGATAGAATATCCTTCATAGATATAAACCATGTAATATTTTACTTTCCTCTTTTTTCTTTTTCTTTTTTTCTCCTTTTTTTTTTTTTTTTTTTTTGGTCATGTTTGTTTTTCTTCTTTCATTTCGTGAGTTTTATCCTAAACAGAAGTGGCTCGAATGATAATGATCTTCTAAATAATTGCCATACCTCTTTTTCCCTTCGTATCTTCTTTTTATATATACTAGTTGAACTTCTCGATTGTTAATGAACCTGCACATAAATGTCATACCTTTTTCCCTTCCTATCTTCTTTTAAATTACTGTCATAAGAATTTGACTAGAATAATCGAAATTAGTAAAAATTGAAAATTTGACTAAAATAATCGAAATAAGTATAAAAATCTATCTTACAAATGTGTTTTTTATATCTTAACTTTCATAAGATAAACAAAAAATATTAAATTTTAAGTGAACAAAAATAAATATTGAGTTTTTATTTAAGAAAAAAGTATGATAGTCTTAAATTTTTAACCCATTATCATATCTTATTCTCATAGGATATTTTTTCCTAACTAAGAGCATCTCCAATGGTCTAGGTAAACCCAAAATTCTCTCTATAATAGAGAGTGAAACCCAAAAAAAGCTATCTAATGGACTCTCTATTCCTAGATTTATTTTTTTGGCTCATGAATAGTAACTCATCAAGTCTGATGAGTTACTGTTCACTCTTCTAATGCTTTTTTCCTATTATAATAATTAGGTGTTGAATAAAAAAATATTAAAAGATGTGTAGTTATTAAAAAAAGAATAAATAATGAATAAAGAAATAATATTTAAATGAGATAAAGAATGGGATAGAGAATCTGTTGGAAGTATATTTGAAAAAGTGAGTAGCTAAAAGGTAAAAGTCACTGTTCATTCTCCAAATAGTACAAAAATTTAGAGATTCTGCTGGAGATGTTCTAAAGAGTCTCATTTTTTGGAGTAGTTCTTAGGTACTTTCAGAGTATAAAGAATGATGCTCTTTCCTCTCACATTCATGGTGAGATCCACCCTAAATAAGAAAGGATGGAGTAAGTGAAAAGTGCTCAAGTTTCAAGAATGTGTTGGCAGCACATGCTCCACGCAAAACACTTCAAAGTTGGCCTTTTTATTTTCTCTAGATAAAAATACATGGTTCAAAACTTCTCTTCACTTTTGTTCTTTGAAAGTTTCAGAGTGTTCGTTTGAAAATAATTTATTTAAGATTTGTTTGGGATCCATTTATTTTGTTAAAATTTAAAAATTTTACTTATTTAAGATCTGTTTAGAGTCCACTTATTTTGCTAAAATTAAAATTTTTTTACTGAAAGTACTGTAGATAATAAAAGTAAAAATTAGCTGAATAGTATAGTAGGATCCATAAATAGTACCAAAAAGTACAGTGAGATCCATAAATAGTAGTAAAAATAAATTGAAATTGCAAATAAGCTGAAATTTTCAACTTGTCCCAAACGGATAAACAGTTCCTGTGAATTTTTGTTCTTCTCTTCGCTTGAGCTTCTTTCAACGTGCTTATGAATTTCTATTCTTTTCTTCCCTCTTACCTCTTTTTTTTTTGGGTCGACAACATCTTTCATTTTCTCCATCTCATCTTGCTCTCTCTTCTCTATCATTTGAAAAAAAGGATCCATACTTTACAGAGAGATACGCAAAATGGAAGATCTGAGAGTGGAGAGAGAAAGAATGCAAAGACTAAAAGAGAGACACATAAGAAGGAGGTTCTGCAAATTTTTAATATATTTTATGCTCCGTCTATTAATTTTACTCCTGTAAATTAAATATTCATCACATCACATGTTTTCTAAGACAGCTTTTATGCCCTGCCCAAATTTGTTTTAGAGCTAGATCAGACCACAACAACAGGGTGGAGGAGAAAAAATACATTTCATGTTGTCATCTGTGATTCAAATTCCTTCTCCTAACTATATTAAATTATCCAAAAATAAATAAAATAAGGTGCCTAAAACATATATTTTCATTTGGGTGTATCATTTATATGAATATATTTATTTGGGTAAATTACGGTAAACTACCCTGAGATTTGAGAAAATACCAAACATATCCACAACTTGTTAAAAATGTCAATTTAGTCATTCAACACAAACGGTGTTAACATCTGCCGTTAATAACAAAGTTTTTTATAAATAAATAAATAAAATTAAAACTCAAATCTGACTCTCTCTCTCTCTCTCTCTCTCTCTCTCTCTTCTTTTCTATTTCCAAATCTCATTGTCTCTCTCACGAGTCACAACTTTCTTTTTCTTTGCTTATCCAAATCTTAAAATTTTGAATAATCCATTTATGGACCAAAGATTCAAGCCCCATTTGGTAGAGGAGTTTGAGTAGTGTTATATATAGTTTTTTGAAATACGTATAAATGAAAAAATATGTGGAAATGTGTGTAATGTTGTTTAAAAACTGAAAATAAGTGTTTGAAATGCCCTTCCAAACGGGGCCTCATTCTTTGAAATTTCCTTCCTTTTTCTTTTTAAAATCAACAACACAATAGTGCTTCTTCTTTTTTTTTTTTTTTTTTTTTGGGGTTCTTTTTTCTTTTAAAAAAATTAACAAAAAAGGTAATTATTTTGCTACTTTGTGTTTGGTAGCTGAGAAAATCAAAGAGAACAGCTGAAAAAATCAAAAGGAAAAGCCACAAAAAAAGACTCATATCCTCCATATAGTGTTTGGAAGATGAGAAAATCAAAAGAAAAAGAAAAAACTCCTTAAAAAACAAGCCATTTTCTCCTCCACAAAGAAACTCAGGAAAACCCATTCACACCAGCCAAGGTCCTAACTCCACCACAAAATTGTCATCTCCACACCAAAATAGAGAGATGAGAGAGAAAGCAGATCCATCATCCATCATCAACAAGATTTGGACAACCAAAGGCAAAGAAAATTGAGAGAGAAAGAGAGTGTTAGATGAGAGAGAGCGAGAGAGAGAGAGAGAGAGAGAGAGTCAAATTTGGAAAGAACAAAAATTGAGAGAGAAAGAGAGTACATTGAGATTAAGAAAAAGAAAAGAGGAGAGAGAGAGAGAGTCAGACTTTGTTATTAACGACAGATGTTAACACCATTTGTGTTAAATGATTAAACTTGCCATTTTTAACAAGTTGTGGATGTATTTGGTATTTCCTCAAATCTCAGAGTAGTTTACTGTAATTTACCCTATTTATTTCTTCTTTCTTTTTTCTTCATTTTTTCCATTCTCTTGGCTTTCACACTTGTAGTATCCTTTTAAGTCCTAAATTTCTCCTTGAATTTTCAACTTTATTAATATTCTCCCTAAAGCTTTCTCTATTCTATACTACTCCGTCCGTCGATAATTACTTTAAATTTAAGTGAAGTGAAGTATATGCCAGATTTAAGTGAGAGTCATGAACGGTGCACTTGACTACTATAAGAAAATTAAATTGTTAAGGATAATTTTCAATAACAAACTTTGGGATTTGGGCTAATACGAATCAAGTCCAAGAGTTTTCAAAACTGACCAATTTTGTCCATAAAGCTAACTTAGTCCCTAAACACTATTAGGCCAATTAGTCAATTTTTTCAATTGTTTTTGGGACTAAGTTGGTTTTAGGGACCAAATTGATCATTTTTGAAAAATTTTGGACATGGTTGGCATTAACCCAAACCTCAGAGTATGTTAATGGAACTTATCTAATTGTTAAATACATACTACCAAATCAATATATGAATTTTATTCTTGATATTCGGTAGGTTGTAAAGGTTGAAACTTTCAAAGGATTGTTAAGTCTGGCCAAAGAGTGTTAGCTTCGATGGTAATGAACTTTCAAATTCATCAGTCAGATATTTTAAAATTATTCATCTTAACAATTTTGAAAATGATATCTCTCTCACAAGCGTACGTTCATTCTAAGGGGACTTTTGGTTCATGTGATGTTAGATTTCTAGAATCTTAATCTATGGAATTACATTTTAAATTTTTAACAATATAAGATTATAGTGTTTCAGTCATTAGTAACATTCCCATCATATTTCAAGGATTTAACATTCCTATAATTGGTGAGTTCCAGTTAGCTCAACTAGTAAAATCTCTTGTAGTCAAATAAGATATTTGGGATTTGATCCCTGCCTACATGAAAAAACAAATTGATGTCTTAGCCTGTTAATAAAGAGTTATCTATTTATATATATATATATATATATATATATATATATATATATTTTTTTTTTTTTTTTTTAAAAATGTACTTATCTGTCTATCTACCTACCTCCAAGACTCATCCAATTAAAAGTCTACTATGTTGTTGTGAAATCTTGATTTTGAATTATAATTGCCAGTTTAACTTAAGATATGCCTATTTTTTTAATTTACATATTTATGTTATGATTTTCAAACTTATATATATATATATATATATATATATATAAATTATTTGACCCTATGATTTGATCGATAACCCACTAGTTGAACCAATGACCCAATGACCTGACTCATAGACTAGGTCAATGTCTGAACTGAGTTTAATAAATAAGGTTGAAACTGTCTCTCAAAAAAAAAAAAAAAAAAATCCTATAATTTGTTAATAACATTTTCATGAATAATTTCAAATTTTAAGGGTGGTTTGGTCATTTTTGAGGTTCTGTAATATTTTGATATTTTTTTTTTTTTTGTCATTCTAGGCTTCTAGCACTTTAGGGATATTTTGTTTATATTAGACACTTTTCTGCAATTATTTTAAAGATTTGGGGTGTAGTTTGGTCATTTGGGTAGTTTTAATGGTATTTTAATTACTTTAGAGGTTTTCTAGTTATTTAAGTCATTCCATTAGTAAAGAAAATATAAGATTTTCATCATCTAATAAAATAATCCATTACAATGATATATATAGTCCATATTACTATAATATTGTTGTAAATTGTAATGTTTGTCACATTACAATGAATCAATCACCCCGCAATGTTAACATGAGCCTGGGGTTGGACTACCATTATAAATAATTAGCCAATTCTTATTTCAAATTCCTAAAAATAAATGGTTACAAGTATCTACACTTTCATACCGAATGTCCATATTTTACACATAATGTGAAAGAGTATGAAGAGAATTACTATTAGAATACATAGAAAATCATTGTTTTTGGATGAATGTCAAGTGGCTTTTTGAGTTTTGTTCCTCAATGTTCTAATGCTATGTTTCATGTATGTCATTACAATTTACATGTCAGATATTAACGAATGCATGGAAAATTCCACACCTTGTTTGGATTTCCGGAATAGCTCTTCGAGGGACTGGAATAAGAATAACTATTCGAGCCTCTGCTGCGTAAATACTTATGGGTCATACTATTGTGTAGAATATGATCCAATCATCAAGCCTTCTCCTCCTCCGACCAAAGCGATCACAATAGGTATGTCTTTTTAGTTTTTACACTCCGAGATCTACAATAATAATTGCAAGAAAGATTTTTGTTAGCCCGCAAGTATTATTATTGCATTGCTACAAGATTTTTGCCTTAAAAAAAAAAAAAAATTTAATATCTTAAACGTGACTCACTGCTTCATTTTTACTATTATGGACTACTTCTTATTGGATTATTGTCTTAAGAGGATCGATTCATGTCTTAATTAAGGGAACTTTATCAAATTGCACTTGATAAACAAATAAACACAAGTCTAAAAATAAAAAGGATCTTGAGCAAAATTACTAGTTTAATGGCCTGTTTGGATTGAGAGGGAGAGAGGAGGAGTATAATAGAATAGAGTGGAATTGGCTCAAAATTAGTCTATTTTTAGCCAACTTTACTCTACTTCCCTCCACTCTCCCTCCTCCCTCTCAATTAAAACGGATCCTAAATGTTCCAATTAGTACGATCGGAATCCACGATTGTCCTCAATTGAACTACAAATAGATACTAAAGAGACAGTTACTAAATAACACTATTGTCATGCTATGCCCACTCTAAATCCTATCATTTATTCCCACATTTGGAAGATTATGAAAGAATGGAATGAAAAGTAATAGAGAGAATGAGAGATCATAATGGAATAAAATATGATTTATTTTTACTTAGTGTATTTGAGAGTTTATAAAAGAAGAAATAAAATAGAAAGATATATACAATTTTATCAATATATCGTTTATAATTATTTCAAATACGGGAATAGATAGTGTGTGTATATAGGTTGGGTTTAAGTTACACCTAGCTAGTGTAACTCTAAGCAATGTTACACCACCCAATAACTTGTTATTAGATTCCTATTTTGAAAATCCCGCCATTGAATTATATGTTCATATGTGTTTAACATGCATGCCAATTTTCATGTCAATTGGATGTTATTTACCATGTGATCCATAAACTCATCTTTTATGAATTATTTTAGACTACAAAAAATTAAATTTAAACAATTGATTGATAACATGACTAATGATCTTTGATCACACTGAAATTTTGCAAGCATAGAGAGTATATGAATATAATGTAATCCAATAGTAGATTTGTCATGATTCGCATCTAATAATAAGTTATTAAGTGGTGTAATATTGGTTAGAGTTACACCTGGTGTAACTTGAATTCAACCCTATATATATGTAAGTATCTTTCTATTAGATCCTATTCCTTTTGCTCCTTCCAAAGGAATTGGTGATAGACCAATCAAGTTTTGTATAATCATTGGGAAAATTACACTTTCCCCCCATAAATTATACCTCATTTTATAATTTCCCTTTTCATCAACCTAAATTAGTGTAAAAAAGGGTATAGTTTAGGAAATAAAGTGTAATTTCCCATTATCTTTTCCCTTCATCAACCTGAGTTAGTGTTTCCTTCTCTCCTATAATTTGCCTAGTTTTTTTTTTTTTGCATTAAGAGAAGATGTGTCCCCGCTTTACACTAAAGGTGTAATCCTTTTCCATATAATTGTGTTATGCAGCTATTAGCACAAGCCTTGGCTAAACTATATTCTAAATTTCTAACTTAAATTTATCCTAAACTAAACTATGTATTTCCCATTATATAATGATCTAATATATAATATAATAGGTAAGATAAAATACAAAACTGACCCTCTAAGTTTCAGCTTTTGTCATTTCAGTCCTCTAAGTTTTAGTTTTGTCATTTCAGTCCTCTAAATTTCAAATTTTGTCAATTCAGTCCTCTATTACCCTTCAATTAAGTGTTCCGTTAACTAAACCAAAACGACGTCGTTTTGGTTTTTTTTTTTTTTTTTTTTTTTTTTTTTTTAACTTCTTAATTTTGCTAAATCTTTAATTACCAAAAAAAAAAAAAAAAAATCTAATGGGAACGACCCTTACTCTATCCTAACCCAAAAGAAAAAGCTAAAAACGCCGAGAAGCTTCACTATTTTCATGTAGTTGCTTTATTTAATTGGCTCACACACCAGACCTCGTTGGGTATAAACTATAAATAGAAAGGGCTCAGAAGTTGAAGGAAATGATCGATTAGAACCTCTCGGGACTCGGACCTCACAGATCTGTTGGAGAGTTCAGATCCGGCAGATTTTTCGCCAAAGAATAAAATCTCAAGGAAAGCAACAGCAACGACGATGAGCATCGTTCGCCGGAAAAGCACAAGGAGTCCAAACCGAGCCAGCTCGGAAACTCAACAGGAGACGAAGAAGACAAAGGCGGAGAAGAAGAGGCAAAGATTCGAGCGGCGATTGGTGAAGTACGAGGAGTTGCCGGAATATCTGAGAGACAATGAGTACATATTGGACTATTACCGGTGCGAGTGGCCGCTCAAAGTTGCATTCCTCAACGTCTTCTCCTAGCACAACGAAACCCTCAACGTATGGATGTACGTGAGACCGATTCTCAACCTTCTCTTCTTATCCGTACATGTATTGGTAATGTTTTTGATTTTCAGAGGCAGGGGAACGTCGTCGTTCCCTTTAGATTTTTTTTTTTTTTTTTTTAAATAAAGTATTTTAGTAAAATTAAGAAATTAAAAAAAAAAAAAAAAAAAAAAAAAAACAAAACAACGTCGTTTTGGTTTAATTAATGGCAGCACTTAACTGAAGGGTAACAGATGATTGAATTAACAAAATTTGAAATTTAAAGGATTGAAATGACAAAACTGAAACTTGGAGAACTGAAATGATAAAAGCTGAAACTTAAAGGGTCAGTTTTGCATTTTAGCCTAATAGGTATGATGTGTTCTTATTTATATCTTGTACACCTTTTCTCTTTTTCTTTTTCTTTCTTTTTTCTTTTTTTATGATAAATTACACCAACTTTCTTCACAATTTTACAAAATGACACTCACAAAAACGTTATATGAAATAACACACCCTCTAAAGATTTTATGAGAGGGGGGTTGGACTCAATTTATCCATAGTATAACTTTAAACAATGTTAAACCATTTAATATTTTTTATTGAAAGCAAATTTTGACAAATCTAGCATTGGATTACATTATCTTTATATACTCTCCATGATTGCAAAATTTTCAAAAAGGTCAAGGATGAATGAATAACCATGTCATCAATCAGATGTTTAAAGTTCAACTTTTTGTAATTTAAAATTATACATCAAATATGAGTTTATGGATGAAAAAGTAAATAACTTCCTATTTTGTCGTGAAATTCAATATATATGTTTAGAATATGGAGAATATGTAATCAAATAGTGTGAATTTTAAATAATTATTTCAATAACAAGAAATTAAATAGTGTGATATTACTTAAAATTACACATAACTTGAACTCAACCTCTATATATGTGTGTGTGTCATCTCATGATCAAACTCATGAGAGGGAATGTCATCTCGTCTTTCGTGAAATCACACTTTTTAGAGGGCATGAATTAATCTTAGCATTTATACAAACCTCAAGTGGGGGGTTTTACTTCCTAAATTCTCAAGGATAATTGTTGTAATTTATCCCTTTTTTATTTCTATATTTAAACTTGTCGGTGTCTTAAGCTCTTGCTAAAATAACATTTGCGTTTTGCCACAAAGCCTGAAAAAGCTAAAGCGATTCACTTGCAATTGGCTCTGACCACCTTTTGGTTTTCTACTTTCAGCTTTTGATTGAGCCATAACATTTTTTTTGGTGTTTTCTGTTTATGTTTAGAGTCTGCTTATGTTTTCCCCAGATGCTTAAGAACCAAGGCAATCCTTGTAATAAGGTGTTTGAGCTTGATTAGCCTCCTTGGATTTAACCCAAATCAATTTTGAAGCACGACTCGTGCTTAGTACTTTTGAAACCTCTATTGCCAATATGAGTGAGCAACAAATTTAATTTGCCCAAACCTCTGTTGCCTATATAAGTGAGCAAAGATATGTATGTAAAGTGTAAACACCAAAATGCACAAAAAATTAATTAATTTTCGTGTTATCTTATTCCTATCAGATATAAATGAATGCGAAGACGAAAAGCAAAAGTATCCCAGATGTGCCAACAATTTTGAGTGTGAGAATACATAAGGTAGTTTCAATTGCAACAAGCGAAAGTCTCCATTGAAGATAGCCATTATAGGTATGTCTTATTGCTCATTAAATTTGGAAATTTGGAAAATGAATAGAGTGAAAAATAATAACAAGATCTTGGTTACGTGACTAGGATGTGCTATAGCATAAGGTTCATGACATTAAGAGGGATGTTACAACTGACATCTAGTGTAACTCTACGGTGTTTATATTATAATTCTAATTTCCATTTAATTCTCTTAAAATTATTTTGTTTTTTAGTTAATTCTTTTTAATGGATTTTATTGTTTTTTTCTCTCTGAGTGAATGGCTTGATTCTACTTTCCAAGCTAGATCACAGATAAGAAAAAGTTATTAAAAAAAAATACTATATTTCATACACATTTAGTTTACTAAATTAAATGCACATTTAGAAAATGAAGCACACAAAAAGTCAATTAGCTTTTAATTTCTGTTCTCTTGGCAATCTATCACTAAAAGATATAATCGTACCTCCTATAACTTGATAGTTTCAGACTATTAGCTGAATTGCGTTACTCATCACTCTTCCATATTTTTCCACAAATTACAGATCTATCTAGAAATAAATTTTCTCTATAAAGTTGTACAATTCTTCATTTCAATTTAGATTTTTTAAATTAAAAATTTTGTCAAAATTCATCAATTAGGTGTTTAAGCTCGTTTAAGGCGGGATAGCCCAGGGACACATTGAAAAGTTAGATAAGTGACAAAATATCCCAGTCTCAGAAAGCCATTACATAATTGAACTATTAACTAAAAAATCAAGTACCTAATAGTAAATTCCCTTTTTCTTAAGAAATTAATTAGGAGTTAACACTTATTTAGGTTGTGCATATTGTGAGAACATATTAATGTAGAATAAAAAAAGTTGGCAACTTTTTGAGGGAAAGATGTTTCCAAATCATTGTAATTATGTCCAAATATATTTAAACTTATTCATATTTTTCTATAACCTAAATTTTTAGGCTGATGTTTCTAACCGTAAAAAAAAAAATTAGGTTGATGTGATATTTCTATTTTTTTGCTTGATGTATGCAGTTATTTCTCCAAGCTTTGGGGTATTGTTTCTACTCCTTGTTATTTGGTGGTTATACAAAGTGATAAAGAAAAGAAACAAAATAAAGCTCAAGCAAAAATTCTTCAAAAGGAATGGTGGTTTGTTATTACAACAACAATTATCTTCAAATGAAAATAATGTTCAGAAGGCAAAATTATTCAATTCAAAAGAGTTGGAAAATGCAATTGATCATTTTAATGAAAATAGAATACTTGGTAAGGGTGGACAAGGTATAGTTTATAAAGGAATGTTAATTGATGGAAGAATTGTGGCAATTAAAAAGTGCAACACAATAGACGAGGGAAATCTTGAACAATTCATTAATGAGATTATCATTCTTTCACAAATCAATCATAGAAATGTGGTTAAACTACTCGGGTGTTGTCTTGAGATAGAAGTTCCTTTGTTAGTTTATGAATTCATTCCCATGGCACACTTTTTCAGTATCTCCACAAAGAAAATGAAGATTTTCCATTGCTAACATGGGATATGCGCTTAAGAATTGCCGCAGAAATTGCGGGAGCTCTATCATACTTACACTCTGCAACTTCACTGCCCATTTAACATCGAGACATAGAATCTTCAAACATACTCCTTGATGACAAATATAGAGCAAAAGTAGCAGATTTTGGCACTTCAAGATCAGTGGCCATTGACCAAACTCATGTAACCACACTAGTATATGGTACTTTTGGCTACTTGGATCCAGAATACTTTCAAACAAGTCAATTTACAAACAAAAGTGATGTTTATAGTTTCAGAGTGGTCCTTATTGAGCATTTACCGGGAGAAAAACTTGTTTCTTCAACAAGATCAGTAGAAAGTTGGAATCTGTCTACATATTTTGTTCATTCATTAAAAGAGAACTGTCTCTTTGATATACTTGATACTCAAGTATGTAAGGTTTGTAATAAAGATGAAGTCATGGCAATTGCTAACCTTGCAAAAAGATGTTTGCACTCGAATGGAAAGAAACGGCCTACCATGATAGAGATCATGATGGAATTGGAGGGAGTTCAAAAAGTTTCCCGTGTTCAACCAAATTTTGATGAACTTAAGTATGTTAGAAATGAAGAAATGGGGCCATGGAATGACGTTTCAATTTCAACAAGTTCATGTTTAGAATTAGGTTCAGCTTCATCATCAAACATCCTACCACTTTTATCCTTTAAATCGGTTTTATTAATAAACTATGTACTTATTTATTTTTGTTTCATGTTGTAAACTATTATCACTAATTTTAGATTCCCACTCGTAGAGTAGCAATAATGATATTATATCTGTGTTTGGTCTTGTTTAAGTCGTTTTGGTATTAACATAGGAAGTATAATTTTAACCGTTGAGTTTTGACGATAAAAAAATTTAGTGTTTAGAATGTTTAGCAAACTTCGATGATAAAGTGTTTTGAAATTATTATTCATGGCTGGTAACCAAATTGATAAAAAGCTTTTTAGATGTGAGAAATAACAAAAGATGACATACACCCGAAAGAATAGTCAAATACTTGAAGAGTCTAGATACCCCTGTTTGTCAAAAAAAAAAAATGTTAAGAGTTTTTTAACTCAATTGACGCTTCTTGATGTTTCCAATAAAGACAACCAATATTCAAATCCTCCTCTCCTATTGCTAATATCAAATTATAAAAAATAAAAAATAAAACGTTTTACATATCCGTACTTTAACCTAAGTAATTCAATAATGTTCAATTATTATTCTCTCTCTCTCTCTCTCTCTCTCTCTCTCTCTCTCTCTCACAAAAATGAGTGTCCATTTTGTATCTTAAAAAAAAAAAAAAAAAAAAACCAAAAGAATGGACAATTATGTCAATTCATTATTTTTATTAAAGATGTGTTGGAATATTTTTATAAAAATGGTAAATTACAAAGTTGGTCCTTATCCTTCACACTATATTTTAATTTAGTTTCTAACCTTTCAATTGGGTCAATTTAGTCCCTGACTTTTTCAGTCCTGTGTCAATTTAATCATTGCCGTTATTTCTTGAATAGAGAAGGATGATGTGTCAAATGGAAAAATAAAAAATAATTTTTCATGTCACATCATCTGCCCATTGTACTGCCATGTCAGATTAAAAAATAAAATAAATAAAAAAAAAAAACTAGAAAAGAATTAAACCAACCAAAATCATCTCTCTCTCTCTCTCTCTCTCTCTCGTTAGAAGTTAAAACTAGGGATTGGTAAGTTGAGCACTTTCAATGAAGCTCTTCTAGGGAAATGATCGTTGTGATTTGGATCTGAATTCGATCAAACTCCTCTAGGGAAATGATTGTTGCGGTTTGGGGTACATTTATGAGACAGGTTGGTCATTGGAGAAGTTACGAGGTTCACATTGGGTAAGCCTTTTGAAATGTATCAAAAGCAGATGAGATATCTTTTGCAAGAAAATCAAGTTTATTAATGGGGTTGGTATATAGGTGAGTTTTTGGCATGATACTTGGTGGGAAGATTCTTGTCTTAAGGATATGTTCCTTGAATCCTATGGAGTCACAGTAGACAAGAATGCCTCATTTGCATCTTATTTGGATCGTGGGCATAGTTCGAACCCTTAATTCACTAGATCACCACAAGATTGGGAGTTTAAGTCTATGGAAAATTTCATTGAACTATTGTACTCTAAAGTAACTTTGGGCCAAGGGATGGAATAGATTTTTTGAGGCCTTTAAAGGAAGATATACTTGATGTTCATTCCTACTGTCATGTTCTTAGAGGTTTATAGGGAGATGTTTTCCTCGAAGGAGTATTGATGTACAGAGGTCCCAAGAAAGGTTGCCTTCTTTCTTTAGATGACAACCCAGGGTAGCAGTGGATAATCTTTGGACAAGGAATATCTTGGTTTTTTTTTTTTTTTTTTGAGAAGAAAAATATATTGGTTCCTGATTGATGTTGTATGTGCAAGAATAATGGATTTTAGGGAAAGGAGATGGAGATGAGTAGTTGGTGGTATCTCCCGTGTCTTGGTTTTAATTTGAATTTTTTTTTATTTTTTTAATCTGAGTGGCGGTATTGTTGGCGTTGATGTGACATAGAAAATAATTTTTTATTGTTCCATTTGACACATCAGCTTTTTCCATCCAAGGAATAACAACAAGGACTAAATTGACATGGAACTGAAAAAGTTAGGGACTAAATTGACCCAATTGAAAGGTTAGGGACTAAATTGAAATATGGTGTAAAGAACATGAACCAATTTTGTAATTTACCCTTATAAAAATTACAATATTTTTATTAAATGCTTATTTAAGTGATATGATGAAATCGGTTCACTCTTTACCAAATTCAAAGTCTTTATATTTGTATTAATTTGTGAGTTATTTTGTATATAATGTTAGCATTTGAATGACTATAAATATTATTGACCATATGAACGTTTAGTGGCTCAATGTATATAGCAATATTTCCTTACCAAAGACATTTCCTAATAAAACTTTTCCTTTCAAATGTTCCAACCTTTCAATAAGGGAAATTATTGACATAAATAAATGTAGGGGGATGAATGTAAGCCCGGGCCGAGAGCCAAAAGCCCAAAGAATTGCTCTGAAGAATGGACCCACCCCAAGGTATGGTTATGAACGAAGAAGCCTATTGAGTGAGGAGAAACCATTGAAGCCCACCACCGTGGAAATCCAAGCTGACTTCATTCCCCGAGGTCCATTATCGAGTTGGCAGACAGAACTTTCTTCCCAAAGAAATAAATATAATGCGTTTAACATGTCCCTTCTGAACTGAGGTATCTCCTCTTCTTAAGCTCCCTCCAAGGGACACGACAAAGAAAACGTAGGACCTAATGAAACAATCACTTTCGCATTAATGAGGCCCCTCACCTAATGTCAGCTACATTCAATACCGAATGACTGGCCTGAATAATAGAAGCACCCCCAAAAATCTACTTTCATGATTAAGAAGTGGCAGAACAGAAAGACGATGGGACAAGTATCCCCTAAAATCCAACTGAGAACTAGATAGCTAGAAGAGGGAGAGGAAGTGAGAAGTAGCTATAAAAGGAAGGGGAAACCACACACAGAGAGAGAGAGAGAGAGAGAGAGAGAGAGAGAGAGAGAGAGAGAGAGAGCCAAAAGGAATGTTCTTTAAGTTCAAGTTCCCTTAATCTATATTAGGCACCTCAGGAACGTTGTCCCCCTCTATAAAAGAGTTTGATTCGTTCATTATCTGTCTTAATCTGTTTCTTAATCCTTCCATTGTGGATTATTTTTCCCATTTTTAGGAATTAATTGTGTAGATCTGAAGCCTCCTTAACTGCAGCGTTGTTGGTTATTTTTCACCCCCACAATAAATATTTATTATTTGATTATGAGAAATTCAAAATGGTTGTTGAAAGTTCAAATATGTGTAAAAACACCCTTGAACGTTTAGACTCCCAATTAACAAATTACCAATTCAAGCTTTATATCAAACAATTAATGTGCGGAACATGAACTAAAGCATAACACAGAATTGGTAAACAATCTAAGCCAATTAAAATCACATCCACAGCAGAAAATAAAAGGCAAAGATAAAGGGAAGGAAGATGCAAACACAAGGACAACACGCGATGTGTTATCGAAGAGGAAACCGAAGCCCTCGGCGTAAAACCTCTCCGCCGCCCTCCAAGCGGTCAATAATCCACTAGAAAATGTAGTTGGGATACATGAACAGCAAAAGACCCTCCAAGCCTAATCTACCCGATGTACCTAAGCCCTCCAAGCTTCTTGCTCCAACGAGGTTGCGCCGAACCTATTTCTTTTCTAGCTTCCCGGATTCCGCTACTAGACCATAGCATCAACCAATGAATATTGGTTCCTTCCTAACTGCTTCCCAAAACACCAAACAACCCTCTCGCAGTAATGGATATGGTGAGAACAAGGTTTTGGTAAAAAAGGCCTTTCAAGGATTTGGCAATGGAGAGGAAGAGAGTTGAGGAATTTGAAGAGACTCTAATGTAAAGATTGTAGATGGTTCAATCTTGTTTTGCTCTAGGGTTTCTCTCTCAAAATTCTCTCTGGAAGCTTTCTTTCATTTGTGGGTATAAGGGGTATTTATACTGAGGTGAGAGAGGAATGTGAAACGTCAGGTTTTTCAAAACAGGGCTGGCTCACGGCTTGACCTCGCGGCTTGACTGAGTCGCGAGATCCAGTCGCGAGTTAACCGTATGGCCAGTTGTCCTGTTTTGTCCTGTAGTGCTCCAGCTGGCATGACTGTTCACCTTCCGGCATGCTTGGCACGTGTGCTGCTTCTGGCGGCTTGAAGCCGCGAGTCACCCGCGAGACCCAGCCGCGAGACTCTGTTTTCTTGCACACTCTTGAGCAATCTTCACTCTATCTCACTCACTACCCTTACAACAAGCCCACCTAAATACAGGGTTACTAAATGCTGAAATACAAGCAAATTTGGCACGGAATAAAGCCAATTAGATGGTTGAATAAATTTCAACCTTACAATCTCCCCCTTTGGCTATTCCGTGACAAAACCCTAAAACAGACTCTAGACTTAACATGTGAGTTGGGAACAGTTGATCAAAACTCACTCACACCTAACTCTAGAAGCTGTGAAGCACTTGAATCATATGAACAAAAGACTCCTGAAACACAACAATACACCATGATCATTGTAAGCAGAAAATCGTGAAATGCATATGAAACAGGCAATATGTGATCAAGCAAAGATGGAGTTAAGAAACAAACCATGGCTTGATCAATCAAGTAATCACTACAAGGCAGTGACCACAATGTTCATTCACACTTGGAATGAACACTAGGACATACAAGGTAACAAGCTCAATGCAAGTCACTTGCATCCCAAACACTCAACCAATGCATAATACACTACGTATATGCATCTAGGAACAATCCTACAAGGGCACAAGAGTGACAGTACTTAAAGAAAATGCAATACATATAAATATAAGTACTGATTTAAACAAAGCATAAAAAAGGCTGCATAAAGCATGGTACAAACCAAAAAGCCTACAAAAGTATGCATAAAACATAACCCTAAAAGCTTACAAAAGCAACATGGGTACAAGATACAATATAATCCTGAAGAACATCAATAGTAATATATATATAAAAGATAACAATTCAAACTGAAGAAGATTGCAAAGACACTCCCCCTTAGGTAATATCCTCCCCCTCTGATCAGGCCTATCACTCCCCCTTTTTGTCATGGAATAGGCTATACATCCTCTTCTAGCCGTCTCTGAATTTGATCCAATTGAGTTTGAAGTGAAGTAAACTTCATATCCCATCGAGTGCTGTGATGATGTAGAGTAGATGTGAGACCAGACATTGTTGAATGCAACTCTTGTACAGAGGATACAATGTGATCAAGCTTTTCATCGAGGGAGAGAGTGCTGAAATGAGAGCCACTGTTAGAGGCGGAAGTTTCTGGTTTGACTCTCTTCCGACTATGTCCAATGCTTGCATTGAATGTACGCATGTTGATTGGACTCGGTTTCGAGAGAGGAGATTCTTCTGCCGTTGGATAGATTCCCTTGAGCTTCAAGATCCTTGAGATGAGACAGCAGAAAGGAATGCATGATCTGGACTCAGTTCTTAGAACCGTTTTGCGCAGAACATGAAAGATATGTGCACAGATGTCAATTTCAACATCAGATATTAGATCATGAAGAAACAAAGCACGTCCGAGGTTCATATACCCAGTGCTTGATAAAGGATACAAATTGTGAAACATCACAATTGTAAGTACTCTTAGTTTTGGAGGAAGAGAGGAAACACTGATGGATTTCCCATTGGGTGAGAACTCCAGGTCTTGTCCAAGACTTTCTTTGAGAAGCTCCTCATCCGGACAAAGATCATCATAAACTGGTGAGTGTCGGAATATTGGTCTGTTGATGTGAAGAATTTCTGCTAGATATGCAGGAGAGACTGAAAAGCTCTTTTTCCTAACCCAGCACTTAAGTTCATCTCCTTCCACAATCGCGTTGGCATAAAATTCCTTTACCAAATCTTCATACGCGTCATCCAGATCAGAGAGAAGGTAATTCCAGTCCTTGTGAGCAAACCATTTCGGAATGTCAGTGTCATGAAGTGTTGATTGATCCACAGGTCTTTCCAGTAATGGTTTAGCTTTTTGGAAATAATTCTCATGAGACTGATATGCTACATAGGATCTGAACTTGTTGGGATCGAATCTCTTTGATGAAGAACGAGTCTCTTTTGTTTGAGGTGGATAATCATCAATATCAATGACATGTTCCTTCCCTTTTGAATTGCCTCCTTTCACAGCTGCTTTCTTGAATGGTGACATGTCTAATCTTCGTGAGAAGCTTTCCAAGCAGTTGGTGAATGCACCAATCATCTTCGTCACGTTCATCATTCCGGGATCACCATTTTGATCTCTAGATTGTTCATCTGCCCAATTTCTTCTATCAATTCTAGGTCCTCGTGACCTTTGAGGTGTTGGACTATTCGTTGCTCTCAGCTTTTGGCAATTTGGTCGAGTATGTCCTTGAAGTCCACAATGATGACACACATAAGTTGATCTAGGACCTCTTTGTGGTCGTGGACGAGATTTGGCTCAAGATTCTGACCTGCCCACAGATTGATTACGGGAATTCAACAACCGTTCGTTCCCCACATTTCTCTTCTCTTCTATCTTGGGCTTCTCAGCAGTAGGACCAACATCAACTGGATCTTTAGCCTTAACAAACTTCACTTCTTTAGTGACATTTCCAGATGAGCTACTTCCTCCGGTATATCCCAATCCGGCTTTGTCTGAAAAGCTCTTTTGAGATGAAATAACATCATCTAGCTTCTTGGTGGTGACCCTGTCTATTTTCGCATTTGCTTGCACAACCTCTTGCTCAAGAAATCTCACTTTTGTGTAAGCTTCTAACAGCTCACCATTCAAAGTTTCTATCTCACATTTGGCCTCCCTATATCGGATTAGGAGACTTTTATAGTCCTCCTCTGCCTTCTTCATCTTTCTCACAGCTGCCTTAGCCATTCTTGTGTACTCACCCGACTTTTCAAGGAGTGAGTTATAATTCTTTTGAAGATTGGCTGTGCTTACATCTTCTTCAACATCCGATTCCTCGACAATTCCCAATGATTCTTCATCACTATGTTCTCCAAGGTCTCGTTCAAGCAGATTCAATTCATCTGAAGACTCAACATGGGCAATAGTCATAACAGCTGAATAGTTTCCCTCTCCATCACAGCTTTCTTCTGATTCTGAGTCGGATGAATCTGAGTCACTTAATGTCGTGGCATACACCTTGCCTTTCGATTTCAAATAATTCGGACATTCTTTCTTAAAGTGTCCATGCCCGTTGCATTCAAAACAAGTGACACCTTGTGTAGATTGGGATTCTTTTCCATCTTTCCTTTTGAATTCCCTTTTCTCCCTTCCTGAACTTTGGAATTTTCCTTTATCACCAAATTTTCCATTATTCTTGAATTTCAAGAATTTTCGGAAATTTTTTACAAGGTATGCAACATCTTTATCAACCACATCGTCTTCTGATGAGTCATGGACTTCTACCTTCTCATTAATGGTCTTAAGAGCAAGAGATTTACTCTTCCGTTGATTGGGCAGCGACATCTCATAAGTCTGAAGAGAACCAACCAGCTCTTGGACTTTGATGTCATCGAGGTCCTTGCTCTCTTCAATCGCTGTCACTTTAGCACGAAAACTTTCCGGCAATGATCGAAGGATCTTCCTTACGATTTTAGAATCCTCCGTTTTCTCCCCCAAATTGAACTTGCTGACTACCACCTCATTCAGCTTCCCATAGAAAGAGTCGAAGGACTCATCCTCACTCATTTTGAGCTCCTCAAACCGAGTGGTTAGCATTTGCAACTTGGTGTCTTTCACTTTCTTCGTGCCTTCGTAGGTAGTTTCCAATATCTCCCATGCTTCTTTGGCAACGGTGATGTGGGAGATCCTGTGAAATTCATCAGGAGACACACCACAGAAAATAGCATTTAAAGCTTTACTGTTAGCATTAGATGCAGCGAGTGCTGCCTTATCACATGTGGATTTGGCTGCCTCAGGTCTGGTCCAACCGCTCTCAACTGCATCCCAAACAGATTCATCAATAGAGCACAGAAATGCTCTCATGCGAACCTTCCAAAAAGCATAATTACTACCATCAAAATATGGAGGTGCATTTAGGGATTGAGACCTATCCATCTCAAAAGGGAGTCAAGGATTACACAATGGTATTGAAACCAATAAAAGTGTACCCGCTCTGATACCAAATGAAAGTTCAAATATGTGTAAAAACACCCTTGAACGTTTAGACTCCCAATTAACAAATTACCAATTCAAGCTTTATATCAAACAATTAATGTGCGGAACATGAACTAAAGCATAACACATAATTGGTAAACAATCTAAGCCAATTAAAATCACATCCACAGCAGAAAATAAAAGGCAAAGATAAAGGGAAGGAAGATGCAAACACAAGGACAACACGCGATGTGTTATCGAAGAGGAAACCGAAGCCCTCGGCGTAAAACCTCTCCGCCGCCCTCCAAGCGGTCAATAATCCACTAGAAAATGTAGTTGGGATACATGAACAGCAAAAGACCCTCCAAGCCTAATCTACCCGATGTACCTAAGCCCTCCAAGCTTCTTGCTCCAACGAGGTTGCGCCGAACCTATTTCTTTTCTAGCTTCCCGGATTCCGCTACTAGACCATAGCATCAACCAATGAATATTGGTTCCTTCCTAACTGCTTCCCAAAACACCAAACAACCCTCTCGCAGTAATGGATATGGTGAGAACAAGGTTTTGGTAAAAAAGGCCTCTCAAGGATTTGGCAATGGAGAGGAAGAGAGTTGAGGAATTTGAAGAGACTCTAATGTAAAGATTGTAGATGGTTCAATCTTGTTTTGCTCTAGGGTTTCTCTCTCAAAATTCTCTCTGGAAGCTCTCTTTCATTTGTGGGTATAAGGGGTATTTATACTGAGGTGAGAGAGGAATGTGAAACGTCAGGTTTTTCAAAACAGGGCTGGCTCGCGGCTTGACTGAGTCGCGAGATCCAGTCGCGAGTTAATCGTATGGCCAGTTGTCCTGTTTTGTCCTGTAGTGCTCCAGCTGGCATGACTGTTCACCTTCCGGCATGCTTGGCACGTGTGCTGCTTCTGGCGGCTTGAAGCCGCGAGTCACCCGCGAGACCCAGCCGCGAGACTCTGTTTTCTTGCACACTCTTGAGCAATCTTCACTCTATCTCACTCACTACCCTTACAACAAGCCCACCTAAATACAGGGTTACTAAATGCTGAAATACAAGCAAATTTGGCACGGAATAAAGCCAATTAGATGGTTGAATAAATTTCAACCTTACAGTTGTCAGTGTTCATAAATCCTTAAGTATAAGACTATTTTGTCTCAGCATATATAGAGATATATAGACCTCTAGCTATGTGAAGTGAATGGGATGTACAAAAACAAATGTAGTTTTGTCTTATCACTTTTATATGAAGCAACATATTTCTAAAACACTTGTATGGTTTTTTCCTCTTCTTTTAATGAAAAATATATATCCCTACTACACTATATTTCTAGGTAAAAGAAAGTATTATTTTAAGAGTTTCATATCCTACAATTGGTATAGGCTGAAAGTTCAAATAGTGTAAAAACACCCTTGAACGTTTAGACCCCCAATTAACAAATTAACCAATTCAAGCTTTATGTCAAACAAACAGTGTGCGGAAAATGAACATAAGCTATAATGTAGAATTGGACAAAACTATCTAAGCCAAATTAAAATCACAACCACAGCAGAAAATAAAAGGCAAAGATAAAGGGAAGGAAGATGCAAACACAAAGACAACACGCGATGTGTTATCGAAGAGGAAACCGAAGCCCTCGGCGTAAAACCTCTCCGCCGCCCTCCAAGCGGTAAATAATCCACTAGAAAATGTAGTTGGGATACATGGATAGCAATAGACCCTCCAAGCCTAATCTATCCAGTGCACCTAAGCCCTCCAAGCTTCTTGCTCCAAAGAGGTTGCGCCGAACCTTTTTCTTTTCTAGCTTCCCGGATTCTGCTACTAGACCATAGCATCAACCAATGAAGATTGGTTCCTTCCTCACTGCTTCCCAGAACACCAAACAACCCTCTCACAGTAATGGATATGGTGAGAACAAGGTTTTGGTAAAAGGCCTCTCAAGGATTTGGCAATGAAGAGGAAGAGAGTTGAGGAATTTGAAGAGACACTAATGTAAAGATTGTAGATGCTTCAATCTTGTTTTGCTCTAGGGTTTCTCTCTCAAAATTCTCTCTGGAAGCTCTCTCTCATTTGTTGGTATAAGGGGTATTTATATTGAGGTGAGAGGAGAATGTGAAACGTCAGGTTTTTCAAAACAGGGCTGGCTCGCGGCTTGGCCTCGCGACTTGACTGAGTCGCGAGATAACCGTATGGCCAGTTGTCCTGTTTTGTCCTGTAGTGCTCTAGCTAGCATGACTGTTCACCTTCCGGCATGCTTGGCACGTGTGCTGCGTCTGGCGACTTGCAGCCGCGAGTCACCCGCGAGATCCAGCCGCGAGTCTCTGTTTTCTTGCACACTCTTGAGCAATCTTCACTCTATCTCACTCACTACCCTTACAACAAGCCCACCTAAATACAGGGTTACTAAATGCTGAAATACAAGCAAATTTGGCACGGAATAAAGCCAATTAGATGGTTGAATAAATTCAACCTTACAATCTCCCCCTTTGGCTATTCCGTGACAAAACCCTAAAACAGACTCTAGACTTAACATGTGAGTTGGGAACAGTTGAGCAAAACTCACTCACACCTAACTCTAGAAGCTGTGAAGCACTTGAATCATATGAACATAAGACTCCTGAAACACAACAATACACCATGATCATTGTAAGCAGAAAATCGTGAAATGCATATGAAACAGGCAATATGTGATCAAGCAAAGATGGAGTTAAGAAACAAACCATGGCTTGATCAACCAAGTAATCACTACAAGGTAGTGACCACAATGCTCATTCACACTTGGAATGAACACTAGGACATACAAGCTAACAAGCTCAATGCAAGTCACTTGCATCCCAAACACTCAACCAATGCATAATACACTACGTATATGCATCTAGGAACAATCCTACAAGGGCACAAGAGTGACAGTACTAAAAGAAAATGCAATACATTTATATAGAAGTACTGATTTAAACAAAGCATAAAAGGCTGCATAAAGCATGGTACAAACCATAAAGCTTACAAACTATGCATAAAACATAACCCTAAAAGCTTACATAAGCAACATGGGTACAAGCCACAATATAAACTGAAAAGCATCAACAATATATATAAAAGATTAAACCAAGATTATAAGTTATGAGTTAGAAACAAAAGTACACCAAAACCACAGTGTATCAAACCCATATAAACACTAAACCTATAAGTTTAGAGGATAAGACTTAAAACAAAAGTATGTCAAAAGTATGTGTGTACTCCCCCTATCACTATGCACACTTCCCTTTGAACTTTCTCCCCCTTACTGAATGTTCTCCCCCTTTTTGGCACGAATAGCTAAAGGCTGTCGTCCAACTTTCGTTGAATATCGTCTAGCTGATTCTCCATAGTCTCGAGACGCATTTGAACCTGGTTGTTTGTGGAGTAGAGAAGTGCCACAATCTCATCAATGCGTTTCTGAATATGTTCAAGTAAACTCCCCATTCTATCAGTATGAGGATCAGTCTGTGCTTGCGGAATACTAGCTTGTGGAACTTCAGGAATAGCATGCGAAGTAGATGTGGTATGTGCAGGTGTCTCTGACTCAGGGGCAGATGGAGTAACCGGAGAGATGTGTGCACTCTTCGGAGTGTTAGAGGAGTGACTTCTGCTAGCTTGAAGGGAGTACATGGAAATAGGACGCTGACGGGTCAACATTTTTCCATCTGTAGGAGGAACAATGCCTTCACGAAGAATGAGCTTCATGATGAGACTGCAAAATGGAATAATTCCTCGAGCTGCTGTTCGAACCACGATCTTTCTCATGGTGTAAAAGATGTGAGCACAGATATCAATGGGAGCTCCGGTGATAAGATCACAAAGGAATTGAGCTCTCCCAAGATTTATGAATGTAGTGTTGGACAGTGGGTACAGATTAGTGAACATGATTAACTTCAGTGTGGTCAGCTCTGGTGCAAACTTTGCGGTGCTGATGGATGTGCCTGCACTGGATACTTCATGATCAGAACCTAGGATTTGAAGAATGTCTTCAATCTCTGGAGTTCGATTATCGTACGGAGTTAGATCCACATTCTGAGGTCTAGTGATGCCGAGAACTTCGGCGATGGAGTTTGGGGAAATGCCAAATTCCTTTCCTCTGACCTAGAAAATAAGTTCAACTCCAAGATCACTTGCATTGGAGTAGCATTCCTTAACAAGTTCATCCATTGGATCGACAAAGTTCCCAAACAAGTTTGCCCAATCTCGTGGCTCAAAGATTCGAGAGATAAAAGTGGTCCCTAAGGTGTTAAACTCCACCACCCGTTCCACTATAGCAGTTGATTTGTCAAATATGTTGGAGTAGATGTGTGAAGTAAGCGGGGTTCTAAACCTCTTCTCATTAGAGTCTTAAGAGGCCTGTGATGAGAGGCGAGTCCTTTTAGCAACTGGGGTTGCTGGATTATCAGCAACAATGTCTTTACCCTTAGAAGATCGACGAGACATCTGCAAGAAAATAGGCCCACAACAAAGAACCAAAACAGCACTACACAAGATAAATATCAACATGATTTGATGCAAATAACTACAGACTTAAGACAGGTCAGACCCAAATAAACTACCATCAATACTAATGTGCACAATACGACAGGTGTAGCAAAATGGTGATAGTGCAATAGAGCATAGATAAACATAGATTCAAAGATAATTGTCAATGAGACAGTTTACCATGACCATGAAATGCACACAGAAAACCACATACAACCACAATAGAGCAAAAAACAGATCTAAGCCATACGTACTCACAAATGGAGTAAAAACCCAGAAAAAATTATCAAACCCATTTCCCAAATGAGTGAGAAGACCCAACAAACAACAAAGCACAATGTAACCAACAATAGAGTAAATCAGAATCAAACACAACCCACCAAACCCAGTACATTCAAGAAAAAGCAATCGAGCACATTAAGATTCTAACAACAATAGCAACTCATAAACAAAGCAAGAAAAGGAAACTCAAAACATAAATATGTAGTGAGGAATAGAAAAACCATACCTTTACTTGATGATTTTAAGAAGAAATGGAGCAAAAATGATGTTCGAAAATGGAGGCACAGTGAATGGGTAAGAGCAGTTTTAGAAAGACAATGAACAGTCACAAAAGTTCGAGGGAAAAACTGAAAAACGCTTTTAAAAAACTGTCCCTATTTTTGCCAAACACGCGTTTTTCGCGACTGAAGTGAGTCGCCAACAAGTCGCCAGGATGAGCCGCCAAAACACTTAAAGATAAAATTTTGAAAAATTTTTCTAAGTGTTTTTCGCGATTGGAAGGTCTACCCGCGAGGGAGTCGCGAGCTGAGCCGCGAAAAACTCTGAGTAACCTCGCGACTGGACCTTTCACTCGCGAACAAGTCGCCAAAATAGACCCGCGAACACGCGACTGAGGCTCGCGACTTGTCATACCCGCGACTGAGTTGCCAAAACAGGGCAAATAAAAATTTTTGAAATTTTCATTTTTAAGAACAAAATACTTTCCAAAAACACCTAAAATACTCAAAAATCATTTTGTGCTTGAATCAACAAAGATTGAGCATGTGAAAACACATTTCAACAAGTACAATCACACAAATGAATATGGCATTCATTGAACATAAACTTGTGTGTTGTGTGTGGATATCAACAATGAGATAGTCCTTAGTCTAATATGAAGCTTCAATGATCAATTCAACCAAGGCATACACAATTAGCACTAGATCATGTGATCTATCTCAATTATAGAAATATGTATATATGACCTCCCACAAAACTTGATAAAATATCTTGGAGCTTTACATTTGACTCCACTTTCAATCATAACACTTGATCTTTTTGATCTTTTTGAGACAATTACCTCTCATTGTGAGAGTGATATTTGACAATTCACTTTAAAGAACAAGCCTTTGGACTTTTGAATAAACATTCACTTTAATTTTTGGTCGCTTTCCCTTTTTCCTAGTCGAATACTAGTATGTGCGACAGGCTTTTGCAGCTCAATATCTCTTTTCATTTGGAGATTTACATTTGGTGAGTTCTTTTTAGCAAAAACAAAAATAAAGAGTGGGAAGATATATAAACACAAGTCTATGCATGTCTCAAGATCAACATAACCATTCACTAATCATTCATGACAAGTTTGAAGATCTATTTACAACAATCACATAGATTTCAAGATTTCTCCCACAGTGATATGAGTGCAAAGAAACAAGTAATGCTCGAAAATGCACAAAGCCATTAGCACAAAGGTACAAGGCAAAACATGTTTTGAGACAAAAGCTCAACAATGTCAATCAAACTTTTGATTTTCTAATTTTTATGTGATTTTTGGATTTTTGACACTAGAAGAAAAAGATTGACCAAAAACAAAAACAAAATCAAAAGTATGCACAAGTAGAAAAGCAAACAACCAACAGCAAAAACAATAAGCAAACAAACAAACATCGTCGCAAAGCATAGGAAGTATTAATGCATGGACATGTTATAATGCTTATGCATGAGTACCCTTCTTCACCCACACGTCACTTGCGTTTGGGGTGATTTCCTTATAGGATTGGGTACGGGAGTTAGGGCTTTCAAACCTTCGTCAGAAGCTTTCCAAGCAGTTGGTGAATGCACCAATCATCTTCATCACGTTCATCATTCCGGGATCACCATTTTGATCTCTAGATTGTTCACCTGCCCAATTTCTTCTATCATTTCTAGGTCCTCGTGACCTTTAAGGAGTTGCACTATTCATTGCTCTCAGCTTTTGACAATTTGGTCGAGTATGCCCTTGAAGTCCACAATGATGACACACATAATTTGATTTAGGACCTCTTTGTGGTCGTGGACGAGACTTGGCACGAGATTCAGATCTGCCCACATACTAATTGCGGGGATTCAACAACCGTTGGTTCTCCACATTCTTCTTCTCCTCTATCTTGGGCTTCTCAGCAGTAGGGTCAACTTCAACTGGCTCTTTAGCCTTTACAAACTTCACTTCTTTAGTGACATTTCCAGATGAGCTACTTCCTCCGGTATATCCCAACCCGGATTTGTCTGAAAAGCTCTTTTGAGATGAGATAACATCATCTAGCTTCTTGGTGGTGACCCTCTCTATTTTAGCATTTGCTTGCACAACCTCTTGCTCAAGAAATCTCACTTTTGTGTAAGCTTCTGACAGCTCACCATTCAGTGTCTCTATCTCACATTTGGCCTCCCTATATCGGATTAGGAGACTTTTATAGTCCTCCTCTACCTTCTTCATTTTTCTCACAGTAGCCTTGGCCACCCTTGTGTACTCACCCAACTTTTCAAGGAGTGAGTTATAATTCTTTTGAAGATTGGCTGTGCTTACATCTTCTTCAACATCTGATTCCTCGACAACTCCTAATGATTCTTCATCACTATGTTCTCCAAGGTCTCGTACAAGCAGATTCAACTCGTCTGAAGACTCAACATGGGCAATAGTCATAAAAGCTGAATAGTTCTCCTCTCCATCACAGCTTTCTTCTGATTTTGAGTCGGATGAATCCGAGTCACTTAATGTCGTGGCATACACCTTGCCTTTCGATTTCAAATAATTCGGACATTCTTTCTTAAAGTGTTCATGCCCGTTGCATTCAAAACAAGTGACACCTTGTGTAGATTGGGATTCTTTTCCATCTTTCCCTTTGAATTCCCTTTTTGAATTTTTGAATTTTCCTTTATCACCAAATTTTCCATTATTCTTGAATTTCAAGAATTTTCGGAAATTTTTTACAAGGTATGCAATATCTTTATCAACCACATCGTCTTCCGATGAGTCATGGACTTCTACCTTCTCATTAATGGTCTTAAGAGCAAGAGATTTACTCTTCCGTTGATTGGGCAGCGACATCTCATAAGTCTGAAGAGAACCAACCAGCTCCTGGACTTTGATGTCATCGAGGTCCTTGCTCTCTTCAATCGTTGTCACTTTAGCACGAAAACTTTCCGGCAATGATCGAAGGATCTTCCTTACGATTTTAGAATCCTCCATTTTCTCCCCCAAATTGAACTTGCTGACTACCACCTCATTTAGCTTCCCATAGAAAGAGTCAAAGGACTCATCCTCACTCATTTTGAGCTCCTCAAACCGAGTGGTCAGCATTTGCAACTTGGTGTCTTTCACTTTCTTCGTGCCTTCGTAGGTGGTTTCCAATATCTCCCATGCTTCTTTGGCAACGGTGATGTGGGAGATCCTGTGAAATTCATCTGGAGACACACCATAGAAAATAGCATTTAAGGCTTTACTGTTAGCATTAGATGCAGCGAGTGCTGCCTTATCCCATGTGGATTTGGCTGCCTCAGGTCTGGTCCAACCACTCTCAACAGCATCCCAAACAGATTCATCAATGGAGCACAGAAATGCTCTCATGCGAACCTTCCAAAAAGCATAATTACTACCATCAAAATATGGAGGTGCATTTAGGGATTGAGACCGATCCATCTCAAAAGGGAGTCAAGGATCACACAATGGTATTGAAACCAATAGAAGTGTACCCGCTCTGATACCAATTGAAAGTTCAAATAGTGTAAAAACACCCTTGAACGTTTAGACCCCCAATTAACAAATTAACCAATTCAAGATTTATGTCAAACAAACAGTGTGCGGAAAATGAACATAAGCTATAATGTAGAATTGGACAAAACTATCTAAGCCAAATTAAAATCACAACCACAGCAGAAAATAAAAGGAAAAGATAAAGGGAAGGAAGATGCAAACACAAAGACAACACGCGATGTGTTATCGAAGAGGAAACCGAAGCCCTCGGCGTAAAACCTCTCCGCCGCCCTCCAAGCGGTAAATAATCCACTAGAAAATGTAGTTGGGATACATGGACAGCAATAGACCCTCCAAGCCTAATCTACCCAGTGCACCTAAGCCCTCCAAGCTTCTTGCTCCAACGAGGTTGCGCCGAACCTTTTTCTTTTCTAACTTCCCGGATTCCGCTACTAGACCATAGTATCAACCAATGAAGATTGGTTCCTTCCTAACTGCTTCCCAGAACACCAAACAACCCTCTCACAGTAATGGATATGATGAGAACAAGGTTTTGGTAAAAGGCCTCTCAAGGATTTGGCAATGGAGAGGAAGAGAGTTGAGGAATTTGAAGAGACACTAATGTAAAGATTGTAGATGGTTCAATCTTGTTTTGCTCTAGGGTTTCTCTCTCAAAATTCTCTCTGGAAGCTCTCTCTCATTTGTGGGTATAAGGGGTATTTATACTGAGGTGAGAGGAGAATGTGAAACGTCAGGTTTTTCAAAACAGGGCTGGCTCGTGGCTTGGCCTTGCGACTTGACTGAGTCGCGAGATCTAGTCGCGAGATAACCGTATGGCCAGTTGTCCTGTTTTGTCCTGTAGTGCTCCAGCTAGCATGACTGTTCACCTTCCGGCATGCTTGGCACGTGTGCTGCGTCTGGCGGCTTGTAGCCGCGAGTCACCCGCGAGATCCAACCACGAGTCTCTGTTTTCTTGCACACTCTTGAGCAATCTTCACTCTATCTCACTCACTACCCTTACAACAAGCCCACCTAAATACAGGGTTACTAAATGCTGAAATACAAGCAAATTTGGCACGGAATAAAGCCAATTAGATGGTTGAATAAATTCAACCTTACATAGGCTTGTAAGGATAATCAACAAGGTGGCTGGGTCGTTGTATCCCAGGGGTGGCACACATAATGCTGTTAGTCTACTACATCGAAAATCTCATAAACGGCATGTATTGTCTCAAGATAGTGACCTGGTCCACATCTCTGCTCCGCCGCCTAAATTTTTTTTTTGAATTGACAATAAATTATATTATATTTTATGAGATGATCATTGATGTCGTCCAATTTTGTAACAGAAATTGTAGTGCAGCTAAGGTTGTCGTTCCACCGAGAAAAGGAAAACAAGAACACGTCAAAAGCACCAATAATATATAGAAAAATATGATTGAAACTTAAGAAAAAGAAAGTTTGGTAAAACTTAATAATTAAAATCACTAAGGCGTTAGGGTTTGTCCACTATTTTTAAGCATCCACTACCAATCCAATTTAGTACACAATCGGGTAAGTAAACACATAAACTATCTGATTGGAAAATTTAGAAATATGCTTCATTAATAAAAATCTCTTTGGTTGATTATATTCATCAACTATTCCAACAATTTATTCTAGAAAACAATAACTTTACTAAAAAAAAACTCAAGAACATCGTATACCCTAGAGGCAATACTATGGAAAAAGTAATATCTAACAAAATTACCCCGTTTTACAAGAAAGATTATAAAACCATATTCTAACAATAAGAAGATTCAAGAATAGACTTATGAAAGAATTAGAAATTAAATATCAATCTAACCAAACAATTATGAAAAGAAAAAAATTTATTTCAATAATCAAAATGTGAAAAACATGCTTGAATTGAATAGTGAACAACTTACAACATTGGGGATTTATCCCTAACCTTAGCTTAGGTTCTTAAACTTCCATAGAAAATAAAAACTCTAAAAATTGATGAAAAATAAGGTTTTTCAGCAGCCAAAAACATGGCTACCTTTGTATCCCTTTAATATTTATAATATTTAAAACCCTAAAATACATGCTCCCTAGAAAGGAAAATATAAAATGTCGATTCCCATTTTTCAACAGTTGGTCAACATCCAGGTCAGTTTTGGCCTTGAATACAGACGATTCTAAAATTTTGGTAAACTATAGTGTTTTAGATCTTCAAGTCCTATTTCCATGCCGCAAGAATCAAGTCAATCTGATATTGGAGTAAAAAGATATGGCCAAAATACCAATACTGGTCAGAATATTTCTATGCCAAGATTATTTCCATCTTTGGCTTAAACGAATCTCTCTCTTTCTTTTTATGTTACCACACATCTCTGACTCATTAAATTCTTCAATAGCCAGTTCTCAATTGGGCTTCAACCTTGAATTCTCTTAGCTTCGTGTTTGCATGCTTAGTTTATTAGTTTTAATCTCTTACAAGAAAAAAAAAATACACATAATGAGTATATTTTAGAGAAAATTTACAAACTCTTATATTTACTTGTAAGTGTGGGAATAAACACAAAATAGATGTGATAATGCCTACCAATAATAAGATAATATTGTACTTTTAAGCTATTATCAATCATCAAGGTGATATCTCTCCACTGTTCTCTTATTTTATGGTACAAATGTAAATTTAGTGAAATATCTTTATTTTATTTTACTATTGTTATTCTATAAATTACAAATTGTAATATATATATATATATATATATATATATCAATTATTGTTCTAATGAACAACAAGATGGAATAGTGCACTAAAGAACTTTAATACTAGCCAAGAGCTTTGTAGCTTAAAAGACACCTCTCCATACACAAAGTGTTGGAAGTGTAGGGGAGAAATGGTTTGACCTGGAAGATAAGCATCATATTGTAACTATCTCAAAAAAAAAAATAAATAAATAAATAAAAAAACTTTAATGCTAACATTCAAATATTCTACTTTAGCCAAAACTATGTTTAGCTTTTAAGGACCCCATATGTTCCTTTTTGGCATTGGTGTAGTAAGTAGAGTTTTAAATGCAAGGCTTTATTTGTAGATTTTTTACAATATGTTAGAATTCCAACCTAAAAAGCTCTTTAGCAATTGAATGTTTAGCTCTTTAAGGGCCTGTTTGATAACGTTATTTGAGCAACAGTTTTCGTTGTTTAAACAACACAACACTTTTCCATCCACACGTATTTCCACAACACTTAAATAACGTTACTAGAACAACATTACTAAACGGCCATAAATTTTTGTATTTAGTTGCTAAAAGCGTTGTATCTGAATTGAAACTTCTTGGTGTTTCTAAAGAAGACATCCAGGGTTCAAATCCCCTCCTTAATTGTTATAAAACTATCATATTAACAAACACACAAAAAAAATTCAAGATTTATAAATTTCAAATCCCCCTGGCCCCCCCCCCCCCCCCAAAAATCTCTTTAAGAGAATTGCAAAAATGAATATAAGAGTCTTAAAAGTTTTTCTTTTTTTTGGTACTACATTACAACCTCTTTGTTTTGATGAATTATGGACCTTCTCAAGTTAAGTAATGTTATTTTTAGAGCACTAGCATTAGTTGTGCCATCCCAAATTCTATTTTCCCACACCCAAACCTACTAAATTTATTTTAACACATCATTTTACAATACACCCTACATCAAATGTTCTATTTTAACAATTCAATACATTAAAATAATATAAACAACCAATAAAAAATCATTCAATTTTTATAATCCCAACACCTCTCTTCTCTCTACTATGAACGCATTCACCACAACCTCCTCAACCATAACCCATTTCCACAGTGACAACCACCCATAACCACCGGCCACCATGATGCTAAAATACAAAAAAAAAAAAAACCAAAATGCAAAACACTACCAAAATCAACCTAACCACAAGCAAAAAATATAAACCCAACAAACCACTAGATCAGAACACCAAAACCACCACCACCCACAGCCCAATCCAAAACCATTGCTAGCCACCACTAAGTCAAAGAAAAAGTGAGAGAGGAGCAAGATCAAAACCCAGTACTAGATCGGAACCCACCAAATCCACAAACCCACCACCATTAATCATCACCCAAAATCAACCCAACACCACCTGCCAAAACCACCACCAATCACCACCACCTCAAAACAACAAACCTATAGAACTACAATCCCATTTCTCATACCAAATCCAATCCCCAAAATTAACCATAAACAAGCAAACAAAGAGAGGGATTCGATGCATGGCAAGATTAGGCGGAGTTCGGCGGATGCAGCAAAGGCAGGCGCTTGGCGAGATTGGTTCTGGACTGGAGATCACTGTGGGTGGAGATCACCTTGAGAGAGAGAGAGAATGGGTGAGGCAAACGGGGGTGATGAAATAGATATGTGAGAGGAGAGAGAAAAAGAATATTAAAGAAAATTTAGCATTTGTTCTAAATTTGGAATGGTATTGTTCATCCATGACAAATTTTTTGGCATTTGGAACATTTTATGTAAGTGACATTTTAGTGTTATATTTGGCATTTGGCACACCTGATGATAATTCTCTTATGTTGCTATTTATTATTTTAATTGTTTTGTTATTAAAATAAGAGTTATGAGTTTCAGTTAACTTAATTGATAATATATCTTATTCATCAAGTAAGGGGTCTGAGTTCGAATATATATACCATTAATAAGAGAATTCCCATGTTTCGTCTTCAATTTTTGGCGTACCAAAATATCCTCATACAAATTCTGAAATAACATACCTATTTTAATTTATTTTTTTTCCCTACAAAAAAAGCAAAAAAGGTTAAAATAGTAATACTATTTCACATACAAAAGGGAAAAAAAAAATGTTATTCTCACCACCCATTTGTATTCAAATGTCTGATTCCTATATGTATTTGTTATCTATTTGAATTCAAATACTTCAATTATCTTTATAAAAAAAAAAATATACAAAATACAAAATTACTTCTTCCAAAAAATATTAAAAGAGTAATACTATCTCACGTACAAAAGGGAAAAAAGAAAACCGTTATTCTCAACACCCATTTGTATTCAAATATCTGATTCATATATGTATTTGTTATCTATTTGTATTCAAATACTTCAATTATCTTTATAAATAAAAAATAAAAAATTACTTCTTCAAAAAAAAAAAAAAAACCACTACCTCACGTAAAGACTACTCATTCTTATTCCAAAATTTTTATGGTTTTATTTTTAATTCTTTAAAACATTCCAAAATTTTTGTTATTCAAATTCTATATAGTTATCACAATCCACATCCATCTATACTAACGTATATCGTCTTTCTTTTGTTTAAATCTCAATTTTTTTTACTTATCACAATTCTTATCCCAATCAATAAATTCAAATGTCCCATTTTGTTTCAACTTCTTACGGTTCTCTATCTCATTTTTAAACATTATTCCATGTTACCTTACCTCTTTCTTAAAAAAAAAAAAATACACATAGTTATTTATATATCACTTTTACACATTATAACACTAAACATAAATAAATAAAACATTATTGCATGCGTAAAGCGCGTGTGATAAGTTTAGTATGTGTGTGTGTGTGTGTGTTTCTATTTAATATATGAGTTGGGTTCAAGTTACACATATATAATTTTAAGCAATGTTACACCACTCAATATTTTTTAATTGAATGGGAATTTTGACAAATCCACCGTTAGAATACATTATCTTTACATATTCTCCATGCTTGAAAATATTCAAAATGATCAAAGATTAATAACTGTGTTATCGATCAATTTTTTAAAGTTAAGTTTTTGTAATTTAAAATAATGCATAAAAAATGAGTTTATGGATAAAATGGTAAATAGCAATCCATTGACATGAATATCAAGAACATGTAGAATATGTAATTCAAAGTGGGATTTTCAAAATATGAATTTTATAACAAATTATTGGGTGGTGACCATAGTGTAACATTGCTTAGAGTTACACCAGGTGTAACTTGAACCCAACCTATTATATATTTAGATTACTTATATCTTATAGAGTAAAACTTAAATATAATTTTGAAAATTTATCTTGAATAAAATAATACTATTTTTATCTTATCAAATACTAAATTCAATTGGGAATTTAATATACTGCACCTAAGTTTATCTAAGTTTTATTACTATTTTTTTTTTGACCTGATAAGTTTTGTTTTATTTATAATTTAATCTTTTTTTCTTCTCATAACCTATTTTCATTCCCAAAACACTTTTCTATTTTATTGTCTCTTACCACTTCCCTTTTGTCTCATCTCTACTCATTATCATCAGGGACGAACCCAGTAGGGGGCCCAGGCCCCCCTAGCCCAAAAAAAAAAAAAAAAAAAAAAATATTAGGTTTATTTTGTCTTTCTAATAGCTGGCCCTCTCTTCCAAAGTCTTAATCCCATTAGATAGCCCCCTCTAGCTAGCCCAAAGCCCAGCTCAACCCAAAAAAAAAAAAAAAACTAAAAACCCATTAAAACCCTTTTAACCCACAGTTACATACAAACCAAATTTAGGAAAATATAAATTAGAGAAAGTTGAGAGAGAGCTAGAGACAGAAAGATAGAGGCTGGAGAGAATAGAGAGTGAGAACAAGGATGTGAAAAAAAAGTGAAGAAAATGAAGCTAGACAGAGGCACGGTGAAAAGAAATATACAGAAAGAAAGAAGAAGATGATGGGAGATTCAGAGGTTGGGTTTGAAATGGTGAAATAGAAGTGTTAGGTGAGATAAGAAATAGTAGAGTTAGAGGAGCAACCATTGGGCCTTGTAGCCTAATGGCACCCGGTTCCGTTGTAACCTTTAAGCTCAGGGGTTCTATCCCTCGCAATTACCCAGCCAAAAAAAAAAAGTAGAGTTAGAGGAGCAGAGTCACGTGGGTAGGAGTGAAAAGGTGAGTTTGGAAATTTCTTGGAAAGTACCTACTTTACAAATACCCTAAAGGTGTTTGCTTATTTACAAAAATACCAAAATTTATATATATAATATTTTATAACCAATATATTTTATTTTATTAAGATTTAATTATTTTTTTTTAAAACCTACACATATCTATTATTTCGGAGCAGTGCAGTACCAAAATATTCCGTGAAATGATCTCTAGAACGGAATTCAAAACCTTAGAATAAAGCTATAATATATAGAAAGAGATGATTTTGTAGAGAATATATAATATTGTTTGGTGTTTGACTATTGGTTGGTAGGAGGGCAACAATAAGGAATAGGCGACTGATAGAGATGCAAAAAAAAAAAAAAAAAAGTAATTTTTTTGTTTTTGTTTTTGATGGTAGATAATTGCATCTTAATATATTGAGAAAAAATAATTTTCTATATTTGTCTTGGTTGATAGTTTGTTAATAATATATGGATTTTTTTTTTTTTGGTAAACAAAAAATGGGTAGAGGGAGGTGACCAGTGTGGCTTCCCTAGTTAGGCATGACTATATTAGCACCCTACTCGCTCCTAGGCCAGACCCCATACTCTCAGTCTGTAAGAAATTCACTTATTCCTTTTTGGACCATTTGTGATGGAGATGGGATATAAGAAACACCAACACACAACTAGTTGTTGAGGCTCGAACCCAATTCCTGAGACTTGTTGGCCTGTTATCTTACCAACTAGACCACCCGAATGTTAGTCAATTTTTGTTGGCCTTCTTTAACTTGAAATTCTAGGTCTGTTGCTGATTATCATTAATGTTGAAGCTACTTTAAAAGATGTAAAAATACTACTAACCCACCTTAAACCTGACTTGTCACTTATCCTAGTATTCCTGCTCCATGCAGGTTTTTCCCAACCTGATCTGAATACAACCTCACGTGGCCCTTTTTTTTTTTTTTTTTTGTTAGAAAGGGGAATTCAGTAAAGACTAAACCACAACACCAAAAACATTAAGAATCGAATCAAAAGCAACCCTAGCCACGTCTAAACTAAGCAGCAAAGAAACATCAGCTGGGGGTTCCAGAAAAACTACAAAAATCTTGGGGAAGCAAGGCTCCCCTCCTAGCTAGAGCATTGGCACATTTATTTGCCTCCCTATAACAATTTTGAATCTTAACCATGAGAATATCTCTCAAACCCACCTTACAATCTCCAAGAATAGCATCCAATCCGTTCTGAATTCTATCCTCTTTTTGCAATAGATCCACCACGAGCTTGGCATCCAGTTCTATGATTACTGCTAGGATTTTTAAGGCGACACACAAGCGGATTCCGTCTCGAAGAGCCCAGAGCTTGGCAACAGCACTTGTAGTGACCCCTATAGCTCTTGCAAAGCCTTTCACCCATTCCCCATTTGCGTTGCAAATCAATCCTTCACCTCCTGCCAAACCAAGGTTACCAATAAAAGAGACATCAGTGTTTAACTTAACCCAATTCTCAGGGGGGCGATGCTAATTGGTCTTGATAGTTGTGTGATGACCACCAAGCCTATCATTAGCTCAAAGAAATGCAAATTCAATGGCTTTAGCCATCACCTCCCTCTTTAGATCATTCTGATCTCTCTCTCTACCGAATACTATGCTATTTCTGTGAAGCCAAAGTCCCCTTATCCCAAAAGGGAAGACAACCCCCTAATTGATCCCCGAACAAGGGGAGACTTTTGTATTTCGGCAATTTAGTCTCATCCAATCTACAAGTCTAGACCCATAGAATAGAGACGCTTGTATAGGCTGGGGAAAGGAGTTCCAGAAGCATTAGGCAAATGGGCAATCCTTTAAAACATGTATAATGGTTTCTAGGGCACCATTGCAAATTGGGCAAGAAGGAGAAATATCCATACCACAATAGGCAAGAGTGGCTCAGACTAGGATACTATTGTGGTAGCATTGCCAAAGGAAGCACTTCACCTTCGAGATGGAGATAGTCTTCCAAATCCATTCACCTTCAAATGGGCTTGCTTGATCATCTTCACCTTCCATGCCAGCCAACCTATAGGCCTCCTTAGGCTCAAAAGCCCCACTCGGGGATGAGAACCATGTGAGATGGTCCTCATACAAAGCAGAGAAGGATATAGGGGTGGCTTTGACAGCAGACAACAATTGTGCAGGTAAGGAGAAAGAAATGTTTTGCCAATTCCACCCACTAAAGTTAGCAATCTCCTTTAAGCAAATATTCTCTTCCCCGCGGTTGAGAGGACTTGAAATGAGGCTTCTTAATGGGCCCTTGTCCAGCCATTTGTCATACCATAAGTATAGTTGGCTATCCCTACCAACTACCCATTTGGACCCCCATTTAAAAATTGCCTCGCCTTTTCTTATCGCAGACCAGGTGTTAGAGCAGGTCCGAAGTTTCAGATGGGCACTAGTTAGTCTTCTATCCACCCTATAATTGTGGTTTAATACCTTGGCCCACAGGGAGGACGTCTCTGTCATCAATCTCCAATTAAGTTTGGCTAAAAGAGCAATATTTTTGGCTTTAGCTGCATAGATACCAAGGCATCCCTCTCTTTTGGGCTTAGTAATCTTCTTCCAACTAACCATGTGAAGCTTCTTCTTGTTGTCAGTTGATCCCCAAAGGAAGTTTCAACTAAATTTGCCCACACTATGGAGATTTGTAGGGAGGACCACACACTGCATTGCATAATTTGGAATGGTAGTAATAACAGCTTGAGTGAGAACGAGCCGTCCAGCGAAAGACAATAGATTAGCTTTCCACCCAGCAAGGCGACTTTGGATCCGCTCAATAATAAACCCAAAATCTTGGCTCAGGCTTGAGTGTTTTTATAGGGAATCCCAAATATTTCCCTAGTGTCAGAGTGGACCTGAACTCCAGGATCTCGCATAAATCTGCTTTAGTTTTAGTGCTGACATTAGGAGAAAAGAACACCTTGGATTTTGTACTACTCACTTTTTGACCTAACAAAGAGCATAACAAGTCAAGGACATCTCTCATAGCCAAGCAATTTTTCACGTCCGCTTTTGCAAAAAGGACGAGATCGTCAACAAAGAAGAGATGAGAAAAGGCCAGCCCTCCCTGCAAGGCTTTAAATGGGTCCCGCAGCTTGGCATCGCACTTTTCTGTGATGGGGGCTCCCAGAACTTCCATACAGAGGATAAATAAATAGGGAGAAAGGGGGTCTCCCTGTTTGATGCCTCTTGAAGGAAGAAAAGGCTTGAAAGCTCTACCATTGTACAAAACAGAGATGGAAGAAGTTGAGACACAGCTCACAATTAGAGAGACTAGTTGGCTAGGGAACTTGAAAAGGGCCAAGGTATCTCGGATGAAGCTCCATTCGAGGTAGTCGTAAGCCTTTTCCAAGTCGATTTTTATTGCCATGAACCCTCCTCTTCCTTTCTTCTTAGACATGGTATGAACAAGCTCTTGAACAATAATCGCATTGTCAACCCCTTTCTAACCAGGAACGAAAGTCGTTTAATAGGGTGAGACTAGGTTTGATAGCATGGGGCAAATCCTGGCCACAATCACCTTTGTAACAATCTTATACATGGTGTTGCATAAACTAATTGGATGGTAGTCGCTAAGAGATTCAAGTGTATTGCACTTGGGGATCAGGGTGATAAAGGTCCTATTTAGGTACTCCGACATTGTTTGGGAGGTGAAAATCTGTTTCACTTCCTTTCTTACTGACACCCCAACTAAAAGCCAAAAGCACTGAAAAAACCCTGCACAAAAGCCATCTAGGCCCGGGGCTTTGAAAGCTTTGAGAGACCAGAGAATGCTTGCAATTTCCTCATTGGATATTAGAATAGGAGCTCGGCAACCTCATCTCATTCAAGTAGGAGTTCCAGCAAGGGGGATCCCACAAAGAGAGGAGGGAGCTACTGTGACTGGACATAAATAACTCTGTAGACACTCAATTTTGCACCCATGATTTAATCAAGGAGAATGACTTGAATGACCATCCATGTACCCCAAAAATCATAATTGCATCACATGCATCAATTTGTTCTTGCATTACATGCATCATTTTGTCTTTGTATTACATGCATCATGTCATTCATTGCATATCATAAAAATGATCTTAAGGTTCTAATGGTCGTGACGGTGTGTCCGGTTTCCGAATCGGACCATCGGATCGAAAGATATCGCATGATCAAGTTTGCACGGTCTACATGCATTGTATGGGGTGAAGCCGATCACATGTGATTAATTTAAATTAATTTTGATTGGTTATTAATTAAAGTTACTTAAATGAATTTATGTGATTGGTGGAGTATTTTTCTTAATATGAGATTTGTTGCATGGGATTAAAACAAATAAGTTGATAATATTTAAAGATTGCGATCATTGTTGCAATTTTTTTATTTGTTTATTCACAATATATATGTAACTATGAAAATAACTTCATTGCCAATGGACCTATGGTAGTGGTAGTAATCTTTTTGGCATGTATGTATTTTTATGGAGATGATATACAGGATTTCTTTATCCCTTATTTGTCTTTATAATTTTTTATTGGGCACAAGCACATTGTGTACTAGGTTTGACAATGTTTACTATTTGAATTAGTGAATATTTTATGTTATGCTTGGGTCTTCTCCATTTAGTTATATTATTTGATTAGTGAGTCTTGAGACATTCTGATTTAGTGCAGCAAATGATAATTGCAATATTGTTTTTTTCTTTTTAAAGAATCTTGTGCATCGCAAAGGTTAGTGACTAGTTATTTTAAAAGTCATAATTATCACTTTGGAATGAGGCTTATCATGAAAATTATTCTGAAATTCATCCAAATACAGTCTTAGAGTTGGAAAACACCTAAAAAAAGTGCTAATCAAGTAACAGATATCAAATTCACGTTAGGAGGCACTTTTGGCATAATAGAACTCAAACTTCCCTTAAACTATCAAAATTTTAGCTTAATCCGAATTTTGAGCTAAGAGATATGATCAAAATACAAAACTGGTTCTGATTTGAAAAATCAGCTTACTCTTATCCAAATCTCCTTTTTTTTTTTAAGGATTTTCCCCTATACGTTTTTTGCTTATTTTTTTCAGCATTCCAACCTCTATAAATAGAGGAGACATCTCATAATTCAGCACACTTTTCACCCTCTACAGAGAAACACCTTTTTTTTACGCTCTGAGAGGCACACATTTTGGGCCCCCAAACAGCTCATATTTTCTGATCTCTTCTTTGATTTTCTGTTGAAGCTAGGATTTTTAGGTTTCAAGGATAACTGAATAAGTTTTTTTGAAACCTAAAACATCCTTCCAAGTAGAAGAGTGCTCATGTAAGAGGTTGCTTTCTAACCCTTTTACTTTTATGTTTTTCCTATCATGATGATGCATGTTTAAATATTCATATTCTATCTTGTTAATTTAGTTTATGAAAATATGTTCATTGATATAATCTTTCTTAGATGTAGATCTGAATTTTTCTTCAAAATAAAACAGATTGCATCTTCCTTAGATGCAGATTTGAATTTTTCTTCACAACAACATAGATCTACATCTTCTTTAGATGTAGATCTAAATTTTTCTTCACAATAAAACAGATCTGCATCTTCCTTAGATGTAGATCTAAATTTTCTTTAATCAAAACTGATTTGTATCTTCCTTAGATACAAATTTGATTTTTTAATACATGCAGATTTTTGAAATAAAGAAAAAAGATTAAACATGATTGTGTTTGTTTTATTTAATTCATGTTGCATGAATTTAAATTATGAGTGAAACTCTCTTCTTAAAAAATCTTTTTCATTCTTTTAAAACATTTAAAAAAAAAAAAACATATATATGATTTTTTCTATTGTCAAAACCATTTTTTTTATCATCACAACACAGATCTAGATTTTTATCTCCAAAAACCACTTTTCTCCACATACCACAAAACAGATCTGGTATTTTGACAAATCAAAATCAATTTTTTTTACCAACCAAAATGGATCTGAATTTTTTTAAAAAACAAAAGAAGAGACTTCATTCATAAATAAATTTGTGTGATTTAATTTTAGCGTCACATGTTCAACATATCATTCATGACATGCATAAAAAGGTACATAGGTCATAAGAGTCTAGAATACCAGACTCTGTCTAGGCGGTATGGGTGCCTAACACCTTCCCATTCTGTAACCTAGCCTTCGGATTTAGGTCATTGGTTAAGTAGATCTAGCCTTGTCTTTATTTTATTTTTGGTAGAATGTAACTAGGACAAAAAGCTATGTAATTATTTGGTAGTTTGTAACTAGGACCCAAAACCATGTAAATTTTCAATTTTTTCAAATATGTAATTTTTATTCAATCAATGAATGGAACAATTCAGTCATGTATTTATTTATTTATTTTTTTTTTGTATAAAAAAATAAGTGGCGACTCCACACCACTTACCCAAAAAGAGAGGTGTCCTAAAAGGTACCCGAATCTCTTTTTTTGAGAGGCAATTTCCCGGTCTCTCACAAACTCAGAATAACCAGTCCTGATGAAATGGCAATATCTCTCTCCTCATTCAACCAGTTTCCCATGTGGTCTTTCAGGCAAGTGATGCGATTTCTGCTTCGACGCACCAAAGCAGAAGTATGGTAAAAGGCTGTGTTTCTATCCCCTTTAACCAGCCAAGTGATGTGCAACTTCATAGCCCAGTACTCTTCCTCTAATTTCAAGACCTCAGAAATTTTTGTACACAACTCCTGCTCAAATCAAACTAAGAAGTTGTTGGGGTTATTAAAGAGGGCAATTTGAACACCCCTAAGTCTAGCAAGGATACGCTTTTTTCGATGGAACAAATTTCCAAACACATTCCTATTCCAAACCTTAGCTTTATCAGTGAACTTGGAGACTGCGTGCAATAAGGAGCTAGGATTTGCCCAGGCATCTCTCACTATGTCCGGGAAGGAAGGGTGGGAGAGCCACATTGGCTGGAATCTAAAAGGCTGATCTTGCCAGATGCCTTGAGCTCTGTCCCAATGAAACTTGACTGGACAATGATCTAAATGGCCTCTTTCAAGGTGCTCAACACAAGCTTTCGGAAAGAGAGCATTCCATTCAGCATTTATGAAAACACGGTCTATCCTCTCTTGAACAAGCTGCATTAGAGGCCTATTATTTGACCATGTATAGCATGCACCAGAAAAGCCAATGTCAATCATCTTGCAGGTATTAAGGCACTCCTGGAATCTGAGAGCTCTATTGATATTCACCGTTCTGCCTCCAAACTTATCTTCCCTAACTAGCACTTCATTAAAATCCCCTACGATAACCCAGGGTAACGCATGAAGATTGGAAACAGTAGATAGATTATCCCATAAAAGTTGCCCTTCAACAATTTTCGGGCTAGCATAGACTGCAAAGAGGAGCCAAGGACCCAGGGAGTTGGGGGTGTTGAGAGTCACCAATGCATGGATCTCTTGCTCCGTGGTAGAGAGCTTTGTAACTTCCACTTGGGTAGAGTCCTACAAAACCTAGAGGCCACCAGATAACCCAATGTTATTAACCAAAATTGCCCCATCCATGGGGAGCCAATCTGCAATACTTTTGGCTCTGTCTCCACTAACTTTTGTTTCCATGGTGACCAAGATTGCAGGATAATGCTTACAAATCAAATCAGAGACAAGACTATGAAAATTTGGGTTGAAGGCACTCTAGCAATTCCAGATAAGCATATTCATATCTACAAAGATAGATTAATTAGAACCAAAACTCAGGAAGGAACAGAATTGTTACCTCCATCATCAAATAGCATATCATCAGCCACATGGTCTGAGGGCCCAACTCTATTTGCAGGTGGGCTACCATGCCCTTGGGGACTTCCCTCATCTGCTGTATTCTTTTTCCTTGGCCGAAGGGATGGGTCAATGCACTTCAAGGGGGCTTTTGATATGCTATCACACGGAGCGACAACACTGGATCCCACCTTATCATCATCTATATAAAGGGCAATTGGAAATTTCCCTCAGAGGAACTCTGAGAGGATCTGGGTCAAGATTCATTCGATGGGGTTCATTTGGCCTTTCCTCCACGGTTGCGTCTGATTGGACCATCATATCATCTCCATTATCCGTGTCTGGCATCTCTGTACTAGAGCTTGTAATCACATAGCTGAGTGGGGGTGACGGGGACCTTCCTGCCCTAAACACCTTAAGGGGCGTTGCTTTGCCTAGCTCCTCGATAGAAGCAAAACAGCTTTCCATCTTCGAAGAGGCTTTTGGCATGCTTTGGCCAGTCGCTCTCTAGTCCTGGCTAGTTTTTTTGTTTGTTTGGTCCTGAGATGCTTTCCTAGGCTTCTAACTTGGGCAGTGCCAATACCCTTGACGTTTAACGAGACGTCTTTGGTCTTGTTCAAGAGAGAGAAATTCGTGGTGCGATCTACTTCAGAGCCACTATCAAACGAAAAAATCGAGGCCTTTTGCTTTTGCTTTCCAGCATTGTTCCCCTGGCCCACATTAACCCTAACTGGAGCCATGTTGGAAGGCCCAGTATCCACAAGCTTCTTAGGCCCATATTCCACAAGCTTTGAAAGTGGTAACTGATTTGACTCTTTTCAAATCTTCCTGCTTTGTTGCTTTTTTCATGCAACAAGGATCCAAGGCCCAAAGGCCTCTTCCTCTAGCAGGCCCTATCCCTACAAACTCTGATCTTTTCCAGCCTCTTCTGATCTACCAACTTTCTCCAGCACCCTGGCTTTGTATGGACAGCCCTCCGCCTTATGACCAACTTTGCCGCACGAAAAACATAGCGTGGTTATACCTTCATATTGTATTGGCTGGTCAAGCCCACCAATTTTAATGTTCCTGACCAAAGGTTTGTCAAAACAAATCTAGACATAACTTGGCAAACCGTCCCCTAGACTCTGTAGCCATGTGTGTATCTATTCTCAAGACTGGCCCAGTGGCCTTTTTGATATCCCTTAACACTGAGGGTTCATAATACTCAATAGGAAGCTTAGGGAGTCGAATCTAGACTGCCACTGAGGACATGTTCGCTGGAGACGATCTAAAGTTTGGTTCCCAACAGAGGATAGAGAGGTAGTGGCCTCCCACGAACCACGGACCCCCTCTAAGAACCTTTGAATGGTCCTCTTTGACTTAGAACTTGATAAGAAAAAAATTGTGACCTAAGTCCATGTAGTCCATCTTGCCTATCAGTTTCCACATACCTAGAAGCTTGGAATGGAGGAAATGATATCCCACATTCTTACCGAAAACTTTGACTATAAGTGCATTTGCCCAGGGAGCACGCATCTTTCCTTTCCTCTTCCTAGATAACTTCACAGCCACTTCACCCGGCGGAAGGTCGGTAAACTCATCATCCGACTTAATCTTAGTTTCCATGTTACTCTCAAAATCAAAGGCCTGTTCGAAAGCCCCTGGAATCTCACCTACGAGCTTCTCTTTGTATGACCTGTTACCTCCTTCACCATAGGAAGGGGAAGCTATGTGATGAGCTCCCACCCTATGGTCCTCTTTTACCTTCTTAGAACTACGTTGGAGATCTTCGTCTTCCTCTCTGGACTTGACTGCTGTCTCGCTTATACTTCACATTTTTTGCCAAATTTTTTTTTTTTTTTTTGATCGAAAGTTTTAATTTCATTAATAGTGTTAAACAATATAAACCTCACTAATTAAATTCATGATAAGATTCACCATAAGGCCCAGATTACATTTTTATATTTTGGTCTTAAGCCTTTACGTCACAAGTTTACAACCGCATTCTTTTATTATTATCCTATGTTGGGATTGGGTGGGTCTTCCACTCACTCACACTTTCTTAAATGTCTTGTCTTAACAGTTAATACACTCATCAGTCATCACCGCTCAAACTCCAAAGCTTGGCAATGGCAATGTCCATGGCCATGGCTGCTTCTCTCTTGGGTCTGTCCCCCCCACCTCTATGTTATGGAAATTCCCACAGAAATCATGATATGGGATTTATGACTATCACAACGCCCTCCTCACATTTTCACTCTCTCACTCTGACTCTCAATTCTAACCCAAAAAGGACTAGTAGTACTATCAGGTACCTCTCGTTTTGTTCTTTGGTTTTATCCATTTCCTTTTTTTCATGTTCCTTGAGTGATTGAATTTAAATAATAATGGTGTTTTAGATGTCAATCAACAAGTACTGATGAACCAAAAACCAGAAGAAATTTACTGGATAATGCTAACAACCTCCTTACCAATTTGTTAAGTGGAGGAAGTCTTGGGTCTATGCCTATAGCTGAAGGTGCAGTCTCGGATTTGTTTGATCGGCCTCTCTTCTTTTCACTCTATGATTGGTTCATAGAGGTACTTTACTTACCCTCTTTTGCAAATTTGTCTATTAGATGATTTAGTTGTCAGCTGGTTGATTGAAAAAAAAAAAAAAAAAGCCCTGCAGTGCTTCTATTGAATGTTGAGTTGCATTTATTGAGTGTCCATTTGGGTTCGCTGTTTGAAAACGTGCTTTTTTTTTTAAGATATAGAGAATTTATAAGTTGGGTTTTGAAAACATAATTTTTAAAAGGGTTCAATTAATGTATGCCTGTCTGCTCTTAAGCATACATTAATCATCCATTCCAAAAGGAAAATTGAAAAAACTCAAAAAAAAAAAAAAAAGTTAGTAACTTTTTCATTTTCCCATTAAGATTTTCCTAAAATAGTTTACTACTGTATACTCTAATCTAAAGGCATGCATTATGCTTTCGTGATTTGATAATTGTGGACATGCTAAGTCCTATTGTTCGCTCTCCTCTAAATATGTTTGTTGAACTTGGCAGCATGGCTCTGTGTATAAACTTGCTTTTGGGCCAAAAGCATTTGTTGTATCGGATCCTATCGTTGCAAGACATGTTCTTCGAGAAAATGCATTTTGTTATGACAAGGTACTACCTAACTATATGCTTCATGACTCCACCCATCCCTCCTCTTGTCAACATGATTATTGATGTCAATATGAGTTTATGTAAAATACCTTTTATTTATGTAAGCATGTATGAACTTTCTTTGTTTGGTCTATACGTTTATAAGCCTGCTTCACTCGTATCGTCTAAATTTAGCTCACATATTTATACGACTGTTCCAGAGATCTTATTTCTTTTTTGTTGATAAAATAGGGTTTTGACTTTTGAGCCTTTGCCAACATGTACGGTTGGCATTAGTTTTTGTTTGTCTCAATTGGGTCTTGAGGCCAATAGTATGGGAAATTAATTGAGAAAAACCATCAATCACAAGAGAAATGACAATACCATTACCAGGTGAAATGATTCCAAACTTTATGAATCTTGATAGCTTTGCAAGCATGTTTGATCATTATGAAATTTGACTAGCATACTTTTAAATTATATGTAATCTTTAAGTACTTTCTGCATATCATTTATTTATTCTAATCTATTATTACTCAACTTATTGCAAACTCAATTGGGGAGTCCTAGCTGATATACTAGAACCAATAATGGGCAAAGGACTTATACCTGCAGATCTTGATACTTGGAAGCAGAGGAGAAGAGGTAAGCAAGTAAAAAATGTGTATTTTTGGGTTTTGCACCTTAGTTTATGACAAAACTCAACTACCTCTATATTAATTCTCCAACTAAAATGATGATCCACAATTTGTTGGTATCTAATTCCTCTGCAGTCAGTCTCTTTAAAATCCTTTGGGATTAGTTAGTTTTGAAAGGTGGCTTAGATCCAAAGATGATTTTCCTACAAATGTAAGTACATATTGGTAATTTTGGGAATGTCAAGTTGTATGTTGTAAGAGTTCATATTGCCTGGGAAGTCATCAGGTTTTCCTAAAACAATACAAGTTTGTTGTTTGACCAATTGAATAACTTATGCAACATTAGTTACTTATCAAATCCTTATTAGTTTTTGGCACTATATATACTCTTCATAGACATTCTATTCCTTCATGTTTTATATTTAGGCAAGTTCAAACGTTTTATAGATGAACTACACTAAAAAAATTATAGAGAAAATTTGCTCTTAATAATTGTCATAACTTAGATGCTTCATACAGTTGAATGCCAGGAAGTGAATGCCAGGAAGTGATCCTTAGTGTCTTGTGTTAGGCACTTACTGGTAAATTTTATATGTTATGCAGTTTCTTCTAGTCTAGTTAGATACAAAGTGTTCTAGCTTGTAGTGATGGATGACAACCAGCATAAAGGCTAACAAGTAGGCACCTATATCATGATAGTCTGAGGTCTGATATCCAGTGCCTCCCCAATGCCTTGCAGGAAATTAATAACTTAATCCAATTTTGTAGTAGTATAATATAATATTACTCATTTATGTATTTACCAACCTATCCTGATCTGGATAGTAAATCAACTTTAACCGGGTGCCGTTGAGAGACGCAGATGGTCTGCTTCCTTAAAAAAATTGACATGCCAGTCATTAAATTACAACAAAAGTAAACCGGTTATTTTTGACCGACTAAAGGCTTATATGTTAAAAGCTTAGAGTTCTTAGATACAAGATTATCGATATAAGGTCAATTTTTTATTAATCATAATGGTACTTCTGAATATAAATTATTACTTCTGGAATGGGGTTAAACTTGTTTTGCTTATTATAAATTAGCTCTTCCAAGCTTTTTTTATTTCCTTATTATGAGATGGCCTTGATTTTGTCTAATAACTCCATCCGCAACTTCTTTATATATATATATATATATATGATCAGTCTACCTTCTTGTTCTATTTTAAATCCAATCATATTAGAATAATAATATGTTCCAGGCAAAATGATGCTCATAGAAATGGGAACTTAGACATCATATTATTTCAAAACTATGGACTAAATTTGATTTTGGACCTGATCACTATCCTCCATGGGAGTCTATATATATTATGTAATTTTTTATGAACTGATACATCAGCAGTGTCTATGGTTGTTCCATTCTTTGCGAGAAGAGAGCTATTTTTTATGGTTAATTTATGCTGGAACTGAATCTTTTAATTTATTTAAAAATAATTCACAGTTATTGCTCCTGGGTTCCATGCCTTAAACTTGGAGGCTATGGTCAAGATATTTACTGATTGTTCAGAAAGAACAATATTGAAATTTGAGAAGCTTCTACAAGAAGAGAAATTGAACAGAGGGAGGAAGACAGTTGAGTAATCACATTGAATGGGATTACTCCCATTTCCAAACCCAAGTGGTTGGTCTACTACGCACTTGAACTATTTGACTCCATTTTCAACTATTTAGGCTAATATTCTCTGTTCGTTTACTTTTATTCGAAGACATGTTTTAGACTCAAAGCAACCAAAAGGTACAAAAACTCATTAAAAAATGCAGTTTTGAAGGTTAATTTTAAAGGAATTCTCTCTAAGCCTCTACTGTATAATCCAAATGATCATTGTGTTTTTTAATCACATGAACTAACTATTCATAAGATTGATTTAGATTTACAGCTAAAATGGGAAATGCCTTTTTTGTGCAAAAAAATCAGCGTTTTGCCCCCTTTTCCAAACTAATTAGGGAAATACTCTTGTTTTGAAACTCAATTTTCTCAAAATCAAGTTTCAATTTAAAACTCGATTTTTGGACAATTGAGTTATAGCAAACCGAAGATTAAAAAAAAAAAAAAAAATTTTGGAACTCGAGTTTCATGCAATTTTTTAAAGCCCTATAATGACGTTTTAAAACATGCAAGTTTTTTTCTTAAGTCTAATTGCTCCATAGGGAGCCCTATAGTGGCGTTTTAACATGCAAGTTTTTTCTTAAGTCTGATCGCTCCATAAGGAGCCTTATAGTGGCGTTTTTTATGGAACTCGAGCTCCATGAACTCGAGTTCCATGCAATTTTTTTATTTTTATTTTTTATTTTATTTATTTATTTATTTATTTTTACCTATAGTTGTGTTTCATGGAGAGGCTTATAGTGGCATTTTTAATGGAACTCGAGATCCATGAACTCGAGTTCTATGCAAATTTTTTTTTTTTTTTTTTAAAAAGTTTGATCGCCCCATACTCGATTTTTTACAAATCGAGTTTTACATTGAAACTCAATTTTGAGAAAATCGAGTTACAAAAAACGGACATTTTCCTAATTAGTTTGAGAAATGGGACAAAACGCTGATTCTTTTGCACGAAAAGGGCATTTACCCATTTTTTCCTAAGATTTACTTAATCGGTCATTTAATTACTCATGGATTATCATCTAACTCGCTACCTAGTAGCTAGTACCTATGTAATGAGTTGGAGAAGGTTCTTCAATATCAGTTTAGATAATAAATTTATTCACTTTTAACATTCTTCTCCTCTGATTTTAGATTATTATTATTATTATTTTGGGTTCAGGAAAAGCAAAACCCTGTTTTCTTTTAATATTTAGATCAACACAAAACGTAAGTTCTGGTAAATGGATTCTTACCCTAATCGGATTAAAGAGTCTTCTTCGAGATGACGAATAGCATGACTTAAGGAGTACGTGCCTGATTGAAACGAAGGTTTTGCAAGAAAATATGTCTTATGAAAGTAGAGTGAAGGAAAGTTTATTTTATTACTTTTTCCGGAAGGGTTTGCCGGTTTGGTTTACAAAAAGAGTTAGTAGGGAAATGGTACAAACTTTCCCAGGAAAAAAAAAATCTTGCTAAAACTGTCAGATAAGATTTGGGTCGAAATATTTCCTGTAAAAAATTAGTTCACACTGGGACGTACCTTTTCCTGTCAACCAAATGTACAGAAAATATAAGACCTTTCTCAACCAATTTAAGGTTTTATTTTTCCTTTCTCAAACTATATAATAATTATTTTTTATAAAATAAAAAACTATATAATAAACAGCATCCATCACGGTCATATTTTTTGCCCTGCAGAGGAATAAATCCAAATTTGGCTTACCAATAACCGGAGAAAAAAAATGGCATCTTTAATCTAACTAATAGAGTAGTATTGTTTCTCAAAAAAAAAGAAAAAAAAAAAAAGAGAATAGTATTAATTACACACATTCTGCTACATACACATTTACACATGAAAAATCAACGGAAATTATGACTTGAAGTCACATTTTCAAGTTGAAAATCATGACTTCAAGTCATAATTTCAGTTTTTTATTTTTAGTGTGGGTAAATGTGTGTGCAACAGAGTGTGTAACAGTTTTTCTCCCTAACAAATATCATTCAGCAATGTCAAGTGATGAACATTTATTAACTATATACATATCAAAATCTTTTGAGAAGTATCAAACTTATTTTGATGGGCATAACACATGTAATATTAAGAAAATTACACAGAAGAAAATGACCAAACTCAATTTTTTTGTTAATGTTTTTACCTTCATAAAATAGATTTTTTTTTTTTTTTTTTTTTTTTTCTAGAATGACTCCAGTAGTTAAAATTAGGTGGCACAACTTTAAAAAAGAATAGGTTCAAAATCATGGAAAGACTAATCTACAATGCAATTTCTAATAAGATTTGAGCGGTTCCTAATGGTTGCATCAAATAGTTGGAAGGGCAGAAATCTAAAAGTACATGAGGCCCTTAGGGGTAAAGATGTGGAGTCTAAAAGAACTGCTCAAGCAGCTTTGACATTGTTGGTTGAATATTCTAGTGCACATTCACAAGATAGTAGCGTGAGAAGAGAGCTCCCTGCTTGTAGATAAGTGATGATATGTTCAAATTGAACGTGGATGTTTTCCAAGCTGAAGTCCTCGGGTGTGGGGGCTATCATTAGAAACATCAAAGGGACTTCCAATGGCAGCCATGTCCTGGAGATGTAGCAATGTGGTCCATTCTTGAATTGAGGGAGGTTATTTATTTATTAGACAAAGTTTAGCTACAAAATTGGTTGTAATCTTAGACTACAACATTACTCAATATATTTTTATTAGAGGTGAATTTTGACAAACCATTAGATTATATATTCTTCTTATATCTTGCATGTTTGCAAAATTTCTAGAAAATTAAATATCAATAACTATGTTATCAATAAATTATTTAAATTACAAGTTTTTATAGTTTAAAAATATGCACAAAATATAAATTTATAGATCATATAGTAATAAAATACTATTTGACACAAAATTTGACATGTGTATTAAGAAAATAAAGAACATGCAATTCAACGGTTAGATTTTCAAAATATGTAGTAATGTTTATTTTATCGAGTAAAGTTGTAGTCTAAGGTTATAACTAATTTTGTAGCTAAACTTTATCTTTATATATTAAGACTTGCTTTTTAGACTT